>OX439134.1:26693172-27095672 GCA_949318235.1 Ecdyonurus torrentis | reverse complement strand
ATGGAAATACTAATTTGTAAGAGCTACAATATTTTTTATATTATAAAGGCTCATGATTCATAATTCTTCTTCAAAAGTAATTGCTTTGAATTGAAGTCAACAGTCATGTGATAGGGAAACTAATTTGTAACTTGTTATAGCACAAAAGAATAAGACTATCATTCTTTATTTTAGAAGCAAAAACTTTAAGACATTTAAGACATAAGTCATTTTATTTAAAAATGTATTTCTATTAGCATAATGGGAATAACATGTATTTAAATGGAGTTTTGCGTCAACTAAAATCTCCATCTGACTGCATAATATGGCCATAAGCTAATAGAAATTCATTTTTAAATAAAATGACTGTACTTGTAGATTTTAGCTTGCGCTTTGACGCCATAAGTGAACAGAAAATAACATTGACCACTAAAAGAAAATGTCATTTTATTCACAATAATAAAAATAATACACACAATAAAATAATACAATGATAAATACATATTATTCTCTATGGCCCTGGCTGAATATGGTGTATGGTAATTGTACTAGTTATCGGCAGGTGTTTGCTGCATATTATCGGCATTTGAGAGTTTTGAAAAAAAAAATTGTTTAAGAATCTCTTTTGTGCTATAATTTCAAAGCCTTAAAATTAGTGGAAGACATTTAAAAAATACAACTGCCGATAACCAGTACAATTACCATAGTTATATATATGCTGGACCAGGATTTATGTACTAACCCTGATGCTGGAAAATACAGTACATTACGTTAATTGTCATGCATTACGCTAGTTTATATACAGCGCAATTTTATGCAACTATCTCATACGTACGTCATATAATATCAAGCATTTTTTTTTTAATTATTATTATTATTGTTGCATAACTTTAATCCATGGTTTTTCTATAAGGCAATACAATAAAACTTTATATTACTGTGACTGTACGATGTACTATAGTTATTATTATTTTATTTAAGTAACGGTTTTGATAATGCGAGGATGATGAAATTTTTTCAAATTATAACTTTATAATTTTTTCCCAATTTAATGAATTTAATAATACTTATCGGTTGTAACAAAAATAAAAAATAATAATGTACTCTATTCAATGGAAAAAAAATTATGAATGTGATGATAAAAATTGACCACAATAATAATTTTTTTATGCAAAGAAATTTTGATATAAATATCACTGGTAAAATAAAATGTTTTTCATTATTGACGGTGGATTACTTCAAACTAAATTTATCGCATTTTTTTTTTCTTTATTCTTCTTCTATTGGAGTAAATTTAATTTTTTTTTTCTGAAAATCTAAGTAAAATAGATCATACACGTGTTTTATTAAAATTTCAACTTTATTTTTTATTTTTTTACTTTACTTTACTTTTTTTTATTTATTTATTTATAGTAGAATAGTGATGAAATTATTTGGTGCTTACTAACTCATCAAATTAAATCAATAAATGATACAAATTTAAAGCTGATAATTATTTTTATTTAGCCTTATTCCGCGGAAACTTCGTAAAATTTGAAGTAATTTCACAAAAACCAGGCAACCTTTTTAAAAACCTCATGTAATTAATTATAAATCACACCAAATCACTTTCATATAATAATTTAAGAAATAAAATATGAAAGTTTCAAATATGTATTATATTTTTTTTACCTTTAGTGGAACTTTCATTGCGATTAAAAAAAAAGTACACCGCGTACTTGATGCAAATAAAATAGCAAGATTAAGCCGACAAGATTCATTAAAAATAACTGGAATTTTTTGTTCTCTAACGCTTTTTTTTTTAATATAAAAATGTGCATGAAACTTTTACATCACAATTTAACAGGCTCCCTAGTGAGGTGTTGTTGACCTACATTTGCAGTAAAGAGCAAGGTCGTTGAGAGGTCATTGAACTTGAGGCACGCCCATCATGCGATCTTTACACGGAGAGAAATTAGTTTCCTTTTTCGTGAGGTTGTCACATCACAAAATGAATTATTTAAAAGAACAAAAAAGTTCTTTATAATAGTTATCGTTTATATAAGCAATTCCAAAACTTCTAATACGAATACAGATAAGAAGATAATGACATCATGAAAAAAAAATCCATATTATTCACAAAAATATTGTACGAATGCATTTGAGGTTACAGATCTCAAAAGGAAAACCAAAATGCATTTAAAATTTCCCTGGACTGTGATTTTTTCATTGATACTGTTCTCTTAAAAAAAACATAGCCTGTGTCAACTTGATAGTTCAGTAATTTTGATAGCCTATTTTTTTTGTTTTTTTATTATTATTATTATTTTTTTTTTTTTAACTTTAGAAATAGGTATATAATGATTACTTACTTACAATACAAATTATACACGCGTATAATAATTAAGGATATTACTTATGCATACAAAGAGAATATTGGACATTTATATCATGGTTTTGCGTTATAAAAGAAGTATATTAATATGTACTTTTGAGAATGTGAAAATATGCATATTTTATAAATATATGTATTTAATCATCACAGTGAATAAACCAAAAGTAATGATCTTAATGAACCACTGCACATAAAAACATAATAGGAATTTAACATATTAGAAACATGTCCCTTACTTATTACACTATGCATGATCAAAGCGAGGGGGTAAAAATGTCGCCAGAAACTGCCTCTACATCCTCGCACTAAGACTAAATTACGTAATTTATGCTACATTTATGTCATTATAGCATAAATGATGCTAAATTTAAACAACATAAATAACTATGCTGTACTGTACATCATAAAACTTATACTATTTAACATAGTTATTATGAAGTATAGTTATCATGCTGTATTGAACAAATTGTGCTGAAAATGAGCTTGCATAATTTTTGACCGTATTCGGATAAAAGGAATTGCGTGTTATATAATGTAGCATAAATGTAGCTATTTTAGACTCACATAAATAATTATGCTGTAACAACACATCACTCTAAAAAATGGTACATTACTTTTAGTTACGAATCCTAACTTATTTAAGATAATCACTTTTAAATAATTATGAGTAGCTAAAATAATGCATTTTAGCAAGTTAGTAAAAATAGCTAATTTATTAAGCTTTTTTAAAGTTATTTTAAGTCAAAATAGCTATTTTTTAATAATTTGCTAAAATGCATTATTTTAGCTGCTCATAATAATATCTGCTATGCTGTACAGTATAATTATTATTCAATATTGCTGAAATTGTTATTAATGAATGTTTCTGACATTAAGCTATAATTATTATATATTTATTTCTGTCCATATACGACAAATAGTTTTAGATAATTCTAATGTAAACAATTACTGTTGATAATTAATAAGAACAGTAGTTCAAGCATTTCTATATGCACACACAAACATTCATATCAACTATAACCAAGGAAACTATCATCCGTTTTAACTCTTATCTGCCTTACTATAGTCGGGAAATTCTTTTTGACATTTTTCCAAGTCAAATTTTTTTTTTAAAGTTTATTTTATAATAATTACAATTACAATTAATTACAATTAATCATGTAAAAAATTTATTAAAATTGCTCAACAAAAAGTGTTGTTACTTTTCTCAAGGCTTAAAAACGAATGTAAGCAATGTTAAAATATTAAAAGAGTAAACGAGACAATTTATAAATATTTCAAATAACTCATATTTCACAAACTGGTTACTGGTTTATTATATAAAAGCTCAAAATAATTAAAACTTTTAATCTTCTTTAATAGTCTTGTCTTATGTATAAGGAAAATATCATCACAGTCGTTATTTGATACTGAATTAAAGGAATAGACTAGAAGAAAACACAAGCATTTATATTATAAAACACTTGATGAGACTTACATAAATAACTTTAGTTTGTCTCAAAACCCAAATGTAGCTCCGTAGCAGTGATCAGAAAATTTCAAAATATGCATCCCGCATATCATTTTTTTTTTACCAATTTTTGCATGTTTCTGACGTCAGAAACATGAATAGTCACGCAAATTGCATACTTTACAGTATTTTCACGCTCTCTCGTGGGGCTAAATTAACATTCTGGTAAAAATTGTCATCAGTTTTGAAGATCCCATTTCGTGTTTATTCATTAAAAAGCACATGTTGTTTTATGTGGTCTATGGCTTTAAAAGAAAACAATAGAAAAAAAAGCCCATACGGAAAAATACAAAAGTAGCCAAATGTATCGTCAATAGAATAGTGTACGATAATCAAAAATAGTGTGGCACGTTGAAACGGGTCCATCCGCAGCAACTATTGCAAATTATTATGATGCATTTTTGTTACGCTAACAAATCTAATGCATTTATCACTTTTTTTCCCTTAATACAATACAAAAGCGAGTTACAATTGAAAATAATAATAATACATTCATACATTTTTATACATTTATATACATTGATACATATACATTGATATTTATCCATATAACAGGTTTTCAATTCTTGTAATTAAAGGGTTACTACTAATCAATATTGCGATGTAATTAACAATATACTTGTAATGTTTCAGCTGTACTGGCACTACCTGTATGTCAAGCAATCAAGTGTTATCGATGCAACGTCAAACCCCCAAGTCGAGTAAGCAACGAAACTAATAGACCTTGTGTTACTTTTACACCTAGCAGAGAATATGAAGTTGATTGTCCACATTCAACTCTATGTATGAAACATACGTATAGACTGCCTTTGCAGAATGGTAAGCTTAATTATTAATTATACTATAAACTGTAACGATATCACATATACTATAGATATAAACTGTTCTAGAATAATCTTGTCGATACATATTTGCATATCACTCAAACTAGAAGTTTTTTTTTTAATGTAATTACTCAGTTTGCATAACATTGACTTCATTGTTCAATTTACTATATCACCTTATGGCAGAAAAATGTATTTATATGAAGACTTGAGCTTACGTATAGCTTCATAATACCGTACATGGTATTTCCATAAGGCACTATAGAGTAATATTTTACATTTCAGTATCTGTACTTATGACATTAATCAAATGAATAAATATGTGTATTAATTCGTTCATAAGAGCCAAGAAAAAGTGGTGCATCCAGTGATCAGTGCATATCCTGTGCATCTTCACACAAATAATAATAATAATAAAGAAATTTTAGATACTTTGCACACTTTATATCTAGACATGAAATAGAACTACCATATCACACAATTTTTATTGCTTCCCAACACAATTTTCAAATGCAATTATACTTTCAGTCCCCTCCCCCAAATGAGAAAAAATCTGGAAAAAAAAAATTAAAAAAAAAAAGCTTTTGCAACTAAAAATATTTGTTAACATTAATATTTTCAAATGTACTAATACTGTATAAACTTATGTATAGGTTCTGTTGAGAGCACATTGCGCGACTGTGCACCCCAGAGGTACCACTACCGAGAATACGAGAATGAGAAATGGGAACGTAAGATGAGAGTTGACGAAGAGGCCTATGAAGAAGGTTGTCTTGTTAGTAATGCAGGGCAAGAACTCAAACCTACGAGTGCAGAATATTGTTATTGTAGTAGACATCTATGTAACTCAGGTAAATCAGCCCATGATACAACATCAGCAGCTCATACAGATGCTATGGCTGTCATTTTTGTATTCAATGCAATGAAATATATTAGAAGTTTACGGTAATATTAAATTTATTGTAATCAACGTTATTTAATTTTATAATTTAAACTGAAAAAAAAAAGTATGAAATTTGCTTTATTACAGTGAGATACTGCCTGAAAATATTAAATTTTTGAAATAACGATTTATTTTTTATTCTAGCAAAAGATAAATTTTTTTAAGTAAAAGCTAAATTTATTTGCAATCTTTTAAATTCTGACCTTCAAAAACTGTAAAAAACAATAATTTACATAATAAAGTAGTTAGGCAGCATTTCAATGTAATATTATAAAATTTAAATGTTACAAGTTTGTTTAGTGTATAATTTAGGTTTATTGGTAGTTTATGAAAAATGTATTACTGATTAAAACCTCAGAGTAAAATGAACAATAATGCAAAAATGCATGATTGACCATAAGAATTATTAAGAAGTTGTGCATAATATATATTTGTTCCTCTTCTTATGGTCTGATGTGATTTTTAGTCTTTAAAAAAATACCCTTTTAATTTATTAATTAATGACGTTAAAGGTGCATAATTAAATTTATTTTAAGTTATGATTAAATTAGCAATTAAAAATAATCTTTTTATATTGCTACCAAAAAACCTAAATAATTTTCAGTTTACTAATTTTACAAAAAATCACTCTTATCACCTTTGTAAGAAAAGTAAACTGATACATAATTCAAAAAGGCCAATTTTTTATTACAATAGAATTTTAGATATTTTTTTAAGTTTCATAATTTTAATTTTCAATTACTTCTAGTTATCGTAATATGTAATGTAGCTTTTACACAGTGATAAAAGTTTCAAGAATATAAAATGTTGCTTAAATTGTATATTTAAGTAAAGAATAACAATCATAGGCTATAATTTAAATTGTGAATGTTTTATATACAACATTTTATAATTTATATTATGATAAAAAAAAAACATGTATCACCATAATATACTATGGTATCACTTACGTATAATACTTTTGCAAAAATATTTGTTCGTTTTTTAACGAGAGATGGAAAAAAAAACATATCATTTTATTATTCTATGTTTTGTTTTTCCCACTTGACATCAAGGCAAATACTGTATTACTAATAGAATTATACTGGCAATGTCTCTAATAGTGCTGTCATATACAATAATCATGTTGTGAATATGTAACCACTAACCACATTATCGGATCTGGATAATTTTTTTAATCCATTTTGGATCTAAATGAAAGGAATCTGGATAAAAACATCATTCAGAGCTGATTTTTGAAGCTTTTCCTCCAGAAAGCAATTTTTTTTATTTAAAATTGTATTTACACAATCCACATAGCTTGATTCAGATAAACTCTTATCTGTAATCCAGAATAAAATATAATATATAAATATATATATATCCCTATTTTGACAGCACTAGTCTTTAACAATAAACTCCCTCTCGTGTAAAAAGTTCTTTTCAGTATTTATTTTTAAATACAGTATAATGAAAGAGCTTTACAATCCCTCTATTGACCACAACGCATAATCTCTTTAGTTTTAAAACAATTAAACTCTCTGCTTATACAAATAACATGAAGGTTTAACTGTTTAAAACAAAGGGTTTACTATTGGACCTTTTTTCAAAACGCTCTGTATTATTAAAAAATAAAAATAAAATGCTAATTTTTTGATTGGCCATACAAAACCAGACAAATTTTAAAGCATGAACATTAAATTTGTAGAAAAATTAGGATACAAAACTTGGGGTTAACAATAGTCCCCCCCCCCCCCCCTCTTCCCACCAGGTTGTTAAAAATTTTGACATGCCATTTGACATATGAAAGAATTTCAACAATGAATGTTTTGAAACTGGACCATTAGTTTAGTATAATCAAAGCTTTCTATGCTATTTAAACTTAACTTTACAAAGAGACTTCTTTTCAAAAGAAAATATTTAAAATGTTAATAAAACAAACTTCTTGTACGTTTAAACAGAAGCTCTTTAAAATCATGCTGAAATTCTATGAAATCAGCTTTTAAAAACTAAAAAAAAAAAAAAAAAAAAAAAAAAAAAGGATCTGAAATTGTGTAATGTTATGAAGACTATCAGTATTTATAATTTTTCATTTCTTTTAAGTTGATTTTATCAATATTTTTTTTACATATTTTTGCAATGTCCATTGGTATTGCAATTTTTTAATTAAATTTCAAATGCTAGAAAATAAAATGCAAAGGAAACAACACTTTTCTTTGTTTGCGAGCCATGTTTCTGAATACAAAATAATAATAACTTATTAAGTTTGTTGCACATTTTGACGGTAATTGGAAACATGATAGCAAACAAGATTGCTTATAAAACATGTTCAAGAACAAAAAAAATATTATAATTACTGTAAAAAAAAAATGATAATAATAAAAAGTGAAACAAAAGTGGAAAAAAAATGACCAAAATATAAATAATAATAAACTATTGTTACATAATAGCTACTATTATTATATTTTCTAAAATAAATATAAATATTATACCTATATAAAATACCTAGTCGGTAATTAAAAAAAACATCTTTACAATTGCTTCTTTTTTTCAATCTCATTCAAATAGAATGGGTAGGCTGTGAATAGTTCATTTTATTATGTTCTATTATAAAAAATAACTTTGTATGTCCATGTAATGTAATTATTTGTATGTATGTTCACTAAATATATTGTGTTTAAATTAAATAAATTTATTAAAATAAAACTATTATGCTTGTTTTAATAATTATTCCTGCAGTTCTACATAAAAATCTATGAATGCAGCATTATTTGTTTGGTGGAGTTATCAACTCATATTTTTTCCTGCAGCTATTAAAATATCTAGTTATAAAAGGATACTAAAAGAGGAAACCAACATGGACCTTATCAATACTTGTGATTATAGTGCTTTGTTGTTTTCCTGTATCTGTGTTTGCAAGGTTTTCACCAAACTATGAAACTATCTTCACTATGGCAAGGCTCTTGCTGGTTTCTCTTATACTGTACTGGCATGGAACACAATAATTTTTTTAATCTTTTCTTTCAAATTTATCATACCTTGCCATGATGGTTTATTTTCCTTAAGGGAGTAGGGTACCGATCTTAAATCTAAAAAATTAGAAGTGTTCTGGGTCTAAATTTGGTGTCATTTTGTAGCTAAGGGTCACACCTAGCCGTGATAAAAATTTCATGATGTTTGACCGTCCAGAAAAAAAGAAGAAAAATGTTGAAATTAACATTGGGCCCTATGGGCTTAAAATGTCAACAAATCATATAAAATTAATTTGCATGGTGACCCCCCCCCCCCCAAAAAAAAATTATATATTTGAAATTGTCTCAAGCTGAAGTATCATTGTGCAAATTTTCAGCTTTTTTTGACGAGAAAAGTTTTAGTCTAATGGCCGACGTCGGTCCCCTACTCTCTTAATATATCCAAAGTAATTTCCTCAGAATATTTATTTATAGTTTACTGAAGTTTGAGAAGTGTACTCACCTCTTTGCTGTACTCCACAAGGTAGAGGAACACAACATCTTCTCTTGCCAGTCTAATGGCAGCATGCAATGGATGTGAAGTCTTGGCTCTCAACATGGAGAACAATAAGGGAGCTGTCATGTGAGCAAAATCTTCACTCGTGAAATCATCCTGTAGGAACAAATTAATTTATGTTTCATATTGCAATTACAGAACAATACATACACCCTGTCCAAAAGAAGATTAAAGATTTGTACAGCTGAATGCACCCGTTTCTCAAACAATTTTCCCAAAATAGACACCAAAATTTTACAGGTGAATAATAAAGAAAAGAATAGAATTACCAGCAAGGGCCTTGCTACAATAGAGGTTCTATGGAGAGTTCGAAGTCTCATATGGAACAGTGTTTTGTTATAAAAAAATTTCATATAACTGAGAGCTTTTGTCATATATCAAAGACATTATCAATCAAAGAAGATATTTACTTGAGCATATCACTGAGCAGTGTCTTGTTCTGTCTTGTACCAAACAAGATTTTTATAATGTCAGTAGTATATGACAAAAGCTCTCAGTTATGAAATTAACCTTTTTATAACAAAACACTGTGCCCAACTTTTTTCTTTCACCGGTTCATTACTTTGACGTTTCTTTTATTTATAAAATTTACAATTTTTTTTTTTTTTTTTTTAGTGCAACAAATGATAGTCCTGATATAAAAAGTTCTTGTTAATTTTTAATTTTATACAAAAAAAAAAGCTTTTACATGTCTGTTTTTTTTTTTTTTTTTTTTTTTTTTTTAAGTAGTGGGTTTTATTAGGAACTACAAGTGAAATTTAAATTGTTAAAAACAGATAATTACATTAAATTTGTTAAGGATAGACTAAGTAAAACTGAAGATATCAGCCTGGCCTTCTATAATACCCCTGCATTTAATATTAATAATATTAATGGGTGGAAAGGCCCAAACTGTACAGACAGGCATGTTTTTACCCGTTATGCGGTGCATGGTTTCCACCATGTAATCTGTCAAATTAAAGAATATCACGAGTGTAATGATAAATGTGTATGTGTATTATGTAGTGGCCTATGTACCAGGTACCACTTACTTCATTGTCCATCTCGGACCCTATCATTAAGTCAATATGCAAAAATGTAGACCTATATAAATATGTATATAAATATGTATAAGTACACCTTGGTGTTTAATAAATAAATAATTAGGCTTTTAAAAAAATAATAATAATGAAACCCACAAAAAGGTATATTTTTTTTCAATAAAACCCACTACCCCCTTGAGCTTTTAAAAAAAATAAATAAATAAAAAAAAGGGGATTTTGAAACCCTGATTGTTAGACTCTCAGTTTGTTTACTTCTCTTGCAAAACCTACTACATATATCAAGTCTTTATTTGTGCCAATAATTTGCTCAAGTGACTGTAAGAACTCACCCAATGCACAGAAATAAGTCCTGAACAATGTTCTCTCAAAGTTGCAGCACCAATCTCGTCTGCCGTGGTGTAGAGTCGAACACAATTGTGGACACCAACACTTAATAACAGCTGCTGTTCACATCTGAAATAAAGTGATATCATGAGATTCTAGTCACAAATTTGAAAATATAAAGGGTAGAGGAGACAAATTTAACACTAAAAACAGACATAACTTAGGTTTTCTTTATATGAAAACTATTTTAGAAAAATTAAGAGTTGAACTGAATATTTCATAAATCTAGTTTACTGTATTACAAAAATATTACTAGAAAAAAATTCCAACTTTATAGTTCCATACACTTTCTCCCTTAAAAATAAAAGTCATTACGATGATGAAAGCTCTCGGTTAAATAACATTTTATACGTATTGTATAATTAAACCAATGGCTCCTCTGAAAACTGAACTATCTATAGCCTTCGCGCGCCTCAAATTTGGAATATCTGCGCTCTCCGCCTCTCCCAAAATTGAAGCATCTGTAATGAAGCGCTGGTAAGAGATGCTTCAGGAGAGGCGGAGAGCGCAGTTGTTCCAAATTTGAGGTGCGCGGAGACTACATTTAGTTCAGTTTTCCGCGGAGCCATCGAAACTCTGTTTCACTTGTAAGACCTTGATTCATCCATAGAAGTTCTACTATTGCAAGGCTCTTGCTGGTATTTCTATCCTTTACAATAATATTCATCTTAACCCAACCCACCCCCCACCCCCCACCCCTCCCACTTTTTGTTGTTGTTGTTGTTGTTGTTGTTGTTGTTGTACCCGGTATTGCCTATACAACTGAAATTTTATATTCATGATGCCTCTTAAGCAGTGAGAGTGGCAGACAGAAAATGAATTAGCCCATAGACTCTACTTTAGTGTCATCAGATTACGTGTACTCACTTCTTGAAAACAAGTGATTTCTACTGAGAGGGTAAGAAATAACATCACAAAATACCTACGTCACGAGTTGCACTAGTGACCGAAGCAGAACGTCATAGCTTGTTTCAAACTAAAATAGTATATCAATGTTTTGGGAGGAGCCTGTGAGATAGAAGCTAATGAACTTTACACAGACTTTTAAGGTTGATCGGATGTTGAGGAATAATGTATAGATTGGGTGGAACGGATGGAGATGTGGGCAGCTGTGGCCTGCTAATTGGTACTGCTCAGCTATTTAACAAGGAAGTGTGTTCAGGACAAAGTTTGAACATGGACTTACTTGTTAGTGAGTTCCGCGAGGTGAAACTTAGCTGATGCTCTCATGAGGTCCAGACAAAAGTCATCTCCAGCTGATGTCAGTTCTACTTGGTCAGTGTAGACCCACTGTAATAAGCTCGTCATCACCTCCGTGCTAGCATCACTCCAGTCTAGAAATAAATGAATGAATGAACAAACAAACAAAAGAACAAATGAACGAACGAACGAACGAACGAACGAACGAACGAACGAACAAACGAATGAACGAACGAACGAACGAACGAACGAACGAACGAACGAACGAACGAACGAACGAACGAACGAACGAACGAACGAACGAACGAACGAACGAACGAACGAACGAACGAACGAACGAATGAATGAATGAATGAATGAATGAATGAATGAATGAATGAATGAATGAATGAATGAATGAATGAATGAATGAAAATACATCCTTATACATCTGCAAGTGAAATGCTTTGTCTGTATCTGCTTTGGATTTTAATGGATATCATCATTTTTAATTTCAGGTAGGTTTATGTATTCATTTTTTTTTTTTTTTTTTATTTTTTTTTTTATTATTATTTTAAAAAATATATATTGTTTTCAACAGTGTTTCAATGTCTAAATCAATTATTGGCATTCTAGTGGCTTTTTACAGGTTCATAGCCTATATTATATTTAAATAGCAAACCTTGCAAGTAATTTTGATGTCACAGTTGAATCCATCATACTCTACAGTACTCTGCTGTAGTGTATGTACTGCTCTGGCCAAAAGTTACCAAACAATTTGTATAGGCAACTCGCAACCACCCTATGCTATCTTTATGAGAAAATGCAGCGGCTGCCGCTGCCCCGTTCGGGAACTTTTGTCTAGAGGTGTACATCTAATTTTTTTTCTTCATTATTATTATTATCGTTTTTTTACCTATGCCTTTCAGGAAATGATATACAGTATTTTTATAATTTTTCATATTAAAATGTCTGCCAGTAAAGGCAGACGATGATGAAAAGGTGATGAAAAACAATTAATTTTTTTCATGCGCTGAAAATGCTTTTGAAAAAATGTCCAATACTGTATCCCTTATTTAAATATTTCTAGCCTGTTTCTAAAAAAAAGCTAACATGCCCCGCAAGGCCGCAATGCTAAGGGATATGAAATCAAGAGACTTTATAATAATTTAGCTTTTTCCCGTAAGCCTTATCAATAACTTTCTATTGATTCAGAACTATAAAGTGAAGTCATGGTATTTTCCCAGTACATAACATGAGATAAGATCTCAACTGCATAGTTGGACAAGACATAAGTATAGCATATAAGTAAATAGTAGGCGTTACCAAGATATAGACTGACTTTATAGTATGTATAATTACCCAGCATAAGAGTCGCATCTAAATCAGGAACTCCCCATTCTGAGCTACGAGACTTGAGAATAAAACGATGACCAGGAATTTCTTCTGCATTTGCCAGCAAAATAGAGATGTCACTGAAATATCAGAAATAAAAATGAGTAATAAACTTAAGTTTATAATAGTCATTCACAAAATTAGTAAGACATTTAATTGATGACAATTTTAACACAAAGCCCTAAAAGGTTGCATGATACATAGGTGTGAAATTCCATAATAGGTTGCTGTTTCATTTATGTGACCACAAATTGAGTATTAATTTCAATAATTTCTTACCTGTATTGTTTTTGACCATATAAACTAGCTACTGTATTAAGAAGCCGGCTAACAAAATTGTCTCCCGATTTATCTCTTGCATGAGCGATAGAAAACTTTTTCTCAAGATCACTGCAGTGATTTTGAAGTTTAACATATTCCTTCTTTAAAAGTGCAAGATGTTGTTGCAGCTTACTAACTTCTGTAGGGCTATTAGCTGGCCAGTTAGGCCTAACAGACATCTTGACGATATTGTTAAGAAAACTATATTTCAATTAATTTTTTAGTTATAAAAGTGTTAATTTATAAATTGACCAAGTCCTTATATTTACACGCCCACTAAACAACTGACTGAATTTTTTACTTTTTTGCATGCCCGCACCATCTAGCGGTGAACATTAAAACTATTTTCCTGACATTTTAGGGGGCGTAACCAAATCCAGGTGGTTATTGTAAACAAAACGTTTTTTATTCAAAACAAAGTAAAATTAGTGAAAATTAAGGTTATTCTGAAGTGTTAATTCGTGAAAGACACATAATAGTAATCAAATATGAGTTCTAGTGTAGAAATTGATCAAGAAGTAGCTAAAAGAATGTTAATTGAAGGAGGAACTCTTGTATTTTTAAATGTTCCTAAAGGAACCGAGTTTGGTATTGATTTACAAGCATGGAATACAGATGAAAATTTCAAAGGTGTAAAAATGATCCCACCAGGTTTACATTACATATTCTACAGGTACGTAGTTTTAATACAATTACACGGTAAACATGAAACTTAATGTCACTTATTTTGTTACAGTGCTGTGAGCAAACATGGAGATGCTGCACCGAGAGTTGGTTTCTTTCATAACTTTAAAAAATCAGAATTTTTAGTTCGTAAATGGGATGAAAAGGAGGAAGATATGAGTTTAGAAGGTATACATTATAACCCTTTCTTAAATTTGGAAAAAGAAAAAAAATCAAAACAACGTTTGTAATTTTTCAGATGCGAGTGAAGAAGAGGTAACGAGGCTTCGTAGTAATTTATTAAATCTTGACAGACATCTTGGACCTTATCCTTTTAAGATTTGGAAGAAATGGAAAAATCTTGTGGATCAAATATCAAGTAAATATGAAATTTTTGTGGGAGAATTTTATAGCTTTATACAAATATGGTACATATTCGGTTACCCTCTCAGTCGCAGGCTCGGACTGGCCATAAGAGTAAGTCTGCAATAGCGGACGTGGCCCCACCTGTTTGGTGGCCCTTTCACAGACGTGGCCCCTTGAGTGCCAGTCTGTCTCTGCTCGGTCAGGTCATTATATCTTCCGGGGGTTCTCTCAACACATATCATCTAATTATTGACATTCTCATCTGAATAATAATAATTTTCACACTATTATTGTTACTATTACTGTAATTGTTAAGAAAGTAAAAACCATTTTGGTTTGAATATAATTATCAAAGGAAAGTGTAGGAAAACCAACAAGCGCTTAACCACGATGAAATCTGTAGCTAGGAGTAGATCTTGATGGCACAAATAACTTTCTAAACAATTAATATTAACACTATTTATAATTTTGTTAACAGTACCTCTAGTAGACAGACTGACACCTGAATCAGGTCTAATCAGATCAGCGTTAGATTTGACTGCTTCAGCTGAGCCGACAAGCAGTAAGAAGAGACGAATTTTAGATAAAGAGGAAGCATTGTTACCTCAACTTACTCCTGCCCCGGGTACAGCTCTGAGAATCACAAACATCCCCGAGCAACTTTGGCCAGAGGGAGCGACACCTGCAGAAATTACCAGGCATAGCATGGACTCTAGTTATGCATTGGAAACTGTGCTTGCAAAATATGCAAAGTAAGTTCTAAAGCTAGAATATTTTAAAATTCAGCAATGAACGGCAAGTTTGATTGAAAGAAATTTTTAAATTCCATCTCTTATGGCCAATTTATAACGTTACTGTACAGAATTATTTGTGGTGTAAGTTTTTGTTTCTTCCATATATAATTTTAGGAAGAAGTAGAAGAAGCAAAAAATAAATAAATTATTGGTTTAACTAGTGGAACTAGCCACTACCTGCCCAACATTTTACCTTACTTCTGCATACCTCATTATTTCTAAAGGTGTTTCCACATGTATTCTATATTTATAGTTATTTTTTATTTATTTTTGCATTGCAAAATTTAACCTATATAAATTCATAAGCTTAACTTTACAAATATAAGGAAAATAAACATAGGTTGATAATAAAAGAAAAGGATAGAGGAAACTAGTAAGTGCCTTACCATAGTAAAGTGAGTCCCATATTTGGTGAAAATCTTGCTAGCACAGAGATAATAATGTATAGATGAAATAAAATATATACATAACCCAAATACAACAAGAATTGAAGACAATTCAAAGTTTTTTTTTTTTTTTTTTTTTTAATTAATTTTTAAGTAACAGTTGTATATTATGTTTCAGTGTGACTGATATTGTTGGAGAGATGCAAGTGTGCTTTGTATGTTTCCTCGTTGGCCACAGTCTTGAAGCATTTGAACAATGGAAATCCTTATTACTTCTACTGTGCTCGAGTGACGAGGCACTTGCCAGACAAAGAGCTGTCTATGCAAACTTCTTCTCTACAGTCAGTACACAATTAGATGAAATACCAGAAGATTTTCTTGTAAGTTCTTAAATTCAGTATCTTGACTCAATAAGGTTTTAGTTTGAGAAATATAGTATATCAATTTTAAAGTGTAGATTTTTGGAACTTTTAGGAGCTTTTTATTTTTAAAAATAGTTCACAAATAGCTAGGCAAATCAAAGAAATGTAATAGAGTATAATTAAAGCACGTGATATTGAAAGTTATAGTATGCAAAAAACGTCAATTAAAATATATACACAAAGGGGGGCGTAAAATTGCAAGTTTGAGGCTTCTAAATGAGAGAATTTTACTGCTGCCGCGTATAGAATGCAATCAAACTTCGCCTGTTTTACCACGACCCGTCAAGTTGTGGACACTGTGCTTTGTCCTACCCACCATCAATATTTTGCAATCTATTGAACTTAAATATCAAGCAATTTAAGAAAAGAACCATCGCGGTTAGGATCAATACTAAAGAAAAGGATTGAATTGCCTGCAAAGGCCTTACCACAGTAGAAGTTCTATGGAGAGGTCAAGGTCTCACATGGCACAATATTTTGTTATCAAATAAAAAATTTTATAACAAAATATTGTGCCACACGAGACCTCAACCTCTCCATAGAACTTCTACTGAGGTAATTCCTACTGCTGGTAATTCTATCCTTTTCTTTATTATTAAATATAATATATAGGAAAAAACCATCGCGGTTGGTATTAATTACGTTTAAAAAAATAATTAGAAAATAGTTGGAGATTAGAGCACGTTGAATTGAAAATTAATAAAACGCGAAAATTCTCTAATTTAAATAGTAAATTGGGACTAGGGATGCAAATCATTATAGCTTGCGCTAAATAAAAAATAGACGTTAAAAGGGTTGAGGGGTATAGTGTCAATGTAAAATACGATATACCTAACATCTCACGTTCTCACACTACATCAAAGGCACAACATTATAAAACAGTATCAGACTTACTCTTGGCCTTAGACCGGTTTCGTCCTTTACCTAGGACTCATCAGTAAGGCTCGGCAGAGAGCTCTGTACAGCTAGAGATGGCTCACACCACATCTGCTAACTGACTTAGCTGAGGAAGCAAGTGGCAGCCGCATTTTTATATATTAATTTATATATTATATTTATCGCAATGTCGATCTTTTTGTTTTAATATTTAAAGTAGTTTGAACGAGTTTTGATATTATTTAAACGCCGTTTTAGTGCTACCTATAAATTCCTTATTTCTCTATGCTCCTATTGATGTAATAAAAAATACATTTAGTTCGAAACGCAAATAAAAAAATAGCCGCAAAGTCGAGCATTTTCCTCATACAACATTGGTTAATGGCTGAAAAAGCCAGGATCCTTCCACAGTAGATCATTCATATTTCTGCGAAAGTGTATTTAAATGGACTCAAAAACAGATAAATCAGCTCTTTGATAAACAAAGAAACTTTTAAAAGCATTAAACTAAATTTGGTTCGAAACGCACTGAGAACTTTGTGACTAAAAGAACTGAAAATGAGAATTTTTTTTGTTAACCAGTAATTTTTAAATAGTTCGGAAATCGGCCGCTAGAGGCGCCGAATCATGGCGATCGCGGGAGAAACGAGATATAAACGTCAATTGAGCTCATAAACGTTAATAAAACTCTTGTAATGTACTTAATATGTATTAACTTCATTATAATTAATTAATATATGCACTGAGAAGCGAGAAAAGTGTTTGATTAGAAAATAGTTACAAAAAGCAATATATATATGATTTGCTGGATTATCTCTTAGTGCCCTGACAGCACAGTTTGGTAGAGCGCTGCTTTTACACGACGAGGGTCAGCGGATCGAGACTCGGTTATTGCAAAGTTTTTAATGATGAAATTAAATTCAAGTGAGCGCCAAACTTCAAATAAATTTAAAATCAGCTGTTAACAACCTCGTTCAAACTACTTTAAGCTTTTGTAAATAAGATTCTTTCATTTATATTGTATTCTCGGCCCTTTTTACTTGCCAACGCCAATAAGAGCACGTACTAAATTAATTAAATTAAAAATATGCCAAAGCGCATATATTTTTATCCTATCTCTCCTATTTCTATCATCTTTTTACTTTTCCTACCCCAGTGTCAATATATTAAACGATGTAACTAGCTTAATCACGATACAGGCGGCCGGCAGGCGCATTGCTCTCGCGAACTTTCTGGAGTTGGGGAACTCTAGGAAGTGAGGGAGGGCACATGTGGCTTGCTGGCAGCCAGTCTTGCATCCCTCTTAGTGCACAATATTATATTACAGTGTGAGGATGAGAGGTTTTAAATAGCAAGCCGGGTTCGCGCGCGCGATTGTTCAACCAATCAGCGCGAGCAGCTGCGGGGGCATCGCGTATAAAAACGCGGCTGCCACTTGCTTCCTCAGCTAAGTCAGTTAGCAGATGTGGTGTGAGCCATCTCTAGCTGTACAGAGCTCTCTGCCGAGCCTTACTGATGAGTCCTAGGTAAAGGACGAAACCGGTCTAAGGCCAAGAGTAAGTCTGATACTGTTTTATAATGTTGTGCCTTTGATGTAGTGTGAGAACGTGAGATGTTGGTATATCGTATTTTACATTGACACTATACCCCTCATCCCTTTTAACGTCTATTTTTTATTTAGCGCAAGCTATAATGATTTGCATCCCTAGTCCCAATTTACTATTTAAATTAGAGAATTTTCGCGTTTTATTAATTTTCAATTCAACGTGCTCTAATCTCTACCAACTATTTTCTAATTATTTTTTTAAACGTAATTAATTATTATTAAATATAAAGCAGTTAATTAATTAGCTGAATGATAATTCATTCATTGAAAAACAATACACATCAAGTAGTTTTGGGGCTCTTCAGCACAACAATCCAAAAGTTATGAGATAAAGATACTACAGTATACTGTACTACATACTAGATAGCTACTAGATAGCTAGTACAGTCAAAACAATACAATTAAATAAAACCATATTATACCTATATTTTTCTTAACATAAAAAAGCTACAGTAATTCTGTGTTTTGATCTTAATAGCACTTAAGTATTATTTGAAAAGTAAATATAAACTTAACTGCATTACCTGCTAATTGACATTATTTTCATTGACTCCAGGTTGACGTGGTAGCTGGTGAGAACGCAGTATACCAAGCTCTACGTAAGTTATTCACAAACCTACAGGAGTCGAGTGATGCTGTGGATGCTAGGCTTAAGTCTCAAGCACAGAGACTGAGTGGCAGTCTTGAGACTAAGTTTGGCTGGAGTTTCAAACATGAAGAAGAGGAAGAAGATGATGATGAAGCTCCTGTTATCGTGGACTTAGATCAAGCAATGCTTTGATTATATCACTTTAGGCATTTAAGTGCAGGAATGAAAGTGTACACTCCCCCCAAATAAATCTGACCGATCGCGTTATTTCCTCATATATTTAACATTTGGAGACATAAACGCTATGGTCAGATTTAATCGGAAGGAGTGTACTTGGAATCTATTCAAGCAAGGAATCTTATGTTAATATTTTCATTAATTGTATTTAACACTGTAAGAAGAACTCACAATATATATATTTTTACACTGTAGTGAGTAACATTTTTCTTTTATCTGTACTTTCTTAAAACTAATAAAATATGTTCTTGAATACAAGGCTTTTGACTCAAAAAAATAAATAACAATCATAAAAAAAAAGTAAAAAGGAGAAGTTTGGAGGATATATAATTATATTTATTGCACGAACTAAAGTGTAGTGCATGTATAGTGTATATTTGACTGCTTTTTGCATGCGTGTTAGTGAACATTGTTGACTCATTAGCAGCTAGACCAGAAGGTTGGACAGGTAGAGCAGCTTTGACAGCACGCCAAGTACTGGTAAGTCAGGAGGCTTTTAGTCCATTTATTTGTTTATAGTAGTATATCCATTCTAAATGCAATCCTATCCTCAAAGCAAACCTATTATGTATCTTAACACTTTTGTAACTTCACAAACTGGGGTTAAAAAATTGTAAAAGTAAGAAACTTTTGGAACTCATGATAACACTAAAATAGAATTTGTCAAGCAGGTAGCCTACTGAACTTAACAAGTTTTCTCCCTAGTTAGTTTATTCTCCAGTAGTTAAGAGATATAATGTGTTAAGTCGTATCCTGTAATTAATTAATTAGATTTTGGAGCATGGGTCAAATGCACATGAATACTACAAGTATTCATAGTAGTAGTGATAATTTGTCCAGTCGCACCAATCCTCGTAATTTCGTAATCACGTCTTTCTGGGCAAATTTGTAACTTGATAATCTAGGTGCAATGGTTTGAGAAAGTCATTGTGTATTTGGAAGACTCTTACATGTATGTAGTGTCAAACAATCTCACTCTTCAAACAACACTTACTGTTAGGTCAATATTGCCGGGCTGGAATCAAGGTCTAGTCTGAATGATCGCGACTGTGTAGTATTAATATGTAAGGAAGAGTTTATAAAAATGATATAAATAATCTGTAATAATAATAATAATAAGAAAAAAAAAGTATGAATGAGCAAGAGATGAAGGAGCCTGTTGGTTATGCAACTTTTTCACCAGTAATGTTAAGCGGGAAGCAAACCTTTCAGGATACAAACTGACCAGAGCGCTGATTACGCTGCAAGTTCTTGTAAGCATTAGGAAACTCTGTTGCCAAAACAAGAAGCTGTAAGATTTAATTTTATTACTAGGTACTGTAATTGATTATTTTGAATCTTTTTCTTTCTTTTTTTCCCCCAGTATTTACTGTTTTAGGAAGATACAAACTGTATTTTTCAGAAAATTTCTTTCATAAAACTGCGCCATACTGAATGTGCGCCATACTACACATTTTAGTGTTTGGAGCCACAGCAAAATTGCTTATTTAAAATTTCAAGAGTGCGTTTTTTTTTCTATTATTTTCAACTGAAATTTTTATCATTTATAAGTTAAATTAATCAGACTATAAAATTACCGTGACTTTTAAAATTGCATTATAATTTATTTTTCAGACTTTAATATGGACAGTGTGGTTGACTAAAATAAAAAGGAATATCAAATATCATACATCTAATGTATAGATTTTACAATTTTATTGTATAGGAAGTAGATCATTAAATATTTACAAAGAGGTTTTACAGTCGTTATAGATATTGTATAACATAAATTAATACATTTAATATGACATATATTTTGATTACAAGTTTTTATTGTTATTCTTTTTCTTTTCTATGATATGTATACTAAACTTTATTTGTCTATTTGTTTTGTGATTAAAATCTGCATAAAATTATAATTAAAATAAAAGAATGGGGAAAAAAATAACACATTATATTTCAAATTCTTTCAAAAAAAATTCTGTTTCAATGCAAAAATTAATTTAAAGAATTAAAAACTACGCAATTTTCAGTCTTTAAACTAAAATTCAAATTTAATGTATATGCAAAATCTTTAATATCATTCATCATATACCGAATAACAACAATATTAAATCGGTTTCTTTAAAAATTATTTAATTATACATTATATTATAGTAAGTGCGCAGCGCCTATTTTATTTATTTATTTATTATTTCATACTGTTATAATAAATTGAAGATCACATTTTTTTTTTCTCTTAATCTCTATTTTTTCTTTCTTTTTCTTTCTTTTTTTTACGCCATACACACATAATTTATAAGATAATTTAAATAGTAAAATTTGCAATTTTTAGTTGCATTCATCATTAAATTAAAAATTATCGTGATATAAAAGGATCTACATTCAAAACATCATGATTATTATATAAATTTCAAAATTCAATACTATCTAAATAATAAATAAAATGCAAAATGATATTTTTTTTAAGTAAAAACATATACATACATATTACATATAATATCATGATACACTGGAAGTTCATTAATGATGGTGTACTAATAATTATATTACTTTTTTTTTAATTACATTTTTTCCCACATTTTTACAAGATTCCATTACAGAAAATATTATTCTATATATTTATTATTTATATATTATAGAGTACATTATTTCTTTTTTCTTTATTTTTATTTCTATAATTTAATTTCTACTTCTAAATTTGGGGATATATGGATTAATTATTATTAATAAATTGAAATACATTTATATAGAAAGTTAGCTATATGGTTTTTTGATCCCTTTCATTGTCTTGAAATTCTTTCTTTTCATTTGTTATATTATATTTTTACATTAATTGTAAACGTATATTACGATGAAAAAATAAAATAAAATCGATAGTACTTTTTTTTTCTATAAGTATAAATAAATATTGAAAGGCGTGGAACACCTTGAACAAAAAAGTTGTGTAATATCCTAACAGACCTGAAAATCAACGTTGATTTGGCCGAAGTCATTGATTTCTAGTTTATTTTCTATTCACAAAATGCCACTGGCAGTCACTAACGTCACAGCTCGGCCGGTTTACGCGCGCGTAAAACAAGCGAGCTGTGACGTCAGTGACCACCAGTGGCATTTTGTGAATGGAAAATAAACTAGAAATCAATGACTTCGGCCAAATCAACGTTGATTTTCAGGTTTGTTAGGATATTACACAACTTTTTTGTTCAAGGTGTTCCACGCCTTGAAGTATTGAAGTGTATTATACATGTATTGTCTAAAATGAGTTAGGATTATTTTTTTAAAATAATTACATTAAAAAATTTTTCGTTGTTGCAAACTTAATAATTCAATACTGTTCTTATTTTTCAAAGGTTGCAACAAGAAAACATTTACTAATTATTTGGGGAGTATTAAAATTTTAATTAAAAATTAAGCTGTTTTTATTTCTAAAGATCATATTAAAAATATGCTTTTAAATATTTTTTTACTGTTTTATTACGTAGGTAAAATATAATGAAATTTTTTTTTCTTGTTATTGTATGATTTTTTTTGAGAAATTTAAAATTTAATACAATTTTCCTTGAAGATTTTACCTTGTCTAGTTCTTTGTTATATTTATATATATTTTTTCCTATTATTGATATTTTTTCTTTGATTATAATATATAAGTTACTTTTTTACATGATTTTTGTCAGTTTTAACATTCCAATTTAAGTCTTTTACAATCCTTAAATTTAATTTTCAGTATTATAGTTTACATATATATATATAGGGGTTTTATAAGACTTCTAATTTAGAATTTTTTTTAGTTAATTTTTTTTCAGTTGATTTTTAGTTCCGCAAAGGTAATTAACAAAATTCTATTTAATTGAAATTTTATTGTAAGAAATATTTTTTTTCAGATAAAACTTTAAATTTATCGAATTGGGTTGTAAAAAAAAGTAAATAGTATAATTAAACCATTTACAGGTCATTCATATCTGGCAATAAAATAAAAATTAAATATGTATCGATCCTTTTCCGCGATATAGAGCAAAATACTTAATATATAGGAATTTGTCTCGAAGAATTTTCTTCAATTTTGCAGAATTTTTTAATGTTTGTGCTAAAATAACATGATGATATTAAGGCATTGGCGGATTATTTTTGCGCAATGATTGGATTTATTGAATCAATGAAATTGGGGTTACTCTAAATTTATTAATTTTGAAAATTTAGAGAAAATTCTTAGGCACTTAATTTTTTATTCCTAATTGATATATGTTAAAAATAAAAATTTAATTAAATAAGTGATATATTTAAAAAAAAATTGATGTACTAATTAATGACTTTGCGGAGCATTGATTTCTCATCGTAATTAACAAAGTAATTACAACCTGAGTTGCGCCAGGGGTTGTGCAAGTGTTTGACTAACAGGTTCAGTTGGTGATGATTCCTCTGAACTGCTTGGAAAAATAAAATTCCGAGCAGAATTTCCATTTTCTTTATCTTCACATTGTAATAAACTCTTATCAGATGCCGTACAATCAATTCTTTGATATTCAAAATCGCAATTACCATTACCAAATTCATTACTTGTAGATGGTGTAAGTCCATAAGTTGATGGACTATACCCATAAGCACCGTCGCTGAAATTTGAATTACTAAATTCATCACTAGGTGAAGTAGGAAATGATGAAAGACCACTTGCACAATTTCCATTTCCGAATTCATCACTTGGGGATGCTGGGAAGGAATCGCCTGAGTTTCCGTTACCAAATTCATCGCTTGGTGAAGTAACAAGTCCGAGAGATTGTGAGCTCATTCCTCGGGGAACACCGCTACAGTTTCCATTATATTCCTCGACTTCTTCGTCTTCTAGACTGGAGTATGAGGCTGTCGTGCCATCAGAAGGTTCTCCACTGCTGTCCGAGTCCTCCGCAGCTGATGTAAGGAGATATATCATTAACTTAATATTCATGATATACATAATGTGACTATAATTAAAGCATATATACACGGAGTAATATTTTCAATTACAATATTCCTCGGTGTGAATAAACCAATGCTAATCTAATCTATGATTTCATATCAATAAAATTATTAACTTGCCCTACATTTATTTGAGCATGCTCAAATAAATTGAAGAATTTTGAAAGCGCAAAATAATTAAATTTTAATTCAATGTAGACAGCAATAAGAGCAGTGATTGGTTTTTTTAACGGGTTAAATTGAAAAGAAAATTTATGTAGAACTTAATGTATATTATACATTGAAAGTTAAAACTTTTAGCAAACTGTCTTTTATTTATTTTTTTGATTTAAATATTTTTTTATTTGAATCTGTAAACTATATTTCTATTACTGCGTCGACATCAATTATTTTTACAAAGTTTTTGAGTCTCTACTTTTATTAGGAAACGGAAACAAAGTAATTAAATAATAATAAAAATTAATACAAGTTGTTATAGTATATAATTATAATAGCTGTGTTTTGTATAAAATTTTACATGGAAGTGGATTTAAGATCTGAACGTTTTTATCAGGTACTTTGTATTCAGCACTAATTAAATATAAAAAATTTAACTATTAAAGTTTGTTTTCCGTATGTAATACTATTTCAGTTAAAAAAAACATGTGGAGAGTAGAGTACTCTAATGTGGAGGTATGATTATTGTGTCTGATAAAAGAAATAATAATCTTCATTATACAACAAAAACTTATTGTTATATATTTTTAATACTTACAAAGTTGAATTTTCTCAATGATCAAAGGATAAAGTTCCTTCGCTGTTGCGTTGTTAGGTTCATATTGAAGTACTGAAAAAGACAAAAAAAATATATATTAATTAATTCAGAATTCTATATTGCTTCAAGAAAATTGAGATAAAGTGTCTTTTTATCAGCTTGAAATTTTGTGAGTGGGAACGAATTCCTCAAAATCTCATGAAGAATGAAAAAAAAAATCTAATTTTCATTATATTTTTTGTTCTGAGATTATTTATTTATCTCGAAAAAAAAATATTTAACTTTCAATGAATTCTATCAATAATTTATTGTACATCTGTAAAAAAATAATAATAATAAAAAAGGAAGGAAGGAATTTATTTATAAAGTTTAAAAAACAGGTCAATAAAAACGTTTTTTTATTATAACTATTTTTTTTTTCAAGAATATGTCACTAATTTTATTGCAAACGGAGGAGGGAGACATAGAGAGAATTTAAGAGAATGAAAATTAATTGACCTTTTCCTTTCTATATTGAAAGTTAGATTTTTTTTTTTTTTTTTTTTTTTTTTTTTTTGCCACTAACGAAAAGGTTGATTACAAAAGCAATTTAGTGACTTCTCTGAAAGTAAACACAGAGAGAGGAGAAAAAAAAACTCTTTCGGTTCAAATTCTTGGGAATCTTTCACTCAATATTACGTTCATACACACGGCGGAGTTCGAACTTTGTCCTTTCTAGAAAATATAGAGCATCTCTATAGCACTTCATACACAGAGTGTTTTAGAAACTTGCGTTCTTAAGAAATATGATCTCACATCACAGTTGAAATACAAATTGAAAAAAAAAAAGGTGCATTTCATATATTTCATTACTTAATGAAACATTAATTAATTTTTTTTTAATATCCATGTTGATGAAGGCGAGAAATTAGTTAAATTAATCTCGTAATTATAAAGTAACTTTTGATAATTATTTTTTGCAAATACTAATACTGTACGGTACATCTTTTAATTAATTTGACCATAGTTCAGCTTTTACTAAACCTTTAAAAAGAGGGTGGGGATTTTATATTATTATACCAGCTTTGGCAAAAAAGTTTTTATATACCCACATGGACTGCAATTTAAAAATAACCCAAATTTTGTTGATCGTATTATGTATATAAAACTTTTTATGTATTATAATGTGTCTGCGAGTTAAGTTTTGAAGTTTTAAATACAGTAAAGAAAATAGTAATGAAAAGTTTTTTTTATAATAATGATTGTTTAAAAACTTACTGCAATTTTTTAACACCCTGTATGTATAAAAGAGGTTCAATTTTATATGAACAAAAAAAGACAGCTAGTCTTCTATTTGCTTGTCAAAATTCCAATAACCAATAGTGCTCTCTCTCTCTCTCTCTCTCTCTCTCTCCATCTGTCTATAAAGTGAATGAAATAATGTTAGTTTAAGGTATTTTTTATGAAGGATACAAGAGAACTTTTACATCGAAAATAAATATTATTTATTGTTATCACAAAAATACAGATGTACTAAAATTTTCAAGTGATTTTCAATTGAATTATAAAATATAATATTATATGTAGTGAAAATGACAGTAAAAATGTTACATATTATATTTCTCTCAAACCTTCTATTTCAAGTATGTAAATTATTTTGTGTTATGAGAGAGAGGAAAAAAGTTGTTAAATGGTGCTTCAACTATCAAAGATATTATTTTTACTTTGATGCTAGCTGCTTTACATTTTTACCCTTCTCTGCTTTTGCTCATACTATGAAAATACGCTTTACTTTTTTTTTTTTTTTGCTTCGTATGTAGTATATAGTATAGTATATAGTATAGCTTTTTGTAACACTTACAAAAAAAATATATTATATTCTCTAGAGTTAACACTTACAAAAAAAAATATTATATTCTCTAGAGTTTTTACATCGAAATATCTCTTTGCAAATGTGCCAACAATTTGAAATCAACATTATGGCTTTTTTTTTTTTTTTTTTTTTGCAGTTTCATTATACTATTTAATACCGTTTTTTCGACCTATAATAATTTATGAATTTGTTGCTATTTTATTTAAACATGAATTAAAATTGCAATTTTTTTAAATTAAAATATAAATTTGTTTATAATTAATTTCTTTTCGTAACATATTGAAGACGCTTACGAAACGATCATTCCAGATTTTTTTTTCCAAGATATAGATATATATAGTATACTAAACGCACTTTTAAGTGTTTTACAAAATATTTAAGAATATATTAATCACCGATAGCATTCAAAAGTTTTGAATTAAAAAAAGTATAAAGAGTATCTTAATTATGATATAGGAATTCTGTTGTTTTATGGATTTCTATTTTTTGTTTTTAATCTAGACTTGCATTTAGTTAAAATCCCCTACATTTATGTAAAAAATAAAAATATATATTGTACTGTATTTCCATAAGAAATTATGTCCTTTATAGCATAATTGTTGCTAAATTATAGAACAACATAATAATATATGCTACATTAAATTTGGTACACAATAAGATAATATTATTCCTATATGAACGAATAGAGGATAGACATGATATAATAATATAGTATAAATTATGTTGTATTGAACAAATTGCGTTCAAAATGGCCTAGCATAATTATTAAAAGCGTAGAACACCTTGAACAAAAAATTTGCGTAATATCCTAACAAACCTGAAAATCAACGTTTATTTGGCCGGAGTCATTGATTTCTAATTTATTTTCCATTCACGGCCGGTCACTGACGTCACTGACGCCCGGTTTACTAGCGCGTGGACCAGGCGAGCTGTGACGTCAGTGACCGGCAGCGGCATTTTGTGAATGGAAAAGAAATTAGAAATCAATGACTTTGGCCAAATCAACGTTGATTTTCAGGTTTGTTAGGATATTACGCAACTTTGTTGTTCAAGGTGTTCTACGCCTTTGAGTATTTAGTTTTGTACGCGTGGATAGTATTTCCATAAAACAAACAAAATAAGACTTTTATTTTATTACAATGTATATACACTGACTACATTATACTATACACTGTATTATAATATACGCATGATACTTGAGACGAGGATACACGTACACGTACAGTACAGTACGTATACGTACATAATAAAGACATAAAAATACTTACTAAGTTTGCAGTACTTAAGAGCTACCTCATAATCTTTGATCATGATAGCAGAGAGAAACTGAAACAGAAAACATCTCAGGAATTAATGAGGCCGCGCGCCGAGCTTTGCAATTAGCAAAAGAAAAACATAAGTAGACTTAAAAAAAATGAATATGTACAAAGGAAAAAAAAAATAATGAAAAACCTTTTCTTTTGTTTTTTTAAGAATCAGAAAAGTTGCGATGGTAAAATGTACTGGTTTGGAAATAGATTTTATTTTTTTAGCATATTAAACAGAAAAACACCGAGTAAATTTTTATTACGTGTTAAATGGACCACTTAAAAAAAGTAAATGAAATTCTTTTATAATACAAATTTATTGGAGATATTGAATAACTCTTAAAGCATATACCACATAAAATAACATGCACTTTTTAATGAATAAACACGAAATGGGATCTTCAAAACTCATGAAAATTTTTACCAGAATGTTAATGTAGCCCCACGAGAGAGCGTGAAAATAAAAATACTGCAAAGTATGCAATTTGCGTGACTATTCATGTTTTTCTGACGTCAGAAACATGCAAAAATTAGTAAAAAAATGTTGTGTGGGTTGCATAAATCGAAATTTTCTTATCACTGCTACGGAGCTACTGCTACTGCTACAGTTGGGTTTTGAGACAAACTAATGTTATTTATGTAAGCCCCATAAAATGTTTTGTGATATAAATGCTTATGTTTTCTTCTCCCTGCTCACAAAACCGCGCAAAAAACCGCGCGGTTACCGGGCAAAAAACCGAGCTCGGTAACCGGGCAAAAACCGCGCGGTTACCGCGCAGTTACCGGGCAAGAACCGCGCAAAAACCGCGCGGTTACCGCGCGGTTTTTGAGTTGAAGCCGCGCGGTTTTTGGGTTAAAACCGCGTGGCTGCCGGGCACCGCCCGGTTACCAGGCGGTTCTCACGTTGAACCCAGATGGCTCTATGGCTTACATGGCGCGTGCTGTTGAACCTTAATGCCGCCTTCTCCGACGCTCTCAGTGGGCTCCGCACCTTTCTGGTTCGATATTGTCGTGAAAAACTTACTTTTTATTGTCACTGCACCTGAATTAGAACAGAGAACACAACATTTTCTACTTACACTCGTACATATGTTCCTTGAATAAACAAAAATACCATTATTATATACTACACACATTTTCATTGAAAAAGCGTACCTTTTATATAAATACCACGCTTTTTCAATCAAGAAAATACATATAAAAAATATTAAATACATATTATTATTGGTTCAACAAAAAAAATCTAAGACATAAAAATATATTTTAATATACATACTAATAAAAACAAACCCAATATATAACAAAAAAAAAAAAAAAACTTTACGTTCCATGATGCGTGTATAGAAATACGTTGGTCTTTGCGAAGTTCAAAGCCACTCGCCATAGCCGCGCCCAAGGACATGTAACAAAAATCACTGTTTTAGCCCACTACTGACATTAAAACTTTGGATTTATACATTCAGTAAATTCTTACCTCATTTATAAACATCGAGCACTAATTTTTTAGCTTCTTACAATCAATTATACTTAATATTCACATAAAAACCAACACAAAGTAAATTCGCCATATTAGTTTCTTCATTGCTCAAGTTCACTGACATACTGCGCATCTTTCTCACACATCCTTAATGCGCATGCGCTAGATCATGTGACCTTATTCTAAAAACCGTGCAAGAGCCGCGCGGTTCTTGGAAACCGCGCGGTTTTGTAAGAACCGCGCGGCTTTTGCACGGTTTTTTAAGAACCGCGCGGCTTTTGCACGGTTTTTTGAGAACCGCGCGGTTTTTTTCATTTTTCTCAGAACCGCGCGGCTTAAATCACGGTTTTGTGAGCAGGGTGGTCTATTCGTTTAAGAGAAAAGGGTAATTTTTAACACTATGTTTTATATTAAGTCATTTTTGTACAAATTAAAGTTTGTAAAAGAAAAGAAAAATCCTTTCTCATACAGCCAATCAGAAATGCTGTTTTAAGTATTTCATATTTTGTAAGGAATTGTATTGATTTATTTGATGTTATTACTACGTATGCATAGAAACTAACATTATAAGACGTTTCTTTACAGCTGATATAGGCCATTGGTTTTTGAAATATTAAATATCAAACATTTGAATATAGGAAAGAGTGGACGGCAAAAGGGATTGCTACCAAAGCGTTGGCTTAGAGCGTAAAGTAAATCTCGTAGCTCCAAAATAAAATTGATGAAATTTTGAATCTTATCTTATCTTTTTTTTTTTTTTTTTTTTTTCTTTCTTTCTTTTTATCTAGAGCTGAGAATCTCATCAACAATTTTTGGAGATACGAAGTTCACGCTCTAAGCCGACAAAATTGATGCTGATTGCTTCGAAAATTGTTGGGAGCATCCGCGAGAAATGTACAGCAAAGAATTAAAAAAATACTATTGTTCCCCCAGAACTTTGAAGAATGCGCATAAATGCATTTTTATGATATTTTATTTGATATACAACCTATCTTTTTTAAATACACGCTAGCATATTTCATAATAAACTCAACCTTTTTACAAATTTAAGATAAATAATTTAATATCCAGGACAACAATGTTATTAAAAATAAAAACTATACAACACGTCATGTAAAATTTAGCCTAAGACTTTTTTGCAGAAAAAAAAGGTACATAAAAGCAACAAGAACGCAATTTAATATATAATTCATATAAATGAATGTTATAATCTAAAACGACATATCAAAAAGTTAAAACCTGCACTGCAGTATATATAAGGTTAAATAATTAATGAATATTAATTAAATATGATATGATGCACACCATATATACCATAATATATTTTATATATATATATATATATATAGATACCTCGGCAAGAAATTCAGTTGGTGCAGATGCTGTATCTTCATGGGCATCAGTATACTCGCTGAGTGATTCCAGTGACCCTTGTGGTGTAGAGGTCAAACCTGGGGTAACCTCTTGTGACCCGTCATAACTTTCATTACCATTGGATTCCATAACTATAAACATAAAAAATATAAAATGTTATGTTTAGCTCTTTTTTTTTTTTTTTTTTTTTTTTTTTTTAAATCCAGCATTTTGCTGTTATACATTTTTAATAATAATAAATTTTGTATAAACTTTGCCAAACTGTGTACATAACTTTTCATTTGTTGTATTTTAGAACATTTTCATCTGTTACTTGATAACTTTAATTCACATTATTTTGGTGTTTTGAAGTAATATAATTACTTTTGAATATACGTTGAATTTTAAATGAAACTTTTTTTTTTTCAATTATATTTACTAAGAGCGTATTTTATAGCGTTATACATTAATTAAGAAATGCAATTCAATGTATAAATAATACTAATTTCTGGCGAACGTTTGGTGTATACTATAACTACATACTATATTATACTATACTTGTAGTCATTATTTTTATATAATAATTTACAATTCACCTTGCAATCACAACTGCTTGGGATATGATTTAACTTAAGGGTTGTATCTACATAAATTATTGTATCTCAAAATCTAAAAAAAAAAAAAAAAAAAAAAAAAAAAAAAAAAAAAAAAAACTTCAAAACTTGATGACGCCATTTGAAAGTTAATAGTATAACAGCTACCTAATGATAAAATTTTTAGAACCCATGACCATCAGATATAAGAGAGAACTAAATTAATAAAATTAATACTGGCTAAAGCTTAAAAAAAAGTTAAAAAAAATTTTCCACATATTTGAAGATACCTTATCCTAATGTATCAGTATCCAAAATTTAAGACATTTCTTTCTTTACAACTTTTTAGTCAAATCCCGTAGTAGAAGATTTCCCGCCTTAAAGATTGTCACTTATATACAAGTTTTTATCAGTGTTAAAGTGAATTAAAACAGGTTAAAGGAATAGACCAGCGAAAAACATAAGCATTTATAAATTATATCATAAAACACTTGATGGGACTTACAAAAATAACTTTAGTTTGTCTCAAAACCCAACTGTAGCCCCGTAGCAGTGATTAGAAAATTAGATTTATGCAACCGGCACAACATTTCCATACTAATTTTTGCATGTTTCTGACGTCATAAACATGAATAGTCACGCAAATTGCATACTATAATACAGTATTTTCAAGCTCTCTCGTGGGGCTACATTAGCATTCTGGTAAAAATTGTCATCAGTTTTGAAGATCCCATTTTGTGTTTATTCATTAAAAAGTACATGTTGTTTTATGTGGTCTATGGCTTTAATAATTTTGAAGCAGGATAAAAAAAAAATTAGACTCTTTAGAAGTAATTTTTTATTAAACCCGTAACAGAAACTTATAGAATGAAATGTATGCTACTATTGTAATAGAAATTTATTGAATATTTAAGCTATAAATTTATACAATTTTATATACGAGTTAACGGGAATATAAATTATATTTTTTATGTTTTAATTCTACTTTTTTTTTTCTTTTTTTTTTTAGTTTTAGCAGAATTTTTATGAAGATTTACATACATTAGTGTTTATATTGAATAGTTAAAGTAAAGTATACATCGGTATATGAATTTCATTTTATTAAAGGCATAGACCACATAAAACAACATGTGCTTTTTAATGAATAAACACGAAACGGGATCTTCTAAACGGATGACAATTTTTACCAGAATGTTAATGTAGCCCCACGAGAGAGCGTGAAAAAACTATAAAGTATGCAATTTGCGTGAAAGTTCATGTTTATGACGTCAGAAACATGCAAAAATTAGTATGAAAATGTTGTGCGGGTTGCATAAATAGACTTTTCTGATCACTGCTATGGGGCTACTATTGGGTTTTGAGACAAACTAAAGTTATTTATGTAAGTCCCATCAAGTGTTTTGTGATATAAATGCTTATGTTTTTCTCTGGTCTATTCCTTTAAGTTCAATGTAGCTGAAAGAAATTGAACTTTATAGAAGCAGAAAAACTCTCTCTATATAATTTAATGATAATGTATAATGAGCAGAGAATATTTTTCTTTTAACTACACAATTTATATTTTTCACACCTTTCTACTGTAAAGAACATATTACTGAATTGCAAAAGTGTTTCGTATAAGAGAGAGTAAAAAAATTATAATCGTTTGTGCAGAATGAATCAATTTAAAAATGTTCCAAACTTATGAACTTGAAAAAAAAAAAGTACACTTGAATGCACAACACAATGAAGATAAATTCATATTTTGAAACAGTTATTTTTTTTTTTTAATAATTTTAATAAAATCTCTACCATAATAGTTTAAAAAAAAGCAGTAAAATAAGTCAAGTGTAAAATTAAATTACGTTTATTATTTTTTATTTTAGTTTAGTTAAAAAATAATATATTTACGTTAAAGTTAATATTAAAAGTAATTTCATATTTAAAAAGAGTAAAAAAATAAGTGTTTGTTAACACCCGAATGAATGCAATTTTGTGCAAAAAATAATAATAATTAAAAAACAAATTTTGAGTAATCTTGAGTTTATTGTTTATTGTACCTATATAATAGAATCAATGTCAACTATTATAAATAATAATGATTCGTTTTTTCCTAGAAGCGTTGGTTTATATAATAAATTAAATTGTAAAGATATGTCAGCAGCTTTGTTTCAAAAACATGTATAATGTCTAATTTGTTGTATTTTAACCTCTTTTTTTTTTTCTTTTTTTTTTTTTTTTTTTTTACTTTTATGGATAATTAACTTGATGGGCTTTGCCTTTTTAATTATCCTTTTGAGCAATACTTCAATGTTTTGTGACTTGACTGTATATTGTCTGTACAAATTTCTTGCTCAATAAATCAAAATTATTATTATCTGAATGAATATTATTTACTCTACATCTTAATTCTAATATATTTAATTTAATATATCTCTACCGTAGTTCTATTGACTCTTTTCACATCCTTACGCTCGGTTGCCATGTTTATAGTGGCAATTACATTAATTAGCATTGGAGGAACGATATTTTTAAGTCATTTATTAAGGCAGGTGACCATACAGTTGATATCACAAACTGAACGATCACGAAATTTAAAATTAATATTAAGCGAAGATGAAATGTTACTTCAAATTTTAGTTATGTCAAACACGTGCAAACACGATCAAGCATTTAAATTAAATATTCCACTTTAAATATGCATGTAAATGTGAAAATTCAAATTTGAGTGCCAACTTTTAAGACAAATTAGAAAAATTTCGTAAATTAAAAATTATTAAAAAAAAATCAGACTTTTTTTTTAATTCATTCTATTTCATTTGAAAATTTATTTATTTTGCTGGATATAAAATTACGTAGAAAGCATTACTGTAAAAGTAAAAAAATAAAAATCTTTTTGATTATTTCCACACAATCACCCTTTTCGTTGAAAATAATAATAATAATAATAATAATAAAAAATGAAATAACTATTCTTCTGGTATTCTACGGACTGATTATAATTTGAAAAGAGCGAGCTTAGTTGAAACTATAGTCATTAAAGTTTTGATTTAAAATTATCAAAATAAGTTGCTTCCTTTCCGGGCCTATGTGTTTGTCACCATCAGTAAAATATTCATATCAAATAGTGAAATAGTCACATATAGGCACATATAGTCACGTAGTAACATAATATATAGTCACGTAAAATAGTCACATCAATTTTTACTTATCCAAAGGACAAAAGAACAAATTGTGCTATAAGAGACAATACCTGTAGAAGTTTTTGAAACGTATGCTCATGCCAAAATTATTAAAAAAGAAAAAAAAATGCGATGTAATATTAAAATCACAAACAAAAATAAGTTAAGATTTTTTTTTTTTTTTCATGAAAGGAAATTACGAAAATGTTTGAATACTGAAGATTTGTTTCAATTTATTTGTAGCTTTAAGCGAAAAAACGATTATTTCTATTTTTAACATTGATTTTTACGCTCTAAATTATTGTAACAAATGGAAATTGCTTTAAGGTCTTATATCACATGTAGCTCACGCCAGAAGTTAGCTACCTGTCTCCCCACCACTGCTTGGAAGGAGGTGGGGAGGGAAAGTAATAAACTTGGCAACGTCGCCGTAATGCCCGCGGGCGACCGCGAAAGAGTGTTATGATTCGCGCGAATACTCAGGTGTGCGCATACCACACGCACAGGTGCATGCAGTTTTTTAAAAAACATCTCGCGAGTTAGTAAACAACATCATTACACTCATTATATTTGTGTCGTGCTGTTGTAAATTGAAACCTTCCATGAAGCGATCTCTTGAACAAAATGTTTTATTTGGGAGGAACTGTGCTAAGCGCAAAGCTTCGAAAGAACAAAAACTTGTTAAATTACAGAAAGGGAATTTTGGGGCGCGTGTTCCTGTTAAGCCAGAACCTCCACCAAATCCTATAAGTTTTGAAGCTATAAGCCTGAAACAGAGACTCAACCCACCAATAAGCCTTGCCCGATTATTATTATTATTATTATTATTAAAATATATGTCAAATTAATTCTTTTAACGCTTTCTTCTCAATAACTGTTTGTTTTTCCTTTATTACTATTTATTAAAATTTAAAAAAATATATATCAAAAAAAAATAAAAAAAAATAGTGCCAAAAATCAGCTGATTCTTTTTACCAACTGTAAGGTAAAACCACTACTTTTTAAAATGAAATAATATTATACAAAATATGAAATACACAATGTAGAACATAAAATTTATTAAATACAAATAATAATAATGAAAAGTTTTTAAGAAGAAATATTAAAAGATCCATAATTTACTTTATTTTGTTGATTCTGCAGAATAAAAAACTAAAACTTTTTTTCTCATGTTGGCATTTCTGACTCCATTATACTCCCTGTGTAAGCACTTCGGCTACGCTCGGTCTTTTGCGAGTGCTTTCGTGAAAATATCTCGCCACTTGATTTTCTAGGTTGCCAAACGTTCTCAGTTACTTACACTCATCCCCCTCCAGCTAATTTACATAACCAAAATATTTTTTGAAAATTAATATAAAAAAACTTTATCCTTACAAAAATCTGAAAAAAAATTACAAATAAGTGAAATAAAATTCTCTATCATGTGATATTTTTTTTATATGCAATTTACGGATACTTTTTGAGTTATTTCAAAAAAACTGAAACTCCATTTAAAGGGATCCTGGCCTCAAAATACGTTTTTTGGCATTTTTTCGTTAACATGAGTGTTATAATACATGTAAAATTCATTTTCATCAAAGTTCGCTGCAAATTGGGGATATTTAGGGACGAAGTAAAAAAAAGCTGGTAAAGGTGACGTCACCTTTACCACAGGCAAAGGTTTGGCAAACCTGCACAGTATAAAAATTTAACAATAGTGATTTGAGTTGTGGAAGGGGTTGTAAGACGTGACGTCACAACTCATAGAATTTTTACACAGAACTGCATAAGGGTTATTTTTCAGTGTCATGTAGAGGAAAAATGAGCCTTATACAGAAAATTGAATATATAGTTTTGTTTTGCTTGGCACGCGCCTGCATATATACCTGACAAAACGACCCCAATTATCTTATGCGTCAATGATTTTGATAGTTTGCGAAGAAACAGTCACAGTGAATCAAATTTATTTTAGATTTAAGTTTTATTAAAAATCATGCATATTTATTTTTTGATCGAAGTTCTAGCAAGATTTTGAACTGCAGTGATTTAAAAGTAATGAGTATTACGTAATGTTTTTTATTTGAATATATTGCTTTAAAATGAAGCTGGAACTTCGATCAAAAAAGAAATATGCATGATTTTTAATAAAACTAACATCTAAAATTAATTTGATTCCCTGTGACTGTTTCTTCGCAAACTATCAAAATCATTGACGCGTTATAATTGGGGTCGTTTTTTCAGGTATCAGGTATTCCCTTTTATTGAAAAACTGCTCTTTGTTCGCCTATTTTTATACTGCACCTCCTCTCTCTCAACTCCTTTCCCTCAATTCATAGTTTACTTTCCCTCTCATCGTTTACTAATATTTCTTTCACTGAAGAAGCAACATTGTTGCCATTTAAAAAATAGAATTAGGCTAATTTATTTTTTAAAAAAATTAAAAATTGGGCAAATAATTTTTTGAGTCACAAATGTATTTTATAATGCATTAAGACCACATTACACTCGCATTTCTTTAGTTTTGGGAGGACTGGTAACCATGCCAGGATCCCTTTAAACTAATGTTAAATTAATTTTTTTTTAATTTTCTCCTAATCCATATATCTTTTCAAAAATTGGTATACAAGGGTCTTTTACCTTTATAAATAAACCCTGAAAGTTTGAATGATTTTCCACGGACACTTTTGGCTGTACTTTACATGTAGGATAAGACCTTAAGCAGTCCGTAAACCTTCATGGTTGGTAAATTCACATATCATTTAGAATTGAATAAAAAATAGTTTTTTTTTTAATATAAACAAGTTTATTATTTAATTACACAATACTGTTAACCACTTATAACGATTCAATAATAATTAAATAGTGCAACCAGTTTATATAAAATTTATTAAATTTCCTTCGTAATTAAAAACTGTGCACACGTTAAGCAGAAAAATGTTTATAAGAGCCAACATAATTTGACTTTTATTCTTGTTAAATATGCGCTCCCATGTGTAAAAGTACTTTAGAAATATTATATTTTAGTACTGTATAATACAATGAGTAAATTAGTTTATATACGTATACCATTATACAAAAAAAAAATATTAAAGAAAAAAATGTAAAAACAGTCACGTATTCGTTAAATATACATGTATACTTTTTAATGAATTTTAAAATCAAGGGTGTACTAGATATATTTTACTAAAGTTTATAAAAGTATAAAAATTGTTTGCGTGGCATGTTTTGTATAATGCATTACTCGTTATAATTTTTTTTTTTTTTATTCAGATGACCAAGTGCGTTGTATTCACGTTTTTTCCCTCCCTAGTGAAACAGCTGCGAAAAAAAAATACAGTTTTGTATTATTTGGCTTGCTTTAATTAAAACAGTATAGCCAAAAAAAAAAAAATAATAATAAAAAAATAAAACTTGTAAATAACTTCAATAGAATAAATAGAATTTCATATAAAAATTTGCAGTTCGTATGTTTTTAATATTTCGACGATAATAAAAATGTTGTAGAGAGAGCGAGAGAATGTTGACTTTTATCAAAATGAAAAATTACAAGAAGAATGTAAATAACACAAAAACGTAGTATTTTTGTCCTGAAGCATTTTGGATATTTTTGCACAGAATAGCGTTTTGATACTGATACATATAGTTGGCTTAAAAATGAAACACGGGGAAGAAAAAAAGTCACAAAATCATGTTTTTTTTTTTTGTTTTTTTTTTAAACACAATTTTTACAAAATCCAACCAAGGCATAGCCTTATCGGTTGGTTCATAATATTTTATACACAATGCATTAAATAATTACATTACTACTATATGGTCATGAAAATTATTATATTTCAAGTGTAAATAAAAATAATTGATAAAAAAAAAAGACATAAGTATTTTCTTATTTTGAAAAATTTAATTTGTAATGGAAAAATAAAATTGAATATTAAATTATAATTTATTAAAGAAATTTTTTTTTTATATTTACTTTCATTTCATTTTTATTTTTGAAATCTTTTAACTCTAATGGAATTTGATTCCACAATTTTGGCAATAAGAATTTTTTTGTTCTTTCTGTGAATCTATTAACAATTTTTGGAACATATAGAGGATTTGTATCTGCAATTCTAGTACTATATATATGAGTTCTAGGTATCCCATAATGTACTATAATAATACATCACAAAATTATAACCATAGTGTAGTCTATAAATATGGATATAGATATATTATAATTTTATCGATAAAGTTAGAAAGATATAGCCGTCATTATGTTTTTTCTAAAATATTTAAAATTATATTTTATTAAAAATGTGATGCAGTTAATTCTGACCCACATTTTTTTTTTTTTTTTTTTTACTGTATTTGCAGTTACAATCTTTTATTTACTCTTTATGCTTTTATTCCGTAACAAATCTCTAATATTTTTTAATGCTATACTATACTGTACTATCCCTTTGCACTTATAAAGAACTGAGAAATTTTATTGACCCAGGCAGTTCATAGAACAATTATAGAGGGATTATACACGATACACGTATACACAAATAAATACGTAATAATTATGCTAGCTCCATGCAGCAAACACTTACGCATAATAACATAATTTATGACTATATTACGTAACAGAGTAGTTAAGATTTTTAGCATAATTACTTAAAGGCATAGACAACATAAAAACATTAGCATTAATATCACAAAACACTTGATGGGACTTACATAAGTAACATTAATTGGTCTCAAAACCCAACTGTAGTGCCGTAGAAGTGATCAGAAAATTTTTATTTATGCAACCCGTACAACATTTTTATACTAGTTTTTGCCTGTTTCTGACGTCATAAACAGAAATAGTCACGCGAATTGCATACTTTACATTTTTTTTACGCTTTCTTGTGGGGCCACATTCTACATTCTGGTAAAAATTATCATCAGTCTTGTAGATCCCATTTTGTGTTATAAAGAACATGTTGTTTCATGTTTTTTATGCCTTTCTGTTAATACACAATACCGATATTTGTGCTCTGCAATAATATAGGAATGATTCAATGCAGTATACATTAAGTAATTTATTTTTCCCATGCATATTGACAACTTAGGCAGCAGACTTTTTCCATGCTTCTAAATCTACGAGTGTTTTAATAACGAGTGACCAGGTTAAAAAATTACGAAACAAAAATAATAAAACTTAAAGAAATAAATTACGAATGCATAAAAATATTTAAAAATTTACTCCATTAAAAAACAGAATGCATTTATGCTACTTGGTCTAAATTATTCAAATATTATCATATAAAACATACCAACTGTTCTTCTTTTTGTTTTTTTCATCATAGATCGTTTCATGAATAATAAATTTGATATTTTAATTAATGTACGAAGAACTAATGTCTTACAACACAAGCTTTGAATAAATCAAGAGCTCCGTTGCTATGACACAAAGTATATAGTTACCAGGGGAAATGTAAATAAAAATAAAACAAAACACAAAAAAAAAGGTGTATAATAAATACAAGACTTTTTCTAATTTTACTTGTTGACTTTGCATAACGTTGCTATGGTGATATAATTTAGTAGTTCGCGCGATTTTAACTTTTTTAAAATTATAGTCTTATAATATTTTATACTATGTTTATTTATTGTCTAGGGTCGTAATATGTTAAAATTGTATGTAAATATTTTTATTTTGAGAATTCATCTTTATTTTAAAAGTATATTACAATGTTTAAATTTATAGAGAACAGAACTTTTTATCGTATATATTTCAAGATTTGCGGTGCCATTTTTTTTTTTTAAATATCACATATAATAACAGATTCTGTTATAAATTACTATGTAAGAATTAACACTTATTTCTAATTTTTTTTTTCCCACTACAATGAGGAGAAAGAAATTATTGAGTTTGACTCCATCATTAAAATTAATAGGGTACATTTTTTAAGTACTTTAGAAAAATCACTTTAAATGTCAAGGGGGGGTGGGGGTAGGTAAGATTATCAATTATGCTAGCTAATATTTAAAATAAGTTTTTTAAATAAACATTCGCATGAAAAGTGATTGCCTCGATCAGACTCACTATACAGTATGTACAGTACATGAGTTTTTACATAGTTTCTTGTGGCTCTTATTGTGATTTGCGGACTGTGTATGCGATTTCATAGTACTTGCAGTACTTTCCTATATATAAATGGGACTAATGGTTAAGATAGCTCGAAAACATACGATCATTTCCACGTACACAAAACCATTATCGTGTATTAATATATTATTTCTCCTTATTACACTTTTCTCCTAAAAATAACATTTTATTTCTTTTAAAATAAAACCTTTATTAAATATATTAGTAAAGCACAGAATCCAAACAATTTCTTATGGCAATTTTAATAATGAAATCACAATATTGGTTTACAATAAAAAATAACCTATAAAGTTTATCGTCTGCTCACTTAATTTAACAACAAAGTGTTTTTTTTTCTATATATATATATATATATATATATATATATATATATATATATATATATATATATATATATATATATATATATATATATATATATATATATACTACATGAAGTAACTTTGACTTTTAGATTTATCGGGGTGTAGTTTAGCCTTGGGTCATGCGGTAAATTAGGGTTCAGGCTGAAATTACTTTACAAGCATACTTTACATGCGCTATAATAATAATAAAAGGTTTTTGCTTGCTTGTTATATAATATACACTTACGTAATGGTGTAAAAAAACATCAAACAGTTTGGGTAGCAAAAATAATTACAACAATGGAAATGTTACTTATAATCATAATGAGTAAAAATGTGTCAGTTACAAAAAACAATTTTTAATTTTTTTATGTCATGAAATTTTTATTTTCTAAACAAAAGATAAAAGGTTGAAAAAAAGATACACATTTTAATGTACACGTAACATTAAAATTGAGACACGAATTATAAGAAGAAAAAAAGTTATTGCTACAAAAATTACTTTATTCCTTAAATATTTAAGGGCTGCTGATTTTTCTCACTCCTATAATGAAGTATTTATACATATAAAGGAGAATTTGTTTATTTTTAACAATGGGTTTTGAGATCAGTTAACACCTTCTTTCATTTAAAGACTTCTAGTTCACACTGCATTTTTTTTTAAATTATACTATATATAAGCATAATTTAAAGGAAAGGAAAAGAAAAGAAGACAATTTATTTGGAGTACGTTATACGTGTAATACTACCAATAATATAAATTATAACACTGTATTTTAAAACAGATGGGTTAAATTGAGAGGTTCTGCGCCTGATTTCGCTTAATAAAAGCAGTTATAATTATTATTATTAAAGCCATAGACCACATAAAACAACATGTGCTTTTTTAATGAATAAACACGAAATGGGATCTTCAAAACTGATGACAATTTTTACCAGAATGTTAATGTAGCCCCACGAGAGAGCGTAAAAAAACTGTAAAGTATGCAATTTGCGTAAAAATTCATGTTTATGACGTCAGAAACATGCAAAAGTTAATATGAAAATGTTGTGCGGGTTGCATGAATAGAAATTTCTGATCACTGCTACGGGGCTACTGTTGGGTTTTGAGACAAACTAATGTTATTTATGTAAGTCCCATCAAGTGTTTTGTGATATAAATACTTATGTCTTTCTCTGGTCTATTCCTTTAAGATAAGCAAATAAAGAAAAAAAGTACTGTGTTTTACAAATAAGTTTTTACAAGTATACATACAACTTTTATTTAATGCTATAATATTTATTTAGTGCAATTAATTCAACTAAAAAAATGAACAATAGCGTGATAACATTGTACAGCTTTTGTAAACATTGCAAACATTGTCATATTGCAGTTATGTTAATATTTATTTAAATACTATATATATGTATAAAAAAAATGAATTTACAATTGAAATCACGAAAGACACACGTAAAATAAAATTAACTTGACAGTTGTGTGATTAGGTGTGAAATAATATCACAGTGATAAGAGAATGAACATTCATTATTGTCACGTGCTCGCACGCTAAGGTCAAAACTAAACACGCAACTTTACTGCGGTAACATAAATCTTAGCTTAAATAGTTGTGTTATTTTGAAAATAATTTCATTCTGTATGTATCTTCTTTAAACTAATAGAGATTATCATCACAAATATACATTATTATTATTAAAGGAATAGACTAGAGGAAAACATAAGCATTTATATCACAAAACACTTCATAAATAACATTAGTTTGTCTCAAAACCCAACTATAGCGCCGTAGTAGTGATCAGAAAATTCGATTTATGCAACCCGCACAACATTTTCATACTAATTTTTGCATGTTTCTGACGTCATAAACATGAATTTTCACGCAAATTGCATGCTTTACATTTTTTCACGCTTTTTCGTGGGGCTACATTAACATTCTGGTAAAATTTGCCAACAGTTTTGAAGATCCCATTTCATGTTTATATTCATTAAAAAGTACATATTGTTTTTATGTGGTCTATGGCTTTAATATTTATATGTGTTGTTCTTTTTCTTCTCTTTTTAATGCAAACTTTGGACCCGTTACTTGAGGCCAAGGTGTTTGCGAGAGTAACTTTTAGTACCAGATTCACTTCAATTAGAGATACTGGTGGTAATAGGGAGGTGATTATAGAAACTTTGCGCACGATGTTAGATGAGTCAAAAGCACTGCAGCTTTCTGTATGACACGCAAATGCCTCTCCATAAGGTTAAGTTTCATTAATATAATTATTGTTATTATTTTAGAATACATAGATACAACATTTTTCACGTTCTAGTGTAGTAATTTGTCAAAGTTTATATTTTGAATACAATATTTAGAGATACTGTAATTGAGAGGCCCTTGCATCTGCATGTTTTTTTTTTTTTTTTTTTCAAATAAAGCCCTGTGCACACCTCTGGACAAAAGTTGCCGAACAGGGCAGCGGCGGCCGCTACGTTTTTTCATAAATATAGCATTATAGTGTGGTTACGGGTTGCGTATAAAAATCGTTCGTAAACTTTTGTTCAGAGCTGTACCATACTGTATTTTATACAATCAAAAAGTGTTTCTGAGTTTATATGTATATGCCTTAAAAAGTGATAGTAAAAAAAAAGAAATGTTATTGTAATGGTAATATAATTTCATATATAGCACGGTTAGGTATAGAAGATCCTCCTAATCTATATTTTGATATTGAATCTACACCTTACAGAGCTATTGTGGAGTCACGTTTCAGCCCTTGTGGGATCGGCAAAGTAGGGTATTCTGCTAACGTGCAAAGGTCAGAGAGCAAATTTTAGTGAAACCTAGACTATACCTTATAAGGTATACTTACATGTGACTTAAATACATTTCTTTTTTATCTTCTACTTATAGCTTTATAATGATAAAATATACGATCACTAATGTATGCATTATTTGTAACTCATTTTGTTTGGGCTTATTATCGAATAAACAGAACATTATTGCCTCTCTCTCTCTCTCTCTCTCTCTCTCTCTCTCTCTCTCTAAGCTATATTACTAAAGTAATATCTTGTAAATTCATTATTAATTATGCAAAACATTTTAAAGAGATTAAACATTAATTTATAAATTCGTAATACCTTCAGAGAGAGAGAGAGAGAGAGTATTATGATCGAATATTTATACATAAGTTAAAAAGTTAAGTGAAGTTTAGTTCATTATTTTAGTTTCGTGCTTTTGTATTCGAATTTTGAAGAAAAATGTGACAGAGATACATTTATCCTTACTGTTTCAAAATAATAATAATAATGTAATGATTTAATTATGATTATTAATAAAATACATTATCATACAAAATGCAATAAACAAGTATTATAGCCATATCGGTTGGTTCGTCAAGTTCGTCTTTTTTACAGGACATGTCTTATTAATTTGGTTATTTGTTTGTTTATTTGTCAACCAAAAACAGGCTTGCGTCCAATACATTGGTGGTACACCCAGTACAAATAATCAATGAATGGCAGTTTAAGTAAAAATAACACACACATGCACATATACATTAAATTTGGACTACAGATTATGTATTAATAACATAATCATTGCTTTTCAACATTCATATTATACAAACTTTTTATTGTATTACAGGAATCATTGAAGATATCAATGTTTAAGTCATTATACATAATGTTGTAGCTCTTGTTATAAAGGAGTTTTTAGTCACATTTATATATAATTCAATTATCAATTTTAATCATGCACGGCAAATAAAATAGTTTACACTGTTAGCAATTGAAAATCACTAATTAATAACAAATCTATGAAAATTTAATCAATGAGGATAAAAAAAAACTACTAACTTTTGTAAAATATTTAATGATTTTTTTCACGTTAATTTTCATTTTATTTTTAAAAGTTTTTAACTCTGATGGAATTTTACTTCATAATTTAGGTAAGAATAATTTTCTAGTCCTTTCAGTGAATCTATTGACATTTTTTTGTAAAAAGTAATAAATAAATAATCTCTTAATTATTTTTATAAATATATTTTACAACTTGAAAGTATAATACGATAATTTTTCAAATTAAATTATAACTCACAAAATGATTAATCTTTATTATCTTGTACATAAAAATGAGATTGAATAAAACAGAATTATTTTGCAGTCGTTTTATTACAGCAGTATACAATAGTAATAAAAAAAAGCAATTTAATTAAGTGTACTTAAAAATATTATACTATGCGTTGTATAAATTTATATTTTAATTAAAATAGAAAAAAAAATGAGTTATTTCTTTAAATATATGTCTAGGATCAATATGTTGAATTTTATTTCGTTTTATTTTTATTATTCGACATACGTTACTTTTGTGTTTGACATTTGGTAGATTAAATTTCTATGAATATTTTTATAAAAATAGAATTACAATACGCGAATTTATGTCAGTTTTGATCTGTTTAAAGCTGTCATTCAAAAATTTAATATCGAAACGTCTATTGTTTATTATTATTATTTTATTTATAATTTTTTTTATTTCTCGTCAGTATTGATATCACATTATCGACATGTATGAATCAATCTTTTTGTTCTTCTTAAATGTATTTATTATACTATAGTTTTCATTTTGGAACCACAAAATTTGCGTTACAAATCAATTATATTGAGGTTTTATTGCATCACAGACAAATATGGTGCAGTAAGCAGTAAGGACAGGACTGTAAACCTTGTCACTGAACGATACAGAATGAAAACAAAATATTCTTATTGCATAATAATATTAATATTAAAGGCTTAGAACACCTTGAACAAAAAAGTGTTGAAATATCCTAACAAACCTGAAAATCAACGTTGATTTGATCGTAGTCATTGATTTCTAATTTATTTTCTATTCACAAAATGCCACTGGCGGTCACTGACGTCACAGCTCACCTGGTCCACGCAGTCCATGGTCCACCATGGTCCACCTGGTCCATGCTGGTAAAACAAGCAAGCTGTGACGTCAGTGACCTCCAGCGGAATTTTGTGAATGCAAAATAAATTAGAAATCAATGACTTCGACGAAATCAACGTTGATTTTTAGGTTTGTTAGGATATTACACAACTTTTTTGTTCAAAGTGTTCTGTTCAACGCCTTTAAATGTATTTATTATTCTAGTTTTCATTTTGGAACCACAAAATTAGCGTTACAAATAAATTATATTGAGGATTAAATGCATTACAGACAAATGGTGCAGTCAGGACTGTAAGCCTTTATCACTGAACCATACAGAATGAAAACAAAATATTCTTATTGCATACATATGAATAATTAAATAACTAAAGTAAAAATAACTTAATAATAATTTAATAATTGAATTAAATATAGTAAGAAAATATAAAAATTAACGTCATGTATTTTTTTATTTTTTATTTTTTTACTGAGTTGTTATATAATTTAATATTTTTCTATACGTTGAAAGTTACGTTAATTTTTTTCGTCGCCTATGTAGTCTATAAAATATTAAATAATAAATAGTGTGCTGCGGAAGTAATTTAATTTTAATTAAAATTATACTAGTGTAATATATAGAATTAACATTTACACACACAAAAATATGAATGTTTCTTTTATAAAGCGTTAACTTTTTTTTTCTTTCTTTTTTTTTTTTATAGTATGAAATGAAACAAATTGAAATGTACGCAAAATATAAACTCTGCTTTGAAAAAGCTCATTTTAAAACCGCGTGTCTGGCTATTTTCTACCCATTGCCTCAAAAACAGACTTTATAGTAGAGAGAGAGAGAGAGAGAAAAAACAAGAAAAAAAAAACAAAAAAAAAAAAAAAAGATAAATAAATTAAGAATTGAAATTCAACCCAAAATATAACATAAAAAATAGCTATTGAAATTAACACGGGTTCTTATGGGACTAAAACTTTAAAAAAATCATAATTCAAAATCTAGCATGGCAACCCCCCAATGTTTTAAAACTTTTGAAGATACCTTATCCTAATGTATCACTGTGCTCATACAGTTTTTATCTTTCTTTACAAAACAACTTTGTAGTCAAATCCCACGGTAGTTGATTTCCTACCGTAACCAAAAATAAAGTAGTCTAATTTTTTAACCTACTGTGACATCTAATATAATGACATGAATGCTGACATGATAATCACGAACCATGATAAAAATATAATTTAAATATAATGAAAGTGTTGTCATAAATCATACATGATATCTGTATGTAACACTTGTAATATAATGAGGCTCAAATTTCAACTTTATCACACAAAAAACACGTACATATATATCCACCTGTTACAAAAAGAAGATTGATAAGAATGGTGTGTGGGTGGATGTGTCGTCAGCTGTATGCTATAACATTGATTTTCAAACTATAAGTTTTCCTAGCTCTCGTCTGTGATATGTATACCGCTCAATAACATTTTGCTGTCGTACTCAATGTCTACTCTTTTTTTTATTTTTTTTTAACAAGACTTTCTTTTCATACATTTGCTGTACCTTTTTTATCTATTGTTAACACTAATACGTTTTTAATCTTAATTGCAGCAGCCGTATAGTATGCGTTTGGTTCACTGATAAAACAAAATTGCTCTTAACATAAAATATGAACAAAAATTAATCTAAACAAGCTAGGTTTAAAAATGGATTTTCCCTACAGGGTTTTACTAGTAGTTCAATTTTTTCCATACAACGTGTAGCTTTTTAGCTTTTATTATTATTATTTTAGGTTTTTGAACAATTATCCATTTACACCTTTTAATCCATTTTTTTGCTTTTATGAAAATGAATTACAATCGTGCGTCAATTTGTTCTTCTTCTTACGAGTCATGTTAAGGCTTTTTGATAACAGAAGAGGAAATTTAAGAAATAATGCTAAATCTGCATTTTTTTTTCACTGTTGAATAAATAAATATAAAAATTTATCATACATAAAATACTTTTCAGCACTAAAGTTTTTATGTTGACATGGGTAATTTACTTTAAAGCCATAGACTACATAAAACAACATATGTGCTTTTTAATGAATAAACATGAAATAGGATCTTCAAAACTATAACAATTTTTACTAGAATGTTAATTTAGCCCCATAAGAGAGCGTGAAAAAAACTGTAAAGTATGCAATTTGCGTGAAAATTCATGTTTATGACGTCAGAAAGATGCAAAAATTAGTATGAAAATGTTGTACGGGTTGCATAAATCACATTTTCTGATCACTGCTACGGGGCTACTGTTGGGTTTTGAGACAAACTAATGTTATTTATGTAAATTCCATCAAGTGTTTTGTGATATAAATGCTTATGTTTTTCTCTGGTCTATTCCTTTAATAGTGTGAAATAATTCCTTCTCTGTTTTGCTGGAATCAACGAAAATGCTGTAATTTGAAGGCTAGAATATCACGCTAAAATACATGATTTTTTTAAGCTAGTAATTGATGATAATTATACAGTAATAATGAGAATAATTGTTTTATAATTAATTAAAAAATAAAAATACCATTGAAATAAACTATTTGCAGAGACACACGTATCTAGATAGAAACAAAACAGGATTTGATGCCAAAACATATTTAAAATAAAACGATTTTTTTTCCACTTGTTGTTATTAGATTAGAAAATAATGAAGTTCTGTCTAAAAAACAAAATCGTGATATTTTATACATCTCACGTATCCACCTGTTATCACGATCACGAGTAAGATTGACGATGCTGAGTGTGGTGGAAATTTCTATTTTTTTTTAAACTTCTCTCTCTCTCTCTCTCTCTCTCTCTCTCTCTCTCTCTCTCTCTCTCTCTCTCTCCTCTTTAGCTGCTTATATTGATTCAAACAAACTTTCTAGTTTAGTTTGAAGATGCAACGTTTTAACTTGCTCTATACTTTTTGTTTTTACTCACAGAGGGTAATATATTTTACAAAAAAAAAAAAAAAAAAATCAAATACATTGCTTTTTGCAACCCAATGCCAAAGAAAAAAAATGCTTTTTGCAACCTAATGCCAAATTAAAAAATACAATGTACATTTTCTAGTATTTTTAATTTATTTATTTTTATTTATTATTATATTTTTTTAGCCAGAAACAGTTTTGTAAATTTATCCATAGATAAATTTTTGAAAAATAAACGTTTCATTTGGTGATTTTACGAGATATCTCGTTTATTGACAAATCAAACATTATAATGTAATACTAATAATAAGTTTAATAGTTTTAGATATTTTGACGCGAGTTCAAAAGTCAGACATTATCATATTAATTTTACTTCATCATCGTTTATTCATTTTAGCCAACGATACTTAAAAATCATTAATTTTAGCTGTTAATAAAAAATAGCTTTTAATTTGAAGAACCTTTATATAGGGGTCTCTCTCTTTTCTGTAAAATTATTTCAATTTTAATAAATTAGAATATTTTTTTTTCTATTTATAAATGATAAGATTTAATAAACAGTACTATTATTTTGACGTAAACTGAATCCATTTACAACAACAGAAACTTCTAACTAATAATTAATGATAAAATTATTACACCTCTTTTATAATAAGAAAAACATTGAGATAAAACATGATCTCATATGTTAGATCTCACGCAATATGATATTCAAATGAGTAATTATTACATTTCATGCGATATAATTAATATCCTCCACAGACAGAATTAGTTGTTAAATTAATGCGTGTGGAATAATTACTCTCCCTATATTATTTATGATACTTCTGTCTTCTGTGGAAATATAAATATAATTAGAGGGAAGAAATTTTTAAAAAATATATTTAATTTATTACTCTTTGCAGTAATATTTATTGCAACTTAAAAAGTAAAGTAAGAAACAAAAAAGCTGTAACTAACTAAAAATGATGACATAGTCAGTGAAATTATGAAAAAGGCATTTCCAACGGGATGCACCCCCTTTTTTTTGGATACCACAACACGGATTACTGCAAAACAAAAATTGCAGTTCATCAATAAAGTATTGATAACCAGTATAAATAAATATATTATGAAATGTTATATTATGCTTCATTTAATTACAAGGTCAAGTGAAGGGCGTGTGGAAAACTGCCGTTGACATTGCGACTATCAACTTATAAACGTAATCATTAGATGCTTACTCAATATAACATTGTATATAGAAGGTATTAGGTATTAGTAGCTTTTAGCCGTATTTATAATTTAAGAGACTCAATCATTTAACATTGTAGAAGATAGGATCTTACCGGAGCTTACCAGGTAAACGGAAATTAGTCGGTGGATCAGTTAGCAAAATAGGAATATAGTTTTGGCGCTTCAGATCGTTACGTTACATATAGCAAATAAATAGAAACATTTACTGTAATATAAAATTTTATGCTTTACTACCATGTATAGACGTACTTTAACGTTACACATTATGTATTTTAAACAGTTCATTAATTAAAGTCTCCATATGAATGCATTGTATTAACATAAGTCAAAATAGTAAAATTTCATATCACAGCGTCTGTACTTTGTCGGCTTATTAGAGAGCAAAAAAAAAAAAAAAAAAAAAAAGGATTCTCAATTCTTTATGTAGAAGAAATAACGTTCAAACTTGCATCCAAATTTTTTTAGAGATACACTCTAAGCTGACGAGTTTTAGTTCATGTTCTCCGTGAGCATTTTTCAATAATCAATTGTAATTAGTTGTAATTTCATATCCTTGTTACAGCTCGCCTTATTCATCATTTTCAAACAAAAATATAAAATGTAATTGAATGTGACGCGATAACGTAAAATTAAAAATTCCATCTGTTTGTTTAAAATAACAATTTTCAAAGTTTTTAGCAAACAAAAATATCATTTTAAAGTAAGTTGTGTTCTTTATATATCTTATTTTCTTCTGAAGAAAGTTTTTGAACTGTAAAATTTTATTTTAAAATTAATTATATCATATAAATAAAAACTTTTTATTAAATTTATAATAAACCTTTTTAAATGCCATATAAAATTTGTATAAGTATTAAATTGCTTATTACGTAGGAGGTAAAAAAAAAAGAAAAGAGAATAAAGTAAAAAATTAATTTAAATATATAAACTTTGAATAAACTTTATTTTGAAAACGTGGGAAAATGCAGACTCTGATTTCCTTATAAAATATTTATGGAGACTTTTATTGTCTGCAGACATAAAAATAAACAAATTTTTTTTTGAAGGTTTACGGTTAAAATCAAATTAATTTTTTTTTAGGTAGTGTTAATGCAAGAAGCAGTTCTTGTTTTTTCAAAAAACTTCATTATGCCATTTTTTAAGAACCTTGGGCATAATTATCAGATCTGCCCATTAAAAGTACTTTTAAAATTTAATGTAGCTTCAAAAGGTTTCTTAAAAGTTGTATACGATCAATAATGAAATATAGATACATTTTTTTATTATATTGAAATGACTATCAATAAATATCTCGCATCATAAATTAAAACAATTTCGAAGGTTGACAATTAAATTTAACATCATTCACTGTCACGCACAAACGAATGATACAATCTGTCATGGGTAGAAATAAAAAGTGCTGGCCTTGCAAATATTGTCAAATAGTTTATTTTGTAACTAATGCTGTTCACTGTTCATAAACCCTGTTTTCTGCTACTAAAATGACGATCAAATTAAAAATGCGCATTTTTTTTTTGTAGCAAGAAAACAAAGTTTACGAACACCACAATTAATGGACACTACTTTTGTAATATTAATATTTAGTAGGGAGTAGGTGACCGACTGATATCTCGCAAACTAGACGGTCGCGAATTATAATATTAATACAAAGTAAAAAAGAAATGTTACTTAAAAGTTTAGCTACGTCAGACATGTGAAAACACGATGAAATATTTAGGTATTTAAAGATTTCTTGCAAATGAGGAAATTCAAATTTTAGTGTCAAATTGTAGTCAAATTAGAAACGTTATTAAAGCCATAGACCACATAAAACAACACATGCTTTTTAATGAATAAACACAAAATGGGATCTTCAAAACTGATGACAATTTTTACCAGAATGTTAATGTAGCCCCACGAGAGAGCGTGAAAATACTGTAAAGTATGCAATTTGCGTGAAAATTCATGTTTATGACGTCAGAAACATGCCAAAATTAGTATGAAAATGTTGTGCGGGTTGCATAAATTGAATTTTCTGATCACTGCTACGGGGCTACTGTTGGGTTTTGAGACAAACTAATGTTATTTATGTAAATCCCATTAAGTGTTTTGTGATATAAATGCTTATGTTTTTCTCCGGTCTATTCCTTTAAAATTAAAAATATTATTAATAATTTTTTGGAAGAAAAAATAAAAAAAAAGCTGGAATTTAATTGAAAATTATAGTACTTGTTTTGCTGGAAATAAAGAATGTACAAAGAATTATTGTGAAATATAGTTACTCCTTTTAACGATTTCCGGTCCAAGTCGGTCGCCCTCTTCTTTAAAGAAAATTGATTTGATATTTAATTCAGAATTTGCATTATATGTTTTTATATATCTCTTAGATTTTGTAATAGAAAAATAAAAGTTCCATATCTTCAGTTTTTTAACGCTTAATAACCAAAAAAACAAAAAAGTTATCCAAGCAAAAAAATCTTGATTTCAAATATATATTTTTCTGTTATTTCTGCAGACTTTAAAAACTTGAGAGAAAAAGAGAATTGTTTTAAATTACAACTTCACTGCTACTCCAATCCTATATTTTTCATAAAGAATACCTGTTATAAAAAGTATATTTTAGACATTTCTTTTTTTTTAAAAAAATCTATATTTCCATTCTCATATCTTCTTTTTAAGAGGAAAAATTTCTTGTAGCAATAAGAATCCTTTAACACCACCAGCTATAAAGTAGAATATATAGTACCTCTTAGCTATATATAAACTAAGAAATTGATTTTGCTTTATAAATTTTGTAATATAAATTTTATACTCTAGAGAGTTCAACTTATGATGGTATGAGGTATAAAATATTTCTGCTGGTGGCATCATTTGTTTGATCGATATTTTCGTCTTGTCTTAATGAAGTTTAATGAAATTTTTAAGTCACTTTATATACATCAACCTTTCAAGTACAACATATACAAGATAAAATTTTGTGCTTTTTTAATTAAAAATATAAAAAAGAAACTTAATGAAATTATTTCAACTGAAACGTCATTTGATTTTTTTATAAACACAAAAAGTAAAAACAATACGGCTTAAATTTTTTGTACTATGGATCATGTAAGTCATTCAAGTTGGTGTATATATCTTGTGTAGTTCCTAAATTAAAACCACTTATTTTTATTTTACTCTCAAAAACTTAAAAAAAAAAAAAGGTGATGAAAGTTGTGAAATGAGAGAAGCAAAAAAAAATAATAATAAAATAAAAAATTATACTTTATACTGACCGCTTATGTTTACTCAAAATGCGGATCAGGAAGTGCCTGAAGAGGAAACCACTTGACGGTAAAAGTGGAAGGTAGCTCAGGCCTAGCTTGCTGCTGGCATCAACTTTTCTCCCACTTTTACCGTCACGTGGTTTCCTCTTCCGGTCACTTCCTTTTCCGCTTTTTGAGTAAACATAAACAATCACGAAATGATGAAATGATGACATGAAATTATATCGGCATACAAATACTTCACAGTGTGAAATAAACATTGGTCATGTTTAATTTGTATTTTCTCTGCTAGACGCTACTTGACGTGGCAGTTTTTCTGATTAATGGTCAGAGAGATCATAAAGTGTATTGAGCTACTTGCGAGTATTGTATTTTCTCCTGCAATGTATATTAATGATAATGTTAAAACTACATGAAAAAATATGCTTTTTAATTATACGAAACATAATATTCGATCTCCAAAACTGATGACAATTTTTACCAGAATGTAGATGTTGACTCACAAGAGAGCGTGAAAATACTAAATAGCATACTATTTTAGTGTTTATTTATGTTTATGGTGTCAGAAACTGACAAAAATTAGTATGAAAATGTTGTGCGGGTTAAATAAGTTGAAAATTTCTGATCACTGCTATAGTTGGGTTTTGAGACAAACTAATGTTATTTATGAAAGTTCCATCAAGTGTTTTGTGATATAAATACGTGTGTTTTCTTCTAGTTTATTCCTTTTAATAAATCAATAAAGTTTTCGGGGCTCTAGTGGTCTAATGGAGAAAATTATATTTTTCTCATCGCATGTCGGGCAATTTTCACTTTTTTGAGTTTATGTATTCTAATTATTTTAACCAATAGAGAAATATTATTATTATAGTATATAGATTCTAATTATATTTTTTATAATTATTCTTTAAAAAAAAAAGTAGATAAAGCTTGTCTGCTCAGATAATATTTTTAAATGTCTGAATCATTGTTATTTCATTTATTTCATTATTATTTTATTTCTTATTAAGTTAACGTGATGAAATACAAAATCAAATTGCTGATTTTATTATTATTATTTTTTATTATTACTCTTGTGTTTCATTTTAATTCTGTGAATAATTTAATAAAAATTCTTAATTGGAAACACATTTCCTTCTAATTAAAGCGCACAGCTTTGCTTTACAACTACTGGCAAGTATGACCTGTGACCTGTGTTTACAATACTGAATCAATAAAATTGACTATGAAGAGAACAAAATAAGACTCTCTATGTAGCATTCTGGAACTTAGAGCTACAAGTTTTCAATATATATATATATATATATATATATATATATATATATATATATATATATATATATATATATATATATATATATATATATATATATATATATATATTTGACAGGTTGTTCTTTGTAAATGAAATTCTTTGATGATAAATAAGAAGAAAACATAAGCATTTACATCATAAATCACTTGATGGGACTTACATGTGTCTCAAAACCCAGTGATCAGAAATTTTTGGCTTATGCAACCCGCACAACATTTTCATACTAATTTTTGCCTGTTTCTGAAGTCAGAAACAGGAATAGTGACTGCTTCTGTTTACTCAAAATGCGGAAAAGGAATTGACTGGAAGAGGAAACCACGTGATGGTAAAAGTGGGAGGTAGCTCAAGGTTAGCTTGCTGCTGGCATCAAGTTTTCTCTCACTTTTACCGTCACGTGGTTTCCTTTTCCAACACTTCCTTTTCCGCATTTTAAGTAAACATAAGCAGTCATTCACTCAAATAGCATAATACTTTACAGGATTTTCACGCTCTCGTGTGGGCCCATGACATTTACAGTCTGGTAAAAATTGTCATCAGTTTTGGAGATCCCATTTTGTGTTTAATCATTAAAACGCATAATGTCGTTTCATGTTATGTGGTCTACGGTTTTATTTCATATTCATATAGTGCAATATTTCTAAATTTAATATTGTATGCAATCTTTATTTAAAACCTTATGGAATTCTCATGAAATAAAATTAATTGAATGTTGTACATATTTTATTTCGTACGTGAACAGGTCATTAAAATAATAAAATAATATTATCAAATTTTTGTTTCGTATAATTTTAGCTAGCTAATTATCTTTTACTGGCTTAGTATTACGTCTAGTAAAATATTACGATACTAACTAAGAGAGAGAGAGAGAGATGCCTACTTTAATTTGAACTTACAACTTCTGGTAACCACTACCACTATAATATAACTTTAATTAAAATTACTAAATTATTCCGCAGTAGCTCATTAAATAATTAATCCCTAAATCTAAATTTTCTTAAACTATAAAATTTATTTTTATTTATACAATATATAAGTATGTATTGAATTTACATGTCTAAAAAGATAGTAAGGTTAACTATTATATAATTATGTAAATTTTGTCAAGATAAAAAAATGTTTTTTTTTCTTGCTGTCTCGTTAAGGTTGATTACGTCACTGCACAAGTCTAAATAAAAATTTAAACTTGAGAAAGTTGTCTTAACAATGTGTACACAACAATAGAAGCGTGATTGACGTAAACAAAACACTCATCAAGAATAAAAAAAAAGTAGGAAATTTTTTAACAATTGTTAAAATTTTATTTTTATTTTATTTTTTTATTATTTTTTTTTGTCATTACATTTGTTTTTCAGTAGTAAAAAAAAGTCAAGCACTTCTTGCAGCCTAACTGTTTTTTGTGATATATAAAAAATATTGACCTCTATAAAAAAAAGGAACTTAACTTGTAGTAAACAAAGATCTTGTTACATAAAAAGAAAATAGAATACAGATTTTTTGGCAAATGTTACAATTTTTTTTCTTATTTTTCTCTTTGTTATTATAAATTTAAGAGCACTATTTTTCTGAAAACATTTCAAGATGAATGTTCGTTCTTTTGTTTCAATTATTTAAAACAAACTTAAATTCAACGATTTCTTTAGCATTTTTTAAGTAATATTAACCTCTGTTAGGATTTAGTATGGTTTCAAAGTGAACCTATAATGTGTTTAATTTTTGCCCGATTATTACTTAAGCTTTTTTTTTCCCCTACAAAGTTAACTTTTTTTGGTCTATTTTCATTTATAATAATAATTTTACTTAACCTATAACTTAAATATTATTTTTATTGCAAAATATTTGTAAAAAGGTGCAGATGATAGAGATTTTCTATAAGATAATTACTACTTCTAACATAAAAATTATTTGTCCGTATTTTACTTGAATCAATTGAAATATAAGAAGAAGAAGAAATAAGAAATTTTATTGTCCCAGGCAGTTCATAGTAATATTGATTTTTACAACAAGCGTTGATCTAGTCATTATTAACAATTAATCTAAAAAAAAAATTATACAATTATATATACATTTAATTGAATATTCATTTTTAATAGTTTTATCCTATTATAACAGTTTACAAATATGTTATTTAAGACGTTATTAATTAGTCAGTAAAGTGTTCCATATTTGAGTCTGTGGTATACATAAAAACATCACATCACCTTCATCAATTTTTGAATTTGGAAAAAAATATTCGAAAAATACACAAAAAAAAAAAATTCATAAATTAAAGAAAAAAATTACAAAAAATTTAAATAAAGTATCAATGTTTGATATTCTAATGATTTAATTTGTAAATTTGTAGTAAGAGTAGAAGAATGATTTTTTTATATAGAAGTAAAATATAAAAATAAAATTTATTTGCATAATTTAGTGAAATTTTAAACTGACATAACAAATTCTTATTTTAGTTATATAATATAAATATTAAAAAAGGTAGAAAGTTTATAAAGATAGAAAATGTAATGTAATGTCACGTATAATAAAACTTTAAAGTTGTGTAAGTTACTTTTGCTAGAATTTTCTTTAGTTTGCCTTACACGTAAAGGGTGAGACTGTATATAGGTTTTGAATTCTCTTTCTATGTATTCACACTTCTACTTTTTCAATAGAAAACTTTCTAAATAAATAGTATGAATGCAATTGAAAATTTTAATTAAAATAGCAGCATGAGATTTTAAATTAACATCTTTTGTTTATATAAATTTAAATACATATAAAGAGAAAATTAAAATTGATCGAAAAAAAAAATCAAGCTTTTTCCTTCTTTTGCTTAAAGCTATAGACCATAATTATGAAACAACATGTGATTTTTAATGTTTGGACACAAAAAGGGATCTCCGAAACCGATGACATATTTTACTAGCATGTAAATGTTACAAGAAAGGATGAAAACACTATAAAGTATTCTATTTGCGTGACAATTCCGGTTTCTGACATCAGAAACAGTCACAAATTAGTAAAACATATTGTGCGGGTTGCATTAAATTGAAATTTTTAGATCACCACTATACGGCGCTACAGTTGGGTTTTTATGTTATTCATGTAAGTCCCATCAAGTGTTTAAAGGAATAGACCAGAGAAAAACATAAACATTTATATCACAAAACACTTGATGGGATATACATACATAAATAACATTATTTTGTCTCAAAACCCAACAGTAGCCCCGTAGCAGTGATCAGAAAATTCGATTTACAACATTTTCATACTAATTTTTGCATGTTTCTGTCGTCATAAACATGAATTTTCACGCAAATTGCATACTTAACAGTTTTTTCACGCTCTCTCATGGGGCTACATTAACATTCTGGTAAAAATTGTCAACAGTTTTGGAGATTCCATTTTGTGTTTATTCATTAAAAAGAACATGCTGTTTTATGTGGTCTATGACTTTAATGATATAAATGCTTATTTTTTCTTCTGGTCTACTTCTTTAATTATTAGTAAATTCAATTACTTATTCTTATTACATTCGCAGTAGCTTCTCTTTTACTTGTAGGATTACATGAACTTTTTTTATACTTACTAACATGATAAAGACAGCAGACTATATTAAATTTACATTACACACGCCCGCTAATAATGAAATAATTTTTTGTACTATAATTATAATAGCTTGTTTTTATACTAAAAGTATGTTAACTACTTTAGAGAAACTTGTGCTTATATGGATATGGCACGGTAATTTATAAAAGGTTCTCTTAATATTAAAATCGATATTATTATTACTTGCACTTAAATAGCTAATGTAATATGTAAATAAGGTTTTTTAAATATATTTTATCTAAATAAATCAGTTTATCATAATAATACAACAAAAGTCAGTAGCCTGCTGATGAGATTTCAACTTTCCCTTGACTTAGCCCCTGGCTGTATAGGCAACTTTTCGGACAAGTATTATGTGCTCAACAATTTGCCTATGTGTCAGGGGCCTTCCCCGTTAGAGTTTAAATTTGAATTGTTTGGCTTGAGATTACATTAAAGTAAGTTGGGTTTTGAGTTTGAGACAAACTAAAGCTATTTATGTAAGTCCCATTAAGTGTTTTGTGATATAAATACTTATGTTTTCTTCTGGTCTATTCCTTTAACTGCGCAATACAACAATATGTTAACTATAAATAAAAAATTACTTTAAATACATTTATAAAGATTAATGGAAATATTTAAGATTTAATATAAATTGTCATACTTATTTTATATTCAAATACTATAATAATACTTCTTTATTCTCTTGCATATAATAGTGAATGAAAATCATACTTTTTTTACAATCCTCTATATAAAAAAAAATATAATAATAATTCAAAAAGATAATATCACAAACACAAGAGGACTTAAAATAAAAATGATTTACCGTAGGGTTGAATATTAATAGTTTATTACGTCATCATTTTATATCCTCTAGTATTAAATCGTATAAAATGTCACGACCGCATGGCAAATGTAATTAACTTATCACAAACTCAAAAGATTTGCAATTATATATATATATATATATATATATATATATATACTGTATATATACATACAATATACTTTTTTTCTTACTTTCATTTACATGGTAATCTCTTTTCTCTCTCTCTCTCTCTCTCTCTCTCTCTCTCTCTCTCTCTCTCTCTCTCTCTCTATATATATATATATATATATATATATATATATATATATATATATATATATATATATATATATATAAATATATATATATATATATATATATATATATATAATAGGATAAAATGTTAAAACGTATGCTATAAGCTTTTGCAAAACAATACTATAAATATTTTCCATTGTTTTATTTTTTATTTTTTCAAAAGTATAAAAGCTATTTTTAATGCTATTTTTGTACTTTATTAAATAATATATTTTAATAATTAATACCTTTTAAAATATTATACATTAAGCTTTCTATTATTTATAATATAATTAATATTATATTGTTTGTGGGTATTTTATATCGTAAAAAAAATGTAATTACGCAGTAGAAAAATATTTATTTCTATATTTTGAAAAATACATTTTTTATTTAAATTATTACTATTAGCAAAAAAAAGTAATAAATTTTTTATCATAGTTATTTTATAGTTTCCTATAAAAAAGGCATTATTATCATTTCATATATAAAAGTTATAGTTTACATGTTATTGTATTTTCAGTGGCGAGTGTTATATTTTATTTTTCATTGTGTTCTACGTATATTGTTGGCCATATTCCATCATTTTTCATAGAAGCTCTCTATTCATATTTTAATGATACAGTGATATGATTTTTAGAGTTTACGTCTATTTTAGAAAAGGAGAGAATACATATAAGCCCATTCAACATTTTATTTTTATATGTGAATATTTCTCATTTTCTAAGAATTTTTTTATCTCTCTTTTGAATAGGTTTAATATACGAGTATACTCGACTCAAAAAAAAAACTCAGTCGATTTAAATCGGGCATGCCTAAAGTATCGCCCATTGTCACATTTGAGGAGAAGGGGGGTGGCTGGGTGATACCGTAAAAGGTCGAACGGCAGGTAACTCAGGTTTTTTGAGTCGAGTATATATATTCATGCTTAAAGTGTATTGTATACTCAATTCAGTTTAGAAATTTATAATTGTACTATAACTTTATTTAACTTTTAAAGTAGATAATTTTATTTGTCATTATCAGAAATAAACAAACATTACTGACTCATGGTTTACATATCATGTAAAATTACATATAGAGCAACCGTTCAGCCCAAACAACCCTTTTAAATCAATAAACAAAACAATGGGATATTTAAAACTACAATTATTTTGTCCGATAACCCACCGTAAACGTATGGCGATTTTTTCAATCCACAAAAGTTTTTTCTATTGTACGCTTACAATCCTGATGTTAGGATTGTTCAAAGTCTGTGCTAGTTGACTACTTTACAGTGTTTTCCTGCTCTCTTGCGTGTCTACTAGTGAAAATTGATAATGCTTTTAGGTGCGTCACATTTTGTGTTAAATGAATTAAAAGGACATGTTGTTTAGTCTGGAACGCTGAAGTGGATGGTAGCTTTAACGTTCATGAAAATTCATTTACTAATGAGATCATTTATTTATGCACAGAAATTTTACTTCTAACAAAGAAAAAAAAAACGAAGAAAAACTTTAATAGGCATATTTAAAATGGCATATTATCATATATATATATATATATATATATATATATATATATATATATATATAATATATATATATATATATATATATATATATATATATATATATATATATATATATATATATATATATATATATATATATATATATAGCTTACAGATAGAGTACTCTAGAAGGGGGGAGTATACGCGATCCAGCAGAATTTTTAAAGCCATTTTATTGGTTGTTGAAATCGAGAATATTCAAATCTGATTGGCTGACGTGCCCAAAATTTTCATTGTTGTCAGTCAATGTTATTTAAATGGGGGTTTTTTGGTTCTGAAAATGACCGTAAGTAATGGGAAAAAATGATATTTTGAAGACTCATAAAATTGTACCTAAACGTTGTCAAGTTATGAAATTTTCACAGATGAAACTTTATTATTTGGCGAAAAAAATATCATAAATTCAAAAGTCGCAATAATTCGCAAATACCGTTATTTAGTGTTCAATTTTGAACGCTTTTTTGAAAACGCTGTATTTTTGACGAAGCTATTATCGTGATAACAATGGCAAGTACTTTTTTTTAAATCGTTTTATTTTTATTATAGTTACTATAAATGTTCATAAATTTGATTTAAGCAATATTAAATTACGTTTTCTTTATAAGTATATGGAATTAGGTTGTTTATCGATATTAAAACATCATCAGTATATCGATTTTACGTAAATATAGTAGGCATAATATACACGAAACATCTCGTTTTTTTAACCTTTTCCCTAGTCCAGCTAGAGTAATGAAATTTGCGCTTTTTTTTTCATAAAAATAATTAGCATAAAAGTAGATTTAATCTTTTATCTCTATACCAGCAGTGTCGATTTTTGAAACTACGCTCGATCGCGAAACATAGATCAAAAATTAATAAGTTGCACGTGTTTTTACTTATTTCTCCGCACTTAATTAATGTTTATTTTTTATTTACAATAACTTTTCATCATTCGTATTCCTTTTTTTTTTTTTTTTTTTTCTTCTTCATTTATTGCATATAATGATGTAATTACGCCCTATTTTCATGGCAAAATAAGATGATTAATAAATGCGGTTTCTCCCAATATGATCTTTATACCCCTGAAGTGAAGACTGGAGTGTGCAGAGAGATGTAGAATGTATGCAAAATAAACTTTTTACCTAATTAGTAATTATCTTTTGAAATACATCTTAAAATATTTAGAGCCATCGACCGTCCATACTTTGAAAAAGTACTATACTTTAGAGCTCGGAATAGACCGTGACCCCGCGCGTAGTCCAAAAGTAGCGTTCAATATAAAACTTTGAATATCTCTTTGAGCTTGAGCGCTATTTAGATGCGCTATTTTACCTCTAGATAAGCAAGATGTTTAACCTTTTTGTCATGCCTATGCGATTTTCAACCCTTAGGTTTTTTTACCCTTCAAGGGTTAAAGACCAAAAACACGATTTTCAATATTATAATCTTTGCTATATGCTTTTATTTTTTATTTATTATTATTATTTTTTGTGAATTTCATTTCTGTGGTGTATGTAGTACCTCCTATTAAAACAATACGAAAATAAATCTTTAAAAACCATACCAATAGAAAATAGGGCGTAAAAATGATAAGAAAAAGAAGAAGAAAAAAAAAAAAAAAAAAAAAAAAAAAGTAAATAACACGGAAAAGCAAAGCTTACCCAAAATAAATATTTGGTGCTGAAATCTTATTGCCAGGACCTTTATCATAGGGCACATTGCATTTTAGCTCTATATGACCCCCTGGAGGGTGTTTGGGGTGGGGTTTTCCACCCTATTATGATTCTAAAAACTTAAGTAAAAGTATTCGTGTCAGATATCGCTCTAGGCAAAATCGACCCCGCTGAGCTCGAATCCGTTGTCAGATTTTTGGTAGATGCCACCCCTATGGCGATAGGGGTGGGTTTTTATTCTCAAAGCCGGGAAATTTTTGGAAAATAAAGCAACATTAAATTGTAATAAAATGCAATATTTTTGTTAATCTAATTGCATATTCCAGTACCTCTGGTATGTTTTTAACATGAATCCTATGCATTTCCAGTTTATATCACTTTAAAGACGGTTGCAGGGTGCATTTTTCACCTTTATTTTATTATATATTTTTTAATTAAATGATTGGGTTACTTTAATTAAGAATGATATCTCACCAATCACCTAATTTAGAAAAAAAGGTAAAAACAACAACCCCAGCTACCCTCTTTAAAGTGATTTAAACTGGAAATGCATGGGATTCATGTTAAAACCATACCAGTGGTACTGGAATATGCAATTAGATTAACGAAAATATTGCATTTTATTACAATTCAATGTTGCTTTATTTTCCAAAAATTTACCTCTTTTGAGGATAAAAATCCACCCCTATCTCCTTAGGGGTGGCATCTACCAAAAATCTGACAACGGATTCGAGCTCAGCAGGGTCGATTTTGCCTAGAGTGATATCTGACACGAATACTTTTACTTAAGTTTTTAGAATCAATAGGGTGGCAAACCCCACCCCAAACACCCTCCAGGGGGTCATATAGAGCTAAAACGCAATGTGCCCTATGAGAAAGGTCCTGGCAATAAGATTTCAGCACCAAATATTTATTTTGGGTAAGCTTTGCTTTTCCGTGTTATTTACTTTTTTTTTTTTTTTTTTTTTTTTTTCTTCTTCTTTTTCTTATCATTTTTACGCCCTATTTTCTATTGGCATGGTTTTTAAAGATTTCTTTTCATATTGTTTTAATAGGAGGTACTACATGACTTTCAGACACCACAGAAATGAAATTCACAAAAAAAAATAATAATAATAATAAATAAAAGCATATAGCAAAGGTTATAATATTGAAAATCGTGTTTTTGGTCTTTAACCCTTGAAGGGTAAAAAAACCTAAGGGTTGAAAATCGCATAGGCATGAAAAAAAGGTTAAACATCTTGCTTATCTAGAGGTAAAATAGCTCATCTAAATAGCGCTCAAACTCAAGGAGATATTGAAAGTTTTATATTGAACTCTACTTTTGGACAACGCGCGGGTTCACGGTCTATTCAGAGCTGTAGTACTTTTCCAAAGTATGGACGGTCGAATATGGCTCTAAATATTTTAATATGTTTTTCAAAAAGATAATTAGGTAGAAAGTTCCAGAGGTTCGGACCCGTCAAAAAATTGTCGGGTCCGAAGACCCAGGTCCTGGACCCGTGATTTTTTTTTCGGGTCCTGGACCCGGGTCCGGACCCCTCAAAAATCTTCATCGGGTCTGGGTTCAGGTTTTCAATTAATCAATTCAATAATTTTTTATAAGTTCAATAAGTAAGAGCAGATTAAATTTTTTTGAAATAGAATTTAAAAAAATTGCAGCAAGTTAAAAAAGAATGCAAATAATAATAATAATAAATAATCAATGTTTTGATTTGCTACATCTTGTCAATTAGCCAAATAAGAAACTTAGTATTATTGCCTGTATATTATATTCATATTAATAAAATAATAATAATAAAAAAAAGTCATCATACAAGCTGTAAGTCAGCAACATTATTAATTTTAAAAAAATGCAGCTCCTACAAGCTTTATAATTCAGGCGTATATTAATTTTTCTTCTTTCGGAACATAATGTTTTTAACATAATTTGAGGTATATAATTGAAAAAAATAATTTTTTTTTAGTTTTTTTTAACGTACTGAAAGTTTAGAAAGAAGGTTTTATTGAAATTGCATAAAAATCTGGATAACTAGACTAAAACCTACTCTTACACATAGTTAAAAAAATAAAATTTAAATAAAAAATCTTTCCAGATATTTAAACAAATTAAAATTTGTGTTGTATGCATGTATATGTTTCTGTGGCAAAAAAAAAAAAAAAAAAAAAAAAAAAAATCTAATACTAAACAAATTTACTTTATATTTTTCATGTTTATGTACATTTCTTAATTTTTCAATCAAAAAATTTTCAAACTCAACGAAAATTAGGGCTCGGGTTTTTGAACCCGTATTTTTCAAATGGGTCCCAAAAACCCGCCAAAAATCTCGGGTTTTGGAAGGTTTCGGGTCCGGGTCCGAACCCCTGAAAAGTTAATTTTGCCTACATTCTACATCTCTCTGCAAAAACTCCAGTCTTCACTGCAGGGGTATAAAAATCAACATGTTATATTGGGAGAAATTACATTTCTTATCATCTTATTTTACCATCAAATAATGTATTTATTTCTTTCATGTATAATATTTCCTTTTCATGTGTTTAATGAATTAGTACCATTTATTAATAAGTATTGTATTGCAATAAAATTAAATATTTAGCATACACAACAAAAGTCTTTAGTTTAGCTTTCCAAACTGTGCCAGAGTCCAGACTTTCTATTGAAAATGGCTTTTTCTATAGAAATTATAAAATAAATTTTAATTTACATAAAAGAATTAATAATGTATTCAATTTATTAAGTATATTTCTTACACAATAAGTGCATTTTACGAATAGTATCTTTTAAAAGAAAAATTAAAACAAACTCTCAAGTTTTATTAAGTTGATGCGTATAGCTGACTGTATATAAAAATGTTTCCTCAAAATAGCAAAAAAATGCATTTCTATGGTATATTATGTAAAGTAAAGGAAATAATAATCTATTTTTAATAAATACTTGTCGAGTTGTTAAAAATCAAATGTTAAAAATTTAACAAATTATTATTTTTTTGATTATAATGTATAATAAACTTTTAAATTATTAATGAAATATTGATCAAATAACTTCATTTTTTTTTCTTTTACAGATATTAAGAATAATAGAAACATTGATTCAAGTTATAACACTAAAACAATAATTTAAGATACATAAACTTGAGATTATCATTTTTAATCGAAGTATGTATACTTGTTGTGTATTTATAAACAGTGGACAGCAAGCACAAGAGCGTTGAGTTTGTTTACTTTTTATTTTTCATTGTTGGAGCGCATTAGCCAATGAGCGTCGAGTATTGATTTTCAAAATATGATATTTTTAAAGCTAAAATAAATTAAATTTATAACACACTGAGAGTTTTGAAAATTTAAACATAAAATCGCCATAAAATGAAGTTTGTTCTGTGAAAATTTCAATGCTGTAACTTCCTTTGTTCAATAGTTATGATGTTTCAAAATCGCGATTTTTCCCATTACTTACGCGATTTTTCGTGATCAAAAAACCCCAACAAAGGGTGCGCGTATACTCCCCCCTTCTAGAGTACTCTACTTACAGAGTTTAATAATATTAATACTGGATTTAATTAAATTTAGTTTTTTTTTATTACATAATTTTATTTACCAACGTTGTTTAGAAAAACTACAAATATTTCAAGACTTTTTAGAGCTCATCAGAAATAATAAAAATAGTTCGATACATATAGAAACTAATATTTTGAATGTAAAATAATATTAAATATATTTATGAGGCAATTAGTAATACTTATTGTGTAGAGCATATTAATTATTTTAATAATTTAATAATTTTTTTTTTTTTTTTTTTTTTTTTTTTTTTATTATTTCAAACACACAAATATACAAAGTCCAACCAAGGCATAGCCTTATCGGTTGGTTCATTTATTGTTACACAATCATAATCATGTCTTATTATATTATATTACTACATATACATATTTTTTATTATATATATTTCAAAAGCAAATAAAGTACGTATTTACACAAAAACATTTTTTTTTTTTTTTTTTTTTTTTTTTTTTTTTTTCATTTAAGAGAAGTATTTTTATAATACAAGAAGCAAAAATTAATCATCATTAATCAATACAAACAGCAAAAAATTGTTCAACATTTTATAAATTATCAAGAAAGAATTTTTTCATATTAAATTTCGTTTCATTTTTATTTGCAAAACTTTTTAATTCTGATGGAATTTGATTCCATAATTTAGGAAGTAAAAATTTTTTTGTCCTTTCAGTGAATCTATTTACAATTTTTGGTACAAATAAAGGATTGGTCACTGCTGTTCTGGTACTATAAATATGAGTTCTCGGTATACCATGAGAATTTTCAAAATAATTTTCACAAATAAAAGAACATTTAAACATTTCTTCTATTGGCAATATCTTAAAGTACTTAAAATATTCAAGATCACTTTTTAGCTTATTTCCTTTTTTTAAAATTTTTAATATTCTTATTTGCATTTTTTTCAATTCCCATAATTTACCTGATTTAGTACAACCATAAGATAATAAACCGTATAATATATGTGGATGTACAAAAGAAAAATATAATTGTCTCATCGTCTGTTCATTCACATATGATCTTACTGTTTTTAATTTAAAAATTGCAGATCTCAATTTATTTAACAGTTGCATAATATGCAAATCCCAATCAAATGTTTGATCAATAATAGCTCCTAAGTAATTATAATTATTTACTTGTTCTACAAACTCACAATTACAATTTAAAGTAAAATTATGTAAACACTTATTAGTATGAGCTCTTAATTGAATATTTTGCATAGTATATGTATACTTATTAAAAATGTGCATAACTTTTGTTTTTTTCCTATTAATTAATATTTTCCTATCATGCGACCATTCCAAAACTGAATCAAAATCATTTTGTAACATTTTATTTGCAACTTCAAAGTTACTATGAGCCGCTATCATAAGTAAATCATCGGCAAACATTTTTGCTTTACAATATTTTAGTAAATTAAAAATTTTGTTAACATAAATTATAAAGAATTTAGCACTTAAGACCCCTCCTTGTATTATACCGCATTTTATTATTTTAATTTCACTTACAATATTTTTAATTTTGACAGCAACTTGTCTATTTTTTATAATATTCGCAATTAACATTAATGTTGGTCCTCGTATTCCAATTTCTTCTAAATCTTTTAACAATAAGTCATGGTCTATAGTGTCAAATGCTTTGGAATAATCAACAAATAAACAAAGAACATGATGCCCTTTTTCTAATTCTTCATTTATAAAATTGGAAACATCATATAGACATTTTGCTGTACCCTTTTTTTTTTGATAGGCATATTGATTTTTATTTATAATATTGAATTCTTCTAAATAATCAGACAATAATAATTCAATATGTTTTTGTATAAATTTATCAACAAAAGCAGATACAGCAACTGGTCTAAAATTATTATATAGTTTATGATCCCCACCTTTATAAATTGGCCTTATCAATGATAATTTTAGATTATCAGGATATACTGAGCTTTCAATACACATATTTGTTAATCTTATTAAATATTGAATTAATGATTCGCCACCAAATAAAATATCCTGAACACCTATATTATCATGACCTGGTCCTTTTTTCTTACTTAATAAATTAATAATATAAACTGCTCGTTTCTCATTTAATTTTGGTAGATACATTGATTGTAAATTACTATTAAATTTAAGCGAATTTTCACTTAATATTAAATTACAATTAATCTTTACATCTTCAATTGAATTTACAAAATGATTTACAAAATTATTAGCAATATCTTTGATAGAACTTACATCAGACATATATTTAATAATAATATTATCAATATTAAGATTTTCTTTCCCTAATATTTGATTAATAAAACACCAAGATTTTCTTATATCACCAGCAATTTCAACAAATTTAGAATGATAATAATTATTTTTTTCTTTATTTATTAAAAAATTTATTTTGTTTCTTAATTTTTTATATCTAATTCTATATTCAGGCATATGTAATGAGTTTTTAAATTTTTGAAAATATTTGTCTCTATCTTTCATAAGAAATTTTATTTCATCAGTACACCACACATTATTTAATCTTCTATTCTTGCTATTTAATAATTTTTCACTTTCACATGTACAATAATTTATACATTTACAACTGTGAAAATAGTTTTGAAATAACTATCAGCTTTTGTTACTCACTCAGTACTAGAAAAAGATATATAAATATTTAAAATATCATAAAAATATATTATATATATTTAAAAAAAAAACTGCAGCAAATAAATTACGATTAAAGCTGAAATTAAGGGATGTGGTCATTGGCTGATATTTCAAGAACTGCAAGATTTTGAAAAAATAATTTTAAAATATATAAAGTTGAGATCTTTTAATACATTCTACAATTTTTTCAAGCTTTAAAAATTTAATTTGAAATAATTGTGACTGAAATTCTAAAATTTAGCAGTACTACAAAGTTAGTCAACCAATATAGTTTGATTTTGACTGGCATTTTTTAAGTCAAAATTACTATAAAATTTTCTATATTCATTTTTAACAATATAGGTACCGTATGAAAAGTTTCTTTTTTTTTTATTGTATAGTAAATTAATAACTTTTATCATTCCCAGCAACAAGTTTAAAAATTTAGCCAAAATTTGACTCACATAGTCACAGCTACTCCCGTTAATTGTTTTTTGAATTAAATCGTAATTTCACGGTACTTCATAATTATGATATATTTTTGTGTTCCTCTTAATCTCAAGAAACATTTTGCAAAGAAAAAAATTCAGGTTTGATGTTGATTTATTTTTAATCAACTACTCATCATTTAAGACTCCTACCCTTAATATATCAAACAATTACCTTTAATATTATATCAAAAATCTAATAAAAGTTGATATAAAAAAGTACAAAGAAGAAAAAAAAAAGAAACTTTAAAAATTTTCATTAAAATGTCAAAACTTTTTTTTTCTCCACCCGTCTTTTTTTGAGGTTGAGGAAAAAAAAATCAGTACATAAAGTTTATATTATACCTGTCTACATGATATAAAATATAGTAAAGTTAAGGACCATAATATAATGTAATTCATATGGGAGTCGACCTTATCTCTTTAGTCGTTGGTATTTTACATGTTTTACATTACATACACAGCATCGTGATGAATTATATGCCATGTCGAGAGAGAGAGAGAGAGAGAGAGAGGGTTTACTTTTTTTTATTACTTTAGTCCCATAGTGTAACATCAATTTAGTCTACTAAAAAAACAAACACAAATGACTGTTTTCGTATTGCTGATAGGATTGGAAATTATTGTTTTTGTTTTATTGTATTTGTGTTCTATAAATATAAATAAATTTTATTGATGTATTTATATTTTATTTTTATTGTTGGAATAAATTGGTATATTGGAAAATGTAAATACTTGGGATTAAAGTTTTTGTTTTTCTACTGTAAGCTTTAAATATATTGCTTTAAAAATTTGAAGTAAAAACCTTTTTTTTTTCATCTGAAAATACTATATGCTACCATCATTGATAGAGCCTCAATATTTCCAAGTGCTTCTTCTGTATTTCCTCAAATTATCTCAGGGTACTGATAAATAATATTTCAAGATACATCACATCACCTAACTTTTGACTTAGGCTAAAGGCGTAGAACACATTAAAGTCTAATATATCCTAAGACTCCTAAATATTAACGTTGATTAGGCTGGAGTCATTGATTTCTAATTTATTTTCCATTCACGAAATGATGAATGCGTGTTTATGACGTCACAGCTTACTTGTTTTCACACACATGGACCAGAGAGCTGTGACGTCATAAAACCGCATCTACCATTTCATGAAAGGAAAATAAATTAGAAATCAATAACTTCAGCCAAATAAACGTTATATTGAATCATCTTAGGATATTAGACAAGTTTTTGTTCAAAGTGTTCTACGCCTTTAAATAAAAATTAAGGGTTGTAAGATTTTCACAATTGACGTTTTGAAGTTAAAATGTGCACCTGATCAGGGTGTTTAGCAAAAAAGGTATGGTTTTACAAAAAATTTCAGAACTTCATAGAAATTTATATTATTATTGCATTTTAGATGAGTATTTTTATTGGGAGATATTTTAAGTCACCTTTGAACTTCAGTTTGACCTTAATCCTATAATTGGATAATTAGTGCAGTAACTGTAAAATTATTTAGATGTAACTTTACACAGTTATAAGCAAACTTCATAAGCTGTGTATTCTAAAAATAAAACTTAAATAAAAAAAATATAAAAACTGTTTAAATATTCAACTCAAAACGAATACAGTCTACAAAATTCTAATCCATTTAATCTTAGCGAGCATTTCTTGTTATTCTAAGCTGAAACTATGTATATTTATAAAGTACTTTATATATACAATATATTTCGTAAAACTGCATCTTTTTATTGCATATATTTTTTACATAAGAATTGTAATTGAAATTAAAATGAAAACTTTAATTAAAATAGTCATAATCAAATCATGTATTGGCCAAGTTATTTAAAATTTACAGACAACAGAATAAGATACTGCACATATAAAAACAAAATATTCAGAACAATTCAGTTTAATTTATATTATATTGATTTTATGATAAATTTTACAATAAAAATTCGGTTGAATAATAATAATAAAAAAGAGTCACTTGAAGGCCCTTTTACTTGTCGTTTTTATATATAAAAAAAAACATTTTTATTTAAATTACTGATAAAATTTTACTGACGTGTACTTACAATACAGTACAGCACAGGCATGGCTATTATGGACATCATTTTATTTAAATATGGTACCAAAAATAGAAATCAATAAAATTAAAATTGGAAGCTTAAAAAAAATACTATTTTAGTATTATTATTATTACATTATTAATTTATTAGTATTATATACATATTATTTTCGTATGTATGTATTTTTACTTGTATATATGGTGGTTTCATTAATATGAAAGTCAACACCATAATTATAATATGAGCACTAAATAACATGGGTCGGTATGTAAAAATGACACATTTTGCCAGTTTAAAAATACTTGGCAATATTTTTTAGAGCATTGATTAATTAGGTTTGCAAGTAGGCGAGAAAAATAATAAAATCATAAAAATAACAAATTTTTTAAAGAAACTAGAAAAAAATATTTGTTCATGCTGAGCAATGCTATTTATTGCTACAGTATAGCGTTAAAGCGCATTCAATATGACGTCATGTGGATACACCCTATATTATACAAGAATATCCAGTAAAATTACTTTATTGTTGTTTCCATAACTGTACCAATATTTGTAATAGATCAGTTTCCTATTGACTGATAAAGGAACAACTGTTTTGAAGCCAACTATAAGCAATTTCGCTCACATCCGCTTCCGTTTCGACTAACTGCGCATGTGTAGTAAGGAGAAACGGAAGCGGATGTGACCGAAATCACTTATAGTCGGCCTTAAAACCGTTGTTCCTTTACTAGTCAATTACCACTCGATGTTGTTTTAAACAATATGTGTATCTTATCTCGTTTTTTGTCTGGCGAAGCAAAATGTGTAAGTCGTTATTTGTCACGCGTAGTGTATTTCTTTGTGTATCTCTTTTTTTTTTGTCACGCGAAGCAAAATGTGTAAGTCGTTATTTGTCACGCGTAGTGTATTTCTTTGTGTATCTCTTTTTTTGTCACGCGAAGCAAAATGTGTAAGTCGAGCGTCATCTACATAACGTTTGGAAACGAGATAGATATTTTGCTTCACGTGACAAAAAAAACGAGATACACATATTGTTCGCAACAACATCGATATATTTGAATATAAAGTAACGGAAACTAGTATTACAGTATTTATAATGTACTCTATAGCAAATCATTTTGTAATGTTAGAGGACCACGCAAGTGGGTTTGTAGTTTTTTTGTGTGACCTTCTTAATAAAAACCATTTTATTTTTATTATAATAAAAAAATTACTATAATAACTATCAAGTAAAGTTAATATTATGATAAAATAAAATTGTGATCTGAATTTCAATGTATACATACGTAATTTTCATGACTAGAGAGTAAATTATTACGCTATATTAATCTACTGAATTAATGTTTGTATTTCATTCAGTTTAAATAAACTTATCTTGTAGTAAATACGTGACCATTGCAAATAACGTTTTGCTACTTTAATGTTACAGAAAGTTTTTGCTGTACAACTAAAAGAATTATAGAATGACTATACGATAAGTGATGCACGTGAATAAAAGTGTAAACGTTTTGATATAAATCAACAATATAATATTATATTTTATATATATATATATATATATATATATATATATATATATATATATATATATATATAATAATAATAATAATAATAATTAATAATAATTAACGGCTTTTTATTGGGCGAAATCAGGCTACAGAACCTCTCAATTTAACCCAACTGTTTAACAGTACAGTCAGTTACAATTTTAAATTAGTATAGACACAAAATTCATAATGTTAATGTTTTTTTTTTTTTTTTACTTATAAATAAATGTTTTTTAAATAATCCACAATTTATAGTTTTTAATTTTTATAAAATGGTTTAACTCAGTATAAAAAATACTTAAAAACTTTTTTTATATATAATTATTCATGTTTTAAATATTAAACTTTTTGGTAAATTTTAATTGATAATACATTTTTATTTAAGTATAAATTTATTGAAAAATTTTAATTGATAATAACGTGTTTTTTTTTATTGTTGTAATAATTATAATTATAATTATAATTATAATTATAATTATATATATATATATATATATATATATATATATATATATATATATATATATATATATATATATATATATCGAGGGTGCTCCGCTATAATGTCCTAAGTCCATTTGACCTTGAAAAATATTTTTTGCTGCAAATGACCTGAAATGGATAAATCCAAAATTTGGGGTTGATCCGACGATTTTTTATTTTTCAAGGTCAAGTGGACTTAGGACATTATAGCGGAGCACCCTCGATATATATATACATACACAGACAAAAATAACTACATACATGATAATTATGCTAGCTTATTTTCAGCACAATTTGTTCAATACAGCATAGTTTATGCTATACTGCATAATAAATATGTTACATAGAATAAAGAATAAAGATTATTTTGCACAGCCTAATTAATTATTTTGTTCCAATTTAGTGTATATATTCATTATAATATAATGAAAATCTCTAAAAAATAATAATAAAAATAAAGGTAGAGAATAATTATTTTATACATATTTTAGCAGGTTAAAAATATGTAAAATACGTGGTATATATACTGTATATAATATAATAATGAATGGTGATACTAAAAGATGGAAAATAATAACATTTGTATACGTTTTAAAATAATATGAGTTTTCTTTTACCCCCATATACGTACAGAATGGACCACTTGAAATAAACGAACTATATAAAATCAATTTTAACATTCTTAATGCATTTCTTATGGAAAAATCTTTATCATAAATACGTTATACAATAATTGAAAAACGTTTCTTGGAAGTTGTCTATTAGAACAGTATAATAATTTAACAACTCTAATTTCATATTGTATATACCTAAACTGCGGAAACAGTTTGTCATCATCTTCTTATTAATATTAATATTTTTGTATTTCATAATGATATAATTCTATTGTGTACATTTTATAATAATGTAGATAATAGTTATTGTAATGATAAAGGAAAGAAAGTTAATTATTATAAAGCATATTTCTCTGTATATAAGAATTAAAATAACAAAAGAGTAAAATTATAAAAAGCACTCTATGTATTTACAAGGTAAATTAATTATTTAAAATAAGTATAAAAAGAAATAAAGTCGTTCTCCAAACTCCATTTAACTAACATCAATTAAATTAATTGTGTATATTATATTATTGTGAATTTTATATAGTATTTCTATGCCAAAATTTTGACAAGGATTGTAGATATACGCAGTGAAACAATGAGTTGTGTAAGAGTATCACGTTTCAAGTGTTCTTCGCTTTTATATATATAACACAAAAAGATAAAATGCTATAGAATATCATCATGGTTTAGTATAAAAGGTATTATGTAAGACAAAGTTCAAGAGTTGTTTTTCGATTTTGCTATGTGACTTTTCTTATATAAACCTGTCAGGTTGATTGGTAAAAAAATTCATATGTTTTTGGTACTGTTTTCTTTTTGAATTGGTTACATACTTGATATAAAGAAATTCTTCTCTCTGTTTATCTCATCTTTCATCTTTCATCTCTCTCTCTCTCTCTCTCTCTCTCTCTCTCTCTCTCTCTCTCTCTCTCTCTCTCTCTCTCTCTCTCTCTCTCTCTCTCTCTCTCTCTCTCTCTCTCTCTCTCTCTCTCTCTCTCTCTCTCTTTCTCTCTCTCTCTCATCAAAGGATTGAGTAATGTTTGTCGTTCACTCTCAATCTCTTTAAATTTTATATTAAATTTTTTTATTTGTTTTTGAAATATCAGTTTCTAAAAGAAATTACATTTTTTTACACAATCTCAGACAAACACACAATCTCAACTCTTCTATAATAAAAAATAATGTTTTTTTATAGGATGTAACATGTACATAAACTGTACGTCTGGGGTAATGAAGCTGCATGGAAATATCCTTTGACGACTTTCCTGCGCGAAGGAAATCGAGTACAGCGTACCTTCTCTTAAATTCCGAATTTCCAGATGACATTTTCACAATTTTATCAATATATTTAAAAACTACAGAAACGTGGCTTTGCAACGAGCCCAAAAACAACAACGCAGCATTATTATTTGCGCGGGAAAATCAATTTAAAATTTGTGCGGATTTTCTTGACGGACCCTGTACTTTTACTTTTAAGTACTCTCTGTTATTGTTTTTTATTGTTAAATTATATTCTACATTAAAATTGAAATTTCTATATAGTCCTTTTTTGTTACCCAATAAACCACAGCTTTTTCACATGTAGATTGCAAGTACTTGTCCGATTGAAGAATGTCACTACCAGCTCACGTGACGTCACTGGTACTGACGTTCTTGAATAGGACAAGTACAGACATATTTTACTTAAAAATGAATTTCTATTGGCTTATGACCATTCCATCCAATCAGATGGAGATTTCAGTTGACGCAAAACTCTGTCTAAATACATGTTATTCCCATATGCTAATAGAAATTCATATTTTAGTAAAATGACCGTACATGTGAAAAAACTGGTTCACTGAGTACTGTTTTATTTATAATAATTTATAATAAGTTTTATTTGTGTCAATATTTAAGTTTTGTTTGAATTTGACTGATTAAAAATACTGCAGCATATATGTAAATAAACCTTAAAGCGAGTATAGACTATGAAATTAAACTGTGTAAACAGCGTTAAAATAAATATTTCATTTCATATTTTTGTAATGATAAATTTTAATAACAATTTTTTATATATCATGGTGCAAAAAAAAAGCCTTTATTATTTATCAAATGATAGGTTGGTAAAAAATAATGAATAAACAAGGCCAAAATGTAACTGATATCAGTTACAGCGTACAGTATTTTTAAATTTCTATCATTTTATAAACGCTTTATTATACTAGGAATAAAATATGAATTGAAAAATATTGTTTATATTCAAGTCACAATTTTTTTATTCTATTTGTATGATATTAATTTATCGTTTTTCCTTGTTCAATTATAAATAAAACAATTTCATGCATAATATATTTAGAAATATGTATTACATATTATAGTTGTTCGTCATTTAATTACATTAGCTCTGGTGAAAGATAAAAGCCCGTCATTAGAGGAATCACAAATACTTAAGTACGCTAGAATTTCCCAAGTATTCTAGATCCATAAGAATTTTCTATAATTTTTTCAGTGTTGAGAGGTCACGATTGCCATTAAGGATTGTATATAGATGGCTTGTATCTCAAAATCTAAAAAGAAAACTTCCCAAATTTATGATGCCATTTGAAAGTTAATAGTAACAGCTACCTATGATAAAATATTCAGAACCCATGACCATCAGATAAGAGAGAAATTAATTATTGAAATTAACATGGGCTCTTATGGGACTAAAACTTCAAAAAATCATAATTAAAAATCTAGCATGGTGACCCCCCAAAATTTTTACATTTTTGAAGATACCTAATCCTAATGTATCACTGTACAAAATTTCAGATTTTTCTGTCTTTACAACTTTTTAGTCAAATCCCGCAGTAGCTGATTTCCCGCCTTAAGCTACAAGTTATTTTAGTGAGGTTTTCAACAATACAGAATTAATGCGGTCTGAATACTTGGTATATAGGGACTTCACCAAATATTTATGCAGTCAGCTGTAGACCACATAAAACAAGATTGTGCTCTTTAAAGAATACACACGAAATGGGATCTTCAAAACTGTTGACAATTTTTACCAGAATGTTAATCGTAGCCTCACGAGAGAGCGTGAAAATACTGTAAAGTATGCAATTTGCGTTAATATTTCTGTTTATGACGAGAGAAACAGGCAAAAATTAGTATGAAAACGTTGTGCAGGTTGCATAAATTGAAATTTTCTGATCACTGCTACGGCGCTACAGCTGGGGGTTTTGAGACCAATTAATGTTATTTATGTAAGTCTCATCAAGTGTTTTGTGATATAAATGCTTATGGATTCATGTTGTCTATGACTTTAATGGTTGTAGTTAAAAATTTCACCACAACAATGCAGTAAGTTTAGCGAGGCGCCACCATCGCAGCTAAATGATATTAAACGCTTTGTTGGCGCCAAATATAACATTTTTGTTTTGTTTTGATTGTGGTTGAAAAAAATTGAACTAAAACATTATGTGAATGTTATTTGTATAGGGCAATAATATAAAAGTTCAGGAGCGTAGTCATGATTTCCATTTAGGTTTTGGTGAGAATACTTGATATTTTTCTAGGGACTTTAATTAATTTTATCGTTGAATAGCCTGTAACATATAACTATGGCCTTTACAAAAACACAGATTAGTTACAAACAATAATTCATTATCTCTACGAGACATAAACCAGATTATATCAACTATTAATTAAAATGTATAATATTTTCATTAATTATTATTCCATGTTTATTTTTCTCTTAATAAAATTTTGTATGTGAAATTTCAATTTTGTTTGCTTTGAAAGAACGAATTACGTTCTGTCATTTTAGTAAACATCATTTTAGTATGGTTTACTATACAAATCAAACAGGATTATCAGCACATCTATACTAAATAGCAAAAACAAGTTGATTATATATTGCTCGTTAAAATGTGTAGTATGGGTAGCTCTGGTTTAATTTTGTAAACTTTACTTTGACAACGGTTAGATAATGTTCTGGATTATTTAAACACATTTTTTCCCTTCTATGTATAGAAATTAATTTTATATAGTTATAATTTTTAAATTCTAAAATTTTGCGCAGAAATACATAACAATAACGAAAAAGATTTTTTTTAAACCTTAAATGAAATTCCAGGGCTAAAAAATAAAAAATTATATAGCAGAGTGAAGAATTTTAAAATTAACTTAAAATTACTTCAAAATTAAAAAAAAAAAATAATAAATACAAAACGTTAACTAAAAACATATTAAGTATTTTTCTTTATTGTAAGTAACGATTTTTTTCCAATAGCAATGTCATTGAAATTGCATTTTAAAATAAAATCTTTATTAGACAATGAAGAAATAACATTATGAAGAAATTAATTTCTTCATTTATATCATTTTTATTTCAAACTCATTTAATGATAAGTTTATAAAATAAAACTTTTTTTTTTTTTTTTTTTTTGCATTGTTAACAGCAAATTTTATCATTAAATTATACGCCGTTTCATTTTATTTGTATGCTTTATATTATATTCAGAAAATAATTGGACTTGTCTACTAATGCTAAACAAATAATTTGAATTCTGTTACATGTATACGAATAAATATTAGATGAAATAAAACAGTTTGCTTTCTTTTTTTCTTTTCTTTTTTTTCTTTTTTTTTTTAATTTGAAAATTTTGCATTTTTTTTTTGCAAGAGAATTATGTAATGTACAAAACAATTTTTTTTCCTTTGTGATAAAATTTCATTCGTTTGTTTCTATAATGCAAAAAAAACTGCTGGCAATACAAACGGTAAAAGGTATAATGAGCTTCCGCTCATTATTATACAAAATAAAAATTGTGTTTATATATTTTTGCATTATTTTTAATCAGAAAAGTAAATATCAATCAATAAATCTATATATATACATTTTTATGTATCACCTTTAAAAATTACAGTTCATGATTTATTATTTACTTTTAATTAATAAACATTTTAATGCCGTGGGTACTGTGAATACTGTCAATTTGATATATTTATAAAATTAAAATTAAATTCAATTTAGGTATAATCCTCTATGATAAAATGAAATTATAATTTATACATGAAAGAGTTTCTTGAAGTGTAAACAATCCAGTAAAAAAGGTATTAATTTCTATTTTGGATGCATAAAATATAATAATGAATATTATACTTACTAGAGTATAAAATGTACTTTAATTTGTAAAGTTTGTAATGGTTATAATAAAATTAAGATTTTATGATGTTTAAGTATTAAAATAGTTGCAAGAAGTTTTTAATGAAGCACACATTGTAAACAACTAATGTACGTGCTTAATTGCTTATTAAATATTTTTAAGGTTCTTTTTTTTTTCATGTTATTATATAGTATATTACCTAAATTGGTTTTAAATTTAAATGTGTATATGTATAAAATCTACAAACATTTGTATCTAAGGCATTAAAATATTTAAAATATTTGTTAATTTAGAGTAAATAGGAAACATGAATATATAATTTTGAAAGCAATCAATATATAAAAATGTTTATATATATTAAAGGAATAGACCAGAGAAAAACATAAGCATTTTTATCACAAAACACTTGATGGGATTTACATAAATAACATTAGTTTGTCTCAAAACCCAACAGTAACCCTGTAGCATTGATCAGAAATTTCAATTTATGCAACCCGCACAACGTTTTCATACTAATTGTTGCACGTTTATGACGTCATAAACATGAATTTTTACGCAAATTGCATACTTTACAGTTTTTTCACGCATTCTCGTGGGGCTACATTAACATTCTGGTAAAAATTGTCATCAGTTTTGAAGATCCCATTTCGTGTTTATTCATTATATTCATTAAAAAGCACATGTTGTTTTATGTGGTCTATGGCTTTATTGATTGATATTATTTTCTCTGATTAAAATTTTTGCACAAATATATAATCACAATTTTTATTTTGTATCATAATAAACGAAAGCTTATTTTCTCTTTTATCATTTCTAATGCCAGCAGGATTTTTGCATTATAGAAATGAATGACATTTTATCACAAAGAGAAAAATTGTTTTGTACATAACGTAATCCCTTGCAAAAAAAATAACAATAATAATAATAAAATGGAAAGGAAAGAGAAACTTTTATTTCATCTACTATATTTGTAAAAACTCGTATAACATCCACACTGTGGACTTTTTGAGCTAACTTAGAGGTGAAAGAAATTCAGCACCATTTATATATAGACCAGCGCATCTAAATAGTAACACTTAAAAATATGGTGCATCACTTCAGTTACGAATCCTAACTTATTTGAGATAAACACTTATGAGTTATTATGAGCAGCTAAAATAATGCATTTTAGAATATTATTAATAATAGCTAATTTAACTTTAAATAGCTGAAAACAACTTAAAATAGCTATTTTTAATAACTTTCTAAAATTCATTATTTTAGCTGTTCATTATAACTCATAAGTGTTTATCTCAGATAAGTTAGGATTATCTGAAGTAATGCACCATTTTTTTGAGTGAATACTTCATTATGACAATTAGTAGATGATTAATATTTTGTCAATAATGTGTAGTTGTGTTTAATTTGTACTATAATTCCGTCAAGACTATAAATATCATCAACAAGTAAGCTAATATGATATTGTTCATTCAAAGCATAAATATAGTCTATAACATTTAACATAGCCTACAGAGAAACTGTGGAAACTTGTTGGCAAACTGATGAATGCCATGCACTTCATTAATTATATACACGTACTGACGCGAGTACAAAGAGACAACGTAGAGCTTTTTTCTATAACAATTTCTAAAGCAATATAATCGTTTACAAAAGTAAAAAACACCCAACGCTCAAATTTATGAATTCATTGCAATTTGTTTTGAAAGTAAAGTATTTATTATTTCCCTTGATACCAATACATTTCAAATATGCCATAATAAAAAAGTATAAAAGAAAATATATATTGTAGATATAATCTTTTTTTCTATAATCACTATATGCAGTACATTTCAACTTGAGTTATTGCGCCTGTAATCAATAGCCTTCACTTCCAGTTCTCTTTATATAATTTTTTTTTTTTTTTTTTTTTTTACTTTACCCGCACAAAAAAGTAAGAGGAAATAAAGTAAACGGGTTAAAGATAAACTTTATAGCATTCTGAAACAAAGTTACAAACTAAAGCTTTTAGTTATGTCTGCTTTGATACTGATTTTCACGTTTTCTTTAAGGTTTTATGTCAATGAAAATATAGGATCACACTAGATTTAAAGGGATTTATTTTGAAAGTGTGACTTTTCTATTCCTCTCATATAATATGATTTAGTGTTTTTTTTAAAATTGTCACTTTAAAAAATTTACAGCACATTTTTTGTGACTTTTTTTATTGTAGAATTGATAATTTGAATAAACAATTGTAACTTCTCTTTCTTTCTCTCTGTAATGAATTAAGTGCTTCTAGAAGTAAGTTTTATTACTTTGAAAACTTTGTTTGCAATTGAATTAATTTTACATGAGGTTTCAGTCGTGTATCAATAAGAATAACACACATCAGCCTTTTTCTTTGCTCTATTTGCATAACTATATCAATATCTTCTTTTTTTTGTTTTTGAATTGCTGATTTTATAGTACCAATCAGCATAGTTTTATTATGTTAAAGGTAGTTTGTGTAAGCATAATTTTTATTTGGAGAGAGAGAGAGAGAGAGAGAGAGAGAGAGAGTGAGAGAGTGAGAGAAAAAAAAACAAAATGCATTTTTATGTCAATATGAAATGTTAAAGTTCATATCAGCTCATATTTCTATTTGTTGCCGTCTGATAGTTTCTGATATTTATAAAAAAACAACAAAAAATACTTAGATTTTTAAATGTGTAAAATACCCTTAAAGCCAATAAAAATTCTAGAATTTACTTTTATTGCGAAACATATAAAACAGTTTTACTTCAATTTGTCACACAGATTGAAACTGAATTCACAGTTTGTTTTCTACGTCACATTTGCAATTTAGATTTTTGTGACCTTTTTTTCCCCCAAACGTATAGACATTTTACCAACAATGCTACCCACACGTCCCGAGTTAAAATTTAATCAGTATTATTTCAGTATTATTTTAGTATATTTTGTTAGTATAACCTTAGTATGGTGTATGGTATAAAGGTTAGTATTAGTGCCACTTTTACTTAAAAAATACCAAACAGCATACTGAGCATATACCATTGTATTCAAAGAAAAGCCGACATCAGTACAACTTTAGTATTAGCACAGTACGGATAGTATCGGCTCAGTTTGAGCTCAGTATATCTATGGTATAACTTCACTATATGCATGGTATCACTCGGTATTTTCTAGGTATATCAAAAGTATGTTCTATTTGCGCGGTGATTTATTCTCATTATATCAATGGTATGAGGTAAGTATTTTGACAGTATAAATTTTAATTACTTTTTCTTTTAATCGTTGATTGTGATTAAACTAGCCATCACATAACATTAATTTTTACATTTTCGGATAGGTAATATCATGACGAATCGATTAGTATAAATTAAAATTTTAAAATATTAATTTTGAGGGTAGATACTATCACGAGTAGGGGGAGCATGGATGTGAACCTACGATTTTTCCTCACTAACCTACCTACCTAACCATTCTGACACGAGACTACGATGAGAAATACAGAGCAGGGTTGTGCTTATAAACCAAGGGAGTGGGGATGAAAGCGAGGGAAAATTTAAAACTTTTTTATAAATTCTATCACAGAAAGTCTACTATATAATATAACCTTGTAACGTATACTTTGAATAGTTTTTTTTTATTATTATTATTATTAATGCGCGTTTTGGCCAAGCATAGGTCTACACATTATTTACTATTTAAAATACTTAGATAATAAAATATATCATTTTTTGTATGATGTCTCTTTTATTAAAGTGCTGATATTTTTTAGCAATATTTATAATAGAAGTTTTGAATTTTTCTAAAATTAATTAATTTAAAATTTATCTATATTAGGCCAATTAATGAATTATTATTCATATTAATAATAATAAATTATATTAGGCCTTTATTTAAGTATACAACATTACTTGCGTCATGCGTCTGTGTAAATAAAATAAAATTACACTGCAATTCCTAATTAAGAAAAAAGTAATGCACTTTAATTGGTATATATGCAGATACAAAATACAATATCCTGCATGTATATAAAATTATAAATTATATTTCATATATATATATATAATTATACACTATGCGCACAATTTTTAGAGTAGTTCCGATCAAAATGCAAATAATAAATATATTTTAATTTCAAGATTTAAAAAAATAAAAGCTCTTTTTTTAAAATATATAAATTTTTAAATTAATTATTGTTATGTTTAATTGTTAATTAATATAAATAACTTTTGTGTAATTTTTAGACTCAATAAAAGTATTATTTTTATATGTTTTTCATCAGAAAATATTTCATTAGAATATACATATATAAATCATACTGAGCTAGTATTATATATATAATTATACCGGCCGTTGTAAAAAATATGCAATATTGCTAGCTTTTTTTATATAATATACTGTCCAAATACTAATAAGATACTGAACATTTACCTAATATTAGCGCGCCTCAGTATAATTATGGTTTTTATATAGTATAGGTGGTTAATATTCATGTATGGTTCCATAGTAAACGACGTTAAATACTGATGATTTACTTTTCTTATACTGTAATAGTATAAATTAGGTATAATATCAGTATGGTATTAGTGTAGTACCAACATGTTAAGTATGTATACCATCCATGTACAGTACAAGCTAGGTTAGTATGACGACGTCAGTAAAGCTATGGTATATGCTACAGTATAGCTGTGCTTATTATTCAGGTAATGGTTCCATAGGAGGACGTTAGATACTGACTATATACTTTTCTTATACTGTAATAGTATAAATTATGTATAATATCAGTATGGTACTTAGTGTAGTACCAACATGTTACCGTATGTATACCATTTATGTACAGTACAAAGCTAGGTTAGTATGATGACAGTAAAGCTATGGTATGCTGCAGTATAGCTGTGGTTAATGTATACTGACTACATACTATGCATATACTATGGTTCCTCTTTCTTCACACATACCTTTAAATTTACACTGCATGAATACTGAAGATATACTTTCCTTATACTGTTTAAGTATAAAATAGGTATAATGTCAGTAAGGTACTGATCCGAATGTAATACCAACATTTTACCGTATTTATACTAGACATATACTGTTTGAGCCTCAGTATGAAAAATAAGTTTTTAAAAAATACTGAGTACTACCATATAAATACTGAAGAAATACCTAAAAAACGTCTATATACTGTAACTTTACCAAGAATATACTAAGATAATACTGAAAAAATTTACACTCGGGGTACTATAAGCTTTTCCAGTCGTGTTTCTGTCACGGGCTCAGGTGGGATGAACATTCAATGACGTCATTACAATTCATCAATGGATAAAAATTGGGTTTATTTTTTTATTTTTACCACAGCTGCAGGCTTATTAATGAATATTACATTGAAAATGGACAGTATGTATATTGATGATTACTTTTTATTCATTATCCCCTTTGAATTTAAATTTTTTTAAAATTATACGTAAAAAAAAAAAAAAAAATGCATTCTATACGTAATTGAGTACTGTTATTATATTAACTCAATTTCAGAAATAATTATTCATTTATATATACAGTTGGCTCAATGAGTGATTGAGTGTGGGCAGGGCCAGGCAGGGCACAGCTGACAGAGAGGTTCCGCGAAAAAATGGCTGACTATTAAGCGGTCCTTTTTTAAAATACAATGTGGACCATCAATGCAGGAGATTTAGACGACGTATTCTATTTATATTGAATAAAATATGCTTTTTCTTATTATTACCTATAATATATTTAATATAAATAGAATATAAGTCATCTAAATCTGCTGCATTGATGGTTCACATTGCATTTTAAAAAAGTTCCGCTAAATAGTCAGCCATTTTTTGCGGAACCTCTCTGTTAGCAGTGCCCTGCCCACACTCAATCACTCATTGCGCTGACTGTATATATATATATATATATATATATATATATATATATATATATATATATATATATATATATATATATATATATAATATTGTTATCGTATCGCGACGATATATTAATTTAAATACAATAGTATGTATAGAAAAGCATAATTATTTAAATAATTTAAATTAAATATCAACATTTATGCTTTATGTCATAAAATTATGTTTAATTTAATTTTCTTGTTAATAAATTTTATAATCATATTTTGTTATTATTAAATTTTATTTATATTATTAATGTTATCTCTCCTCTTTTTGAATTCAGTAATATGAATTAAATTATAAACAAAAAAGGTTTTATTATACATAGTACAATACTGCGAGCTATTTTATTATATAACATGTAATCACATTTGATATAAAACGTTATTATATTATATGTATACATAAAATTTATTTTCATCAACTTATTTAATTAGCACTATTATTGTTATTAGAAATTTACGTATACAATATTTATTTCTCAAACATATGATACCAAAATTAATTAATTTCTAAGGGAAATATAACAAAAGTTTAAAATACATTTTAGACTTTTTATGCTTTTCATTTAAATTAGCTTCACTCAATAATATAGTGAAAGTCAGCAACTTTTCTCGCACAGAAAATTAGTAATTTAACACTTCAACGATTCTCTCTGTTACTTCGAATCTCTACTATTATACGAATCAATGAGAGAAAGAGAGTGGGTGTTTGATTTATTATGTGGGCAATTTGCATCTGATATAAAATAGTAACCATCTGTTTTCTTTGGTTTAGAATGTATTGGCAGTCTGGTTAACTATATAAAATGGATTACTCATGCTTTTTCATGAACCTAACAGTATTTATTCAGTAATATATACCCTTATCGACTGATATTTTCACCTCATATAGCGAATATATCCCTTTTTCTTGGCTCGTATATGAAATGTCTATAAAATCATAAATTTGCTAGATCATTATACCTGCGAGATTTTATAAATATTTAATTATTCTTAAAGCCATATACCACATGAACTAACATAATATGTGCTTTTTAGTTATTAAACATAAAATGGGATCTCCAAAACTGATGACCAATTTTACCAGAATTTAAATTTGGTCCCACAAGAGAGCGTGAAAACACTAATGCTGTTTGTAAACCCTGTTCCGCCTGTTCTCTTGCACCAAAAAATGTGCATTCCATTTGAATAACCAAAGGCGATCGTCACACAATTACTGTGCGATCGTCATTTTAGGAGCAGAGAACAGGGTTTACGAACAGCTTTATTACTATTTGCGTGACAATTCTGGTTTATGACGTCAGAAACAGGCAAAAATTAGTATATAAAAAGGTTGTGCGGGTTACATAAATTGATTTTCTCTGATCACTACGGCATTACAATTGTTTTTTGAGACAAACGAATGATATTTATGTAAGTCTCATCAAGTGTTTTGTAATATAAATGCTTATATTTTCTTCTAGTCTATTCTTTTGAATAACTGACGCACTGCCAATTTTAATGTCTTACATTTTTGGGCGATATACAAACTAAATTTCTCCTGAATTAATTATATAATAATGAAGTACAAATGTTATTCTTGTCAAATAATTAACAGGTGAAAGAAAAGCTATTTTTAAGTAAAAGTGGCAGTTGACAGCGCCTGCAAAATTCATATTTAGGCTTCTTTTGCTCTTCAATCTACTGCGCCATTACACCAAAAAAATGGTACTTTTTAGTACAGCCTAAAGCTGCAAGTAGGAATTTTTTTAAGTAAATTGTGGTGAAAATCTACATATATTATGATTTCTATAGGTGCATCAGCTATTTTTACCTAAAAATCTGGTCTCTAATAAGAGAATTTTAGCGGTATTATTATGACAAAAATACCTGTCGGTAGAGGAATATAAAAATCTATTTTCTATCAGTTACATAATTTTTATTTTCAAATCTTTTTACTTCAATATTTTTTTTTATATAAAATAAAGTTTTTTTTTTTTTATTATATAAAAGTTTTTTTAGAAAATATAGTAAATACAATGATTTTATTCTAAGAAAGCCGCAAGGAAAATTATGACGTTAAAAGTTACAAATTGAAAACCTAAAACTTCAACATTACATTTATTTCACATTTATTTTCAAAATTCATAAAATTTTAATATATCTAAAAACTATTTTTGTTACAATCTGAAATGTAATTCTTTGTTATGTATATAACAAAAAAATATAATAAATTAATGGTATCTAGGCAATTTCCTCTATTCAAGTAAAGTAATAACATTTACAAGTATTATCTTTGCAATTATTTGACGCTACATTGCTTCCAGCTGTGCAAACTTCTTTTTCTCAACGATTTTACTTACTATACAAAGTATCATGACTGCATGGTATTTTATTTTTATAATATCATACAAGAGATTCAATATTATTATACTATACCATTATACAGTATATACATATACACAGTATAATTTTTTGTACTGAATCTAAACTATACTGCTGCTTACAAATTAGTTACTTTTCTACGATAATCCTATTTTAATTTAAAAATAAATTCATTACATAGAATAAAAAAAACTTTTTTGCAATGCGTTGTTTAATCAATATTTTTTGCATTACAAATTCATTAAGTTTGAGTAGTTTAACTAAATGAGACCAGTGGAAATTCTTTTAGAAATTCTCTAGCTTTGTAACGTTCCATATTTTATATTTTTATGTACTAAACTACAGTAATATATAAGAAAGAATTTTAAGAATTTTGTTCATTCATAAAAAATTTTGTAACTGAAATATTAAATAATTATAATGTCGTATAAAGAATAAGCTGTAAAGAAAGAATTTTTAGGTAAAAATAGAAGTTAAAATGTTTTACAAAATTTTATGCTTTATTATTTATTTATAAAACAGCAAAATCGTATACTCGTAAATTAGGTTTTAAGTTAAAGAAATATCTTAATTTGATACAACTTATTTTTGAATTAATATATATATATTTTTTCATATCCAGATTTCTAGAACCATTTTTAAAATTTTAAATGTCATTTTGGAAATGAATATTTTGCACATCCTATTGACTTATAATGTAACAACAATGATACAAGTATTTTAAATATTTGAAACGCAATTTTTTACAGCCTCGGGTCGTAAATTTAAACAAAAATACTACATACTTGCTACAAAAAAACTTGGAAGAAATCACCCTTCTAAAAAATGCAATACATATTTATCTGTCATTTTTGCTTTTCTGTCTATTAAGCCTATGAGTTTTTTTTATAAAAAATAATCCATAGCTTTAATGATGATTAAAAATTTCCTTTTTTAGTTTTAAGTTAAGGAAAATGTGCTATTTTCTTAAATTAGCTTAATTTTTTTATTTGCAAAGTTATGGATATAATAGTGGCAATTTAATCTCTTTAGATTATGCAGAACGTATTAAGTTTAATATTACAATCTAAAATAGCTTCAAAACTTATTGAACAATATTTTAGTTATGGCAGTAAAACAATAAAATTGAAAATCAATTTCAAATTCATGTAGAATCTGACTTTGACAGTTTTGTGGTCTTCAAAGTTTGTAAAAGCTTTTGCAAACATTTTACTCTCTCTCTCTCTCTCTCTCTCTCTCTCTCTCTCTCTCTCTCTCTCTCTCTCTCTCTCTCTCTCAATGTCAATTAGGATTAAGTTAATTACTTTATCATATATAGAGGATATTTTATCTCATACATATTTCAACCCTTATTACCTTTTGAAAATATTCATCAAAACTTTTCATAGCTAAAATTTTATCTAAAAAAAAAAGATAAAACTTTTTCATCAATGTACTTTTAGATTTATTCAAAGTTTCACATTTGCCCCCTTTTTTTTTAGTCTACATGTCAACATAAAGCTTATTTAAATATGTAAGTAAATAAGTTATTTGCAACACTAGTTGTTGCAATTAACAAATTCTTCTCTAAACGTAAGAAAAATGATCAACACAGGCACATATAATACGATTGAATAAGTCAAGTTTGCTTTATAATGAATAATTATTAACAAAAATGTGAAAAAATGCCGGGTTGTGAATTCAGATGTTCGAAATTCAATTTTTTCATAACTCAATACAGTCAAAATTTTATACTTTTTGGTTATAAAAATTTTGAAACGAAAAATCTTTTTTCTTTTTCTATCTAAACTTTAAAAGCTATTATTATTTTTTTGTAAATGTAATGCGAAAAAAAAGTGTGCAAAAGAAACTTAACAGCACTTATGGTTCTGAATATTTTTACTTTGAATCAAATGAAGTTTTTATATAAAATAGAATTTCAAGCTAAAATATAAAGCTTTTTCTAAAGCAAGTTATTTTTGATTTAATTATTATTTAATATGCATAAATAGTAAACCTGTTGATGAACTAGGGGAAAAAATGCAAGAATTAATCATACAAACAAAATAATTTCTTAATGAAAAAGAATTTTATGATATAAAAGAGCTAACAATTTTTCTACTATTTTGATCACTCATACAGATAAAGAAATGGTTTATAGTGCCCATTTAATGTAAATATACAACAATGAAACACTTAATTAGATTTAGATTTATATTGAGGGAGTGTCAAAGACTTATTTAAAAATATAAAGTATAAATTATATAAATTAAAATATTATTAAATGAAAAAACCTTCTTACCTGCTTTATTTATAACATTCCTTTTTACAACAATGAAACGTCAACGCTGATAAATTTCTTCTCTCTTATATGATATACAAAATTCAACAATGCTTGTAACTTTTACTACGTTTATCACAACAATGAGAAAAGCTTAATACGACTGAAAAGTAAAAACACTGCTAAACTGACATCTGGTGTACAAATTTCTGAAACTTCAATTTTATCTGCGCTGTTGCGCAAACTTCAATCGATATTTCTCGATATAGTACAATCGTATGAAGTTCACAAATAGGATATAGTATATTCCACATATAACATTCTAGATTTTTATTTAAAAAGTTGAAATAACTATATGGTATTAAATCTTTAGTGTGTTTTATTTCATTGGTGTACTAAATATGGTCTTAGACTTGTATGTTCAATTCGATACTATAAATATTCGTACTTTGCTTTACTTTTAATGGAGCACTATACCCAGGACTATATAAGCATCTTCCTTATTCTTATATATAGAAAAAAAAGTTATAAAATGAATATTCATGTCTTTTACACTTTTACCTTTATCTATACAATGTTTTACTTAAACAAAACAAGTAGTTTGAAAACTATAGCTCTTAATATTATGTATATATTTAGATATCCTCTGCTCTTTTTTGTTATTATTTAATTTAAATTTAATGAAAGTTTTTTCATTGACAAAAACGTGTACTTTGTTTTTGTTATTATTAATTAAAAGTTTTATTTAAGTTTTAATTATGCGTTAAAGTGATTGTTGATTACTTTGAAAATTTGAGAGAAAATGAAATTTCTGAACTTTAATTATTTATCACAAAAATGATGTTACAAATATAATCAAATAAAATAAGCTAATAATAAAAAAATATGATTATATAACCCAAAATTTATTACTTTTATTACCTTTTAAATCGTATTCACAAATTGAAATTGTGAAATAAAGATTTGTTTCCCCCTACAAAAAAAAAAAAAATAAAAAAAATAAAAAAAAAAATACTGAACTACATCATATTTATGTTTTACACTTTTATACGTTGCCGGTTATCATTGTTAAACTTTTTACTGTCAATTTTTTTTATCCAATATACTATATACATTAATTTATGAATCACGTTTGTAAAAATAAACAAATCATCGCTTGCAGTAAAATAGTAATGGGGAATATCAAAGTTCAATGGAAAAGCCAATTTTCAAAGTAATATTGTTTAATTATTTTATTTTTATTTGTACAACGTTTTTACTGACCCACACTTTCATGTGCCGTGAGGCGTGGAGGTCAAATGCACATGAATGTAATCCAGTCACGGCTCTGCCTTAGAGACATACTTGAAATGTGAACTGTTCCGTGGTTCTGGGCGGAACAGTAACCGTTTATGAAGAAGTCCGAGTCTAAGACGTCCACATCTAAGATCTGTGAAAAGTCTGCGCATACAAGCCCCGGAACGAAACTATGTCACTCGATAGGCCTATGCAATATTCCCACTTCAATTAACTATGACCTATGGTCAATATGTTCACTTCTGTGCGCAGTTCACGTTGTGAATGATTATGACTCATTGACTCATGACTCATAATTTATGAGGATGTAATGACGATAAAAAGTATGCCTGGTAGTAAAAAATATATAAAAAGTGGAAAACGAAGACAATAGATTTACAAAGCTTTAGTGGTTAAAATGAAGACGAAGAAAGCAAGATATCACCACACAATATAGGAAAGTTCACAGGCACCGGCTCAGACTCTAATACATTGTAGTAGCATCTTGCGCGGAACCTCAACTACTTTATTTAACTGTCACATATAATCTGTTCATATAAGTTTTATCGACGATTTTAATTTAAAATATAAGTGATAATATAACAACATTTAAAAGTCAAATTTACTCATTGCAAGTACTCTTTGCAGCTGCAATTTTTTCTCTTATATTTTTATTATTATTTTTTTTTTTAGGAAACGAGACTAAACCTATTTTCTATTTCCTTTTTAAACCAACTTAAAAAATATATAAAAAGTAAAAATTCCACCGAGATTCCTGTAAGTATAAAGTTTAGAAGGTGCAAAGAGTAATAAATCGTGTTGAATGTTTCGTGATTTAAAATGGAACGTGTTGTTAACGTGGTGAAAAATCGTTTAAAGTAAAAAAAATTGAATAGAAAATTTAGTTTATCATGTCGGAAACATTTGTATTTTTTATTTAATCTGATATACATTAACTATTTATCTTTTACATTGAAATAAGACGTATAATTTAAAACTGTAAAAATGATTTAAATAACTAGTTTCAACTAGGAAATGAATATAATAGAAGCATTTTATAATAACTTTTTTTTTTTTTTTTAAACAGAAACGTAATTATAAATATGCTGGAAAAAAATGAATGGGAGAGAGACAGGAAAAAGAACAGATTTGCATTCGCCATACGTTCCTATCTTTAAAACCAACAAATAATGTTGCAAATTTAGTAAACATTTGTTTTTAATTTTTTACTTTCTTAAATATATAAACTAACTTTTTTATTATTTATAATATTAGAATTATAATTATCATAACTTATTTTTCATAAATGAGACACGACCTCGTTGATTTTGCATTTATTTTCATTTTGATGGTTGGTTTAGCTATTCATTCTATCACTTATCTGAGGTCACGTTATTTTGAATTTATAACTTGACTATGATTGGCTGATGAGACATTCAAGTAATAAATTAAAATATTGTGACGTCAGATAAGTAAACCATCAAAATAAAAATAAATACAAAATCAACGTGTAAATGTCTAATTTATAATTTATGGATAATAATTAATAAGGTATGTTAATTAGTATTCTAATCTTCAGGAGGAGGAGGAGGAGGAGGAGGAGGAGGAGGAGGAGGAGGAGGAGGAGGAGGAGGAGGAGGAGGAGGAGGAGGAGGAGGAGGAGGAGGAGGAGGAGGAGGAGGAGGAGGAGGAGGAGGAGGAGGAGGAGGAGGAGGAGGAGGAGGAGGAGGAGGAGGAGGAGGAGGAGGAGGAGGAGGAGGAGGAGGAGGAGGAGGACGAGGAGGAGGAGGACGAGGAGGACGAGGACGAGGACGAGGACGAGGACGAGGACGAGGACGAGGACGAGGACGAGGACGAGGACGAAAACGAGGACGAGGACGAGGACGAAAACGAGGACGAAAACGAGGACGAAAACGAGGACGAAAACGAGGACGAAAACGAGGACGAGAAAGAGAAAGAGAAAGAAAAACATTTCTCTTGAAAATATGCTTGTATTTAGTTTATATTATTAAGTTAAAATATACTAACAAGTAAGTTTATAACTTACACATTAAATACATTAAACACAAAAGGCAGCGACATGATTACTGTCTGTATTGTGATAATGAAGTAAAGCTTTAGTAAACGAGTTAAACCCATGTCTCTGACTTATTTACCGTTGTATCTCCCGTCGTGTTGAAAATTAAAGGGGCACTTGCAATAAACTGGGGTATTATATTAGAAATCACTTCTATCTTCTTACTATAAATAAATTATATTGACAGTTGATCAATATTGCTGCTGCGGTGTGTGAATGTTCACATTTACTATTAGACTTAAAAATATAAAAGTTTGACTAGTGTATATATGTGTTATTTAAATTTCTAATTCTAAACAAGGGTGCATTACTTTAATACGAATACTAACTTATTTATTAATCACATTAAGTTATCACATTAAGCTAATATAATGCATTTTGTCAAATTATTAACAATAGCTATTTTAACTTAAAATAGCTTAAACAACTTAAAACAACTTAAATTAAATATTTTTAATAGCTTGCTAAAACGAATTATTTTAGCTATACTCATAATAACTAAAAAAAAAAATGATTATCTTAAATAAGTTAGTATTCGTAACTAAATGCACCAATTTTTAGAGTGTTCTATTCGTTCTAACTACAGTAGTTTTCTCAAAAATCACTTAAAGGAGGACAGTAGTGAAAGGCTAGAAGAGGTCCCCTGGTGTTATATACCACGTCGAGCATCTGATTAGTTACATACGTCACCACATGTAACAAGTTTTATATACTCACTTAATAATCTGGTTGTCAAATTAGAAGTTAATTTTGTACATAAAATATATATAATATAAATTATGCCGTTTTTTTTTTTTTTTTTTTTTTTTTTACTATACGTAGAATTAAAAGTATTCTTGTAAATGTATATCAAATAAAAATGCGTAAATAGAATATTGAATCACATTTAACTATATAAAATATATAAATTTACTGTTTAAATCAACTAATCTCAAATGTATACTTATTTTTAATGCAAGCAGTAATTTTTGCATTCTTACTGCTTTTTTTTTTTTTTTTTTTTTTTTTGCTGAAATTTGAATTACTCAAATCAAAATCATGTAAACCCTTCGCAACTATAGTTTTGTTTTAAAGCCATAGACCACATAAAACAGCATGTGCTATTTAATGAATAAACATGAAATGGGATCTTCAAAACTGATGACAATTTTTACCAGAATGTTAATATAGCCCACGAGAGTGCTTGAAAATACTGTAAAGTATACAATTTGTGTGACTATTCATGTTTATGACGTCAGAAACATGCAAAATTAGTAAAAAAAATGTTGTGCGGGTTGCATAAATTGAAATTTTCTGATCACTTCTACAGAGCTACAGTTGGGTTTTGAGACAAAATAAAGTTATTTATGTAAATCCCATCAAATGTTTTGTGATATAAATGCTTATGTTTTCTTCTGGTCTATTCTTTTAAGAAAGTACTTACTAAAATAAATTTTTTGAAACTACCAAATGTATGCAAAATATACCTCATAGAAAAGTGTCACTCTCTATATTTTAAAAAATAAAGTTGCATTATATGCACTTTTAAAATGACAGACAAGAAGCACTTTCTTTGAATCTACTTTTTATGTGTAACTGGCAAATATACTTTTACTTCACAATATTAGAACTTAAAATATTAAAGTAAGCACATTTCCTGTAGGTGACCTACTATTAAAAGTTTACTGGGAAATGATCTTGGCAAGGTTTAAAAAAAAAAGTTTTTATGTTTTTATTGCCACTTTTACATCAACAAAAAAAAAAAACTTTTTTTCCTACTTTATAATTAAAAACCGTAAATCGTTTTTTTTGTGAAGAATTATTGTTAAGCTCGTTTAAAAACAAGCGTATGTATAAATATGGTGGTGACATAAAACATGTTTTTAACCAAACCAAATTTTATTACACTTCTGTCAAGTATTCTATATCAACGTGTTGTTTGTCATGAAATATATATATATATATATATATATATATATATATATATATATATATATATATATATATATATATATATATATATATATATATATATATATATATATATATATATATATATATATATATATATATATATATATATATATATATATATATAATATAGCATCTATTGTTCAAACAATAATAAATTCAATTTTATTTAGATATAACAATTTATTTTAATATAAAACTAATTATTCATTAAGTATTTCATATTTCATTGAAAAAAATATTAAATAAAAATTTGCTGGGGATAAAAATTGTAATAAAAACATCATTTTATTATAATAATTCAATTTTTATTATTATTAAATAGTATTTGTACATATAGAGAAATAATTTAGTAATAAAAATTTCAATGTAAAAAGACAATATTTCCGATGTCATTTGGAATTCTGCCATGTTGTATATTCCTATATTTTATCATCATCAGAAAAAAAAAACGGAAAAATAGTGAAATATTGAGTTTAAATCTGTCATAAAAATATATTTTGTACGTAAATTTTAAATTTAAAACTTCAACGCCAGCGTTGATTATTATAAATGTTCTAGAAGAAACAAAAAATATACGTCAGTAAAAATAAGAAATATATCAGAGTAAATTAAGACAAAAAGCATGTCATATTAAAGTTTAGAGCTTCATAACGTCGATACTAATTTTTTATATCTTTCTATACAAACACGTATATGTTTGTGTATAGGTATACATTTACAGTCCGTGCCACCTAAGGATGTTTGCGATTAATCGGTGGCGCGGACTGTACTTGATAGTGCATAAGTGCAATGTTATCGTGCGAAAAAGCACTACCTGTGTTATTTAAATACAACGGTCATATTGTGCTAAAACAAAAAATAATAAACGCCACAGCAGAATATTATTTACTGTAGCGTTTTTCGTGCAATGTTACTACTGAATTCATGGCTTGCGCATCGTAGTGTAATAATTATGATTTTTAAGTGCATCTTAATTATGGTAAATAAGCCTATATATATATATATATATTTTTTTTTTTGCTGTACAGCGAGTAATTTTAATTTTTACACTCAAAGGATTTTATGTATATTTTTACCTGAACACCGATACGATTTGATGCATAACAATAAGAGAGGTGTTCATTGCTGCTGTTCTCTGTCACTGACTGCTTATGTTTACTCAAAATGCCTAAAAGGAAGTGCAGGAAGAGGAAACCACGTGACGGTAAAAGTGGGAGGTAGGTCAGGCCTACTGTAGCTTGCTGCTGACACCAACTTTTCTCCCACTTTGACCGTCACGTGGTTTCCTCTTCCGGTTACTTCCTTTTCCGCTTTTTGAGTAAACATAAACAATAATTTACTTGACTTCTATCAAAGCACACCAAAATATGCTCGCCCACCCATTGTTCCTTCTCTCTAGTTTGCATGGAGTGCGTATGTTCTTTACTCTAAAAAACAGAAAAGGAAGTGCCGGAAAAGGAAACCACGTGACGGTAAAAGTGGGAGAAAAGTTGGTGCCAGCAGCAAGCTAGGCCTGAGCTACCTCCCACTTTTACCGTCTTCCGGCACTTCCATTTTCCGCATTTTGAGTAAACATAAACAGTCATGATGATTATTCATTGCCTTAGCCGACTCGTTTCCTGTCTTTACCAATTCGATTATTACAACATGATAGAAGTCAAGTAAAAGGTGGAGAAGTGCAGCAGTGAACACCTCTCTTATTGTTATGCATCAACTCGTATTGGTGCAGTAAAAATCCTTTGAGACTCCTTATTAAAATAACTTGCTATGACTTATAAGTTGTTTATACGCAGCTGTAGTTTCAACGTGCTATAAATTTATTCAATAATTCAATCGTTGAATTGCCATGCATTAGTGCAAATATTGCTCTGTGCTAATAGGTCATAAGTATTTGTTAACACGGTGCAACGTTTTCTATGTGCACTAAATTTGACTGCAAGTAATCTTCGTTACAAAGCATGTGATTAAATGTTCATGCAATTAAATTGTTATTGCACAATAAAATAATGAACAATATTTAAACAATTCAAAGTCATATTTATACCGGTGAAATATTTTATTGTGCAACAAATTTGATTACATACAATCACTAAAACCAATACTATAATAATTACTATGTCTGTAAATATTAATATTACTCCGTTTGAACAGGCCATAATGTTTCGTAATAAATTGTTAGAAATATTTCTTTTATATAACTTGCTTTAAAATATATATTTTACAAAGTATCTGGAATTTCTCGACTCCACGGTTGAAGGTTCATTTTGGAAATTATTGAAGAATCACACGAGATGATTGGATTCCTGAAACAATTTTAAAAAATACAATAAAGTAAAAAATTTCTTATAATTAAAAAATTAGCAACTTATATTGTATTCTTCAATGTATGAATTTATGAAAACAATGTTATTTTAAATACATGACCTGATGGTGAAAAAGAGGGCAGTCTATTTACATAATATGTTGTTTAATACTGGCTCTGTAAGCGCCTGCGGATTTCTTACGTATGCAACCCGCCCGACCAAAATTGAAAGAACGTTGAATTGGAGAGAGAGAGAGAGAGAGAAAGAGGGAGAGAGATTAAATCATAAAAACAATTAAAGAAACTATTCATATACAGTATATTAACGTCTAAGAAGAAAAAGTATGCAAAAGAAAGGCTTTCATATTTTTCATAAAGCTAAATAAAGATATACACCATAAATTTTTATGTCACCACGGCTGCTTACGTTATATTTCTTTTGTAGTATTTTTTCTTCCTTCATCTTTTACTATATGTTTAAAAAAAAAAAGCCGTGACCTACTCCTTTGACTTTCTATGTTATCTCTTTCCGCACACAAAGTACAAAGAAGAGAGCAATATAAAAAAATAATAAAGTCATTTTTTTTATATTAAACTATATCTTCAAAAGATTTTTTTTTTTGTATATAAAAATCTTATTTATATTTTGACTCTATGTTAAATGTAAGTTAGTTGACGTAAATGTTATTTTTTTTAAATCAGACAAAATAAAGACTATTAAGTTACACATGTGTTTTTATCTTATTACTATGTATTTTTGCAACTAAAAAGTATACAAATGTCTGCAGGCATATTGTTAAAAAAAAAAAACATATATAAAAAGCTTTGTATGTTTTGTTCTCTCTCTCTCTCTCTCTCTCTCTCTCTCTCTCTCTTATTTACATTTCTGCTTTAGGTGATTTGATTTAATAATAATGATGTAAAACTTTTTAATAATGTAAATATATTCTAGCTATTATAAATACATAATTATAGATATAAATGCCACAGGAATTTTAAATAATTGATGTTAAAATATATTGAATAACACATTTAATGAAAAGTAGTAATATTTAAATTTGTCTTTTGCATTTTAATTAGAAATAAACACATATTAAAGCCATAGACCACATAAAACAACATGAGCTTTTTAATGAATAAACACGAATTGGGATCTTCAAAACTGATGACAATTTTTACCAGAATGTTAATGTAGCCCCATGAGAGAGCGTGAAAAAACTGTAAAGTATGCAATTTTGAGTGAAAATTAATGTTTATGACGTCAGAAACATGCAAAAATAAGTATGAAAATGTTGTGCGGGTTGCATAAATCGAATTTTCTGATCACTGCTACGGGGGGTTTTGAGACAAACTAATGTTATTTATGTAAATCTCATCAAGTATTTTGTGATATAAATGCTTATGTTTTTCGCTGGTCTATTCCTTTAAAGGAATAGCAGTTTTGATGATAGTTGTTTAAAATTTCTCGAAACAAAGAAATTATATCATTTATGTTACAATGACTATATCAATAGAGCTTATTGGTAGAATGAATTATGCAATCACAGAAAGCAAAGTAGTAGAAGAGACTATACTTTAATTTTTAATCCTTTCAGGAACCTGTTTTAAATGTTTTGAGGAAACTACTGCACGTACCGAGTTTTTTTTTCTTCACTGGAAACATTTATTGTTTATCACTGCTAGTATAATTGTTGGATTGAAGATAAACAAATACGATTTTTAATGTATCATGATATTTATGGAAATAGAGATAGAAATAGAAACATTTTTATTGACCCAGACAGTTCATGGCAACATCATACATGTTACAACAAGCATTGGTCTTAATGCTTATGCAAACAAAGTAAGCTACGCAGCTTAATTACCATGTAAAGTAGCATAAATTATTTTCTCAACTTGCGGTAGCATTTAAATTTATGTATTGTATCTTCGTTAAATATCCATTAAATAGCCCATTTTCATACAAAAAGAGAAATATGCAAGTTTTAGTATGAAACACAATTCTATTACCAATGTTAAATTACAGACTCAACTTCTCTTATCTAAAGGTTCAGTTTTCTATGACGTCATGGTCTAATTAATGACCATAGAGTGTAACATTAAAGTAGCTCGAGTTTGCCTACAGGGGCCACCCACAACACAACTTTGATACTCAAATTTCTTATGAAATACACCGCACAAGAAAATCATCATTAATGAACGGGAAATTTTATTACTTTGTTTTCGTTTGTAACTATATATAGCACAAAAAATGGTTTTCTGTATCGCATTGTCGTAATAGCTTTGCAAGTAGGTTAAAACATTGTGTTCAATAAAAACGCAAGGAATAATGGAAGTTTTTCTATACTGACGCCAATAATTCTTTAAAATGAGTTCACTTTGTTGCCTACTTTTTTTTAAAAATATAATTCTGCCAAAATGTGGGTTGTATGAATAGGATGTTTTAGTCATTAAAGAAAGGAGAGAGAGAGAGAGAGAGAGAGAGAGAGAGAGAGAGAGAGAGAGAACTGTTTTTAGGTAGTAGATAGTTAACTACGCAATTTTTTAACGTATTGGTGTTGCTAAATTCAAAAGAAGTAACACACACACACACACACACACACACACACACACACACACACACACACATATATATATATATATATATATATATAATCATTATTGTTTTTGTTTACCTGAACTCCTCAACTTGCCAAAACACGAGAGGTTGAATTCTGGTGACAGAAGCAGAGTTGTCACAAATTATTCTGGCTAAACTTGTTTGACGAATTTCATTCAGCTGATCTGCAAAGTCAAAATATAATTATTAATATATTATATATTATAGAAAAAAAACTATTAGGTACGTAGATAAAAGTGTTTGTTAGTATAAAAAACATAATATTTAATGGGCAGGTAAATCTTGTTCATACGAAGCATAAAAACTGAGTGCGTATATTATAGTATATTTATTTAGCGGTTGCAAAATTGCCATATTTTAGAGGCAAAATTTTATTGAAAAATCTTGTCTACATTTCAAATACAAGTTTTATGACATTAGCACTGCATCGTGTGAATATGACTTCAGGGCATAAAAATTGCAGCAAGTAAAAAATAGTGTAAGAACAGTAAATGTTATGTTTAACTTAGAATTGAATTCGAATTATTCAAGCAAAATGATGTCAATTCACTTATGTAAAGGAACTTTTTCCTTTACCATGGCAAAATGATGTTACATTGTATAAATTTTAAGAATTTTTTTATGTTTAAAGAAAACAGCACTGATTCACACCTGTTAAAAATTTCCAACAAATCTGGATAATTTGCATTTTTTTCCCAAAAGAAAATCAATGTTTTCATAGACATTTTAAGAAGATTTTTGAAAGCAGTACACCGATAGAGAACACACTTCTAGAGTCTATTTGTTGCGTAATGCAGGAAAATAAACAATACTAATTTAAGGCGAACTTTTAGTGCACTATACCTGTAGATAGCTATATTTATATACGTAATTATTACTAATTATTATTATGAGATTCACCTGTGTAGTCACAACGTAGAGTAGGTGATTTGGTCATTATTTAACCAAATTACATTGGGAACACGTAAGTATTACTTTGGTGAACTATTTAAAAAAAGTTTATCCTTGCATAAAGCATTAATAATAATAATAATAGTTCTTTATAATATTGGGTTTAAATTGTGAGTGGTACATATAGAAAAAAAAATACAAAAACAACAAGTAAGTAACCCAACGGGTGATGAAAGAATGGCAAAATGCCTATACACTATATAGTGATCTCACACCTTTATCAGAAAAACTGCTTTGTCAATAAATAACATATGTATTGATAACATACATTATAATATATCGTGCATATTACAAATGCAAAACAGTGAATAGTTTAAGGATATGTATACAGGCATCCTATAAGAAAGAATTTAAATTACATTACTGGTCAAATAATATACATAATTAAAAGAATATTACAATATATATAAATAAATAAACTACGAAAAATTTCAACCAAAAAAATCTTTTTATAATAGTCATGTGTATTACGCAAGAACACTCCAGAAAAAAAAATAAAAAATAAAAAGTTTGTGCAATGATAAAAACAGTTTCAGCCTCACAATATGAAAAGAAAGAAGAGAGGCTATATATATGACCGCATTTTATAAAATATTAAAAAGATGTTTTCTCCTATGCTAGAGTGCCTTAACATACTTTGTGTGTGTGTGTGTGAAATGCAAATGAACATCACTGGTATTACATACTCTGTCTACAAACTTTTTAGAGTGCACATAAAAAATGTACTGATATTAGGGTAATGATATTCATAAATCTATTCGTTTACATCATGCGTTCGTTATTCTTGAGTTGCACGTCTGCATGTTTATTTCGAAATCATCATTATTGTGATTCTTATATTACTTTAACGACACATTTTTTTAACCTTAATAATATAACAGTCATACTATATTTTTTTTTTTTTTTTTTTTTAGCAAACTGCATGGTTGAAATAATACATGACTTTTAATGAATTTTTGATCGTTGTTATAAAAAATTGTTTATTTAATCAAGAATTATCATTTAAAATATACGCGATATTTGTGGGAAATAATGTAAACTAAAGTTTACTTGTCGATACTTTAAGATCCTGAAATTTTAAATTAACAGTTTTTTTATTATAGGATTTTTTATGTAGAATGGCTAGTTATTTAAGTTGCCTCAAAAATTTAAAGTGATAAATTCAAAGTAATTACCAAAAAATAATAATAAATAAATAAATAAATAAATAAAATTAATAAAAAAATTGATTCTAAGATTTATCAAATTAATAGAGTGCCTGAGATATAATATATTATCATGGACATATATGTCCATGTATATATACAATGAAATTATGTAGAGATTTTTAATGTTGCAATGCTTCGCATACAATATATTATGGTATTTCCATAACTTAAAGCTAGAATAACATTTTATAGTCTAGTTTCAAATAAAACTTATACAAAACGGTCAATATTTATTTTCATCTAGAATGTACGTACGTCCGTTATTTATATTCTAATCGTATTATATATTTTACCATACGTACAAATTCAGTGCCTGTTTTTCGCTCATAAGAATAAAATTGGACATTTAGAGCGAGTGGTAAAATATATTATCACAGTCGTAAGTACATACACTGTAGATTCTAAATAAAAATGCTATAAAATACGTTTACCGTTTATTATACATTTTTATTTATAGATTGTAGTGTACGTTATTGATATTCTACATTAAAAAAAATAATACTATTAATAACAGAGGTACATACATGAATCAGACTGTAAATTTGCAATAGAGGTTAAATATTAACCTGGAACTGGTATACTGTGTCTGTAGTCTGTACCCTTATTCCTTTAAAGCCCTTGTCAACTTAATTTTTTATTATTTAAAATACTAGATTGATAATAATAATAATAATAATGATTTTATTGAGCAAAATATCACAATACAAACATTGCACATTGTCAAAGAGGTTGCTCAACAGGAGATCAAAAAAGGCAAAGCCCATACAAAATTTGATATCCCAATAGATGATAAATAGAATAATATATTACCATAATTAACATAACTTAATAAATATCCATGAATTAGACACCATCACGTTGATTTTGTATTTATTTTCGTTTATTTTCCTTTTTGCGGTTATATCACGTATCTGACGTCACAATGTACCACCGCCAATCACAGTCACCGCTCGGGGCACGTGATAAATTTAAGCCCCTCCCTCAAGTTCTTTGCCCCTATAACGGCCCCATCGGTACATTGTGACGTCAGATACGTGATATAACCGCAACAAGGAAAATAAACGAAAATAAATACAAAATCAACGTGATGGTATCTAATTCATGGATAATAAGGTATGTTAATTAATAATTACCAATCTAGTATTCTAAATGATAAAAAAGGAAGTTGACAAGGGCTTTAACTTTACCACTGTCCAACTTCTGGTTATTAAACTCAGAAAGTAACAGTTGGGTAAAATTGAGAGGTTTGTAACCTAATTTCGTCTAATAATAGCCGTTAATTATAATTATTATGCAAGTATTATTTACATGACGCGTAAATTTGACGCGCGTCGACGCTCTGCGACGGATAAACAAAGCTGGCACAATATAAACAAATGGAGCCACGTTTACATGTAATTTTCACAAACCATGTGAATGGCTCCATTTGTTTACATTGTTCCAGCTTTGTAACGCGTGTCGACGTGCGTCAAATTTACGTGCCATGTGAATAATACTTAATAACTAATAAGGCCTTACCTTTTGCAATGTTAAGAGTGGGCATGTAATCTAAATTCGTTTATAAACTGTCACCTAAACTAGGTGAAATGTCAACTAATCTAGGTAAGACACACATTATTAAAATATACATTATGTATATTATTGCAGTATATCAATACCTGTTCCAGGCTAATGTTTACCTATTTCAATTTACAGGATTAATATACCTGGTTTTAGTAGTATTTTTTGTTTTCCGTGAAACTGCAGAAATATTTTGATTCAAATTAGTCTTACCTAAAGTGAAAGATGCTGGTTGATTCATAAGATCATAAAAGAATCGATCTCCTTTCTTGAGTCTTGCAAACTGATCTCCTACGAGACAAAGGAATGTGTGGCCAAGCAAAGCTCCTGCAGTTCTTTTCTCTGATACTCCGCCTACGTACAAGTCTATGTCTTCTACAGTACGGTAAATACGTCTTAACACTTGGAGAGCCTGTAAAATTTACACAGTATCATCAAATAACATGAAACAGAGGCTCAAAATTAGATTTGATTAGTTCGTTTATAAAGGCAGAAAAATGAATTGTCTATTATTTTTCTTGTATAACACAGTCATACTAAAAGGGGAAAAAATGTGTGTAAAAAAAAATTTGCCGAATTCAGAGTTTTAAATGATGTATTGATTTTTTCCTAATTTTAATATACATAATTAATTATACTCCCATCCTGAAGGTTCTAAAATGTAGTTTTTGTTATTGATTTCCATACGATGATTAAAAATAGTAAAGTGGTGGATCTGCTTTGGAATTTCAGAGATACAAACCTTTACACAATAAAACATGACAAAAATCTGACTGAAATAATAGAAGCAATAACATTAGGTTTACATAAAATAAAATTAATTCTGAAATTTATGATTTCTATGAAAACCGCAATTCCTCACAATTATTATAAAACAATTTGTATAGGGTTTTAAAGCTTTACAGTATAATATATAATAGTTTCAATTTTAACTGTATAAGAACAAATTTTATTATTATTTATTTTATTTCTAGTCTGTTTTAATGTTGAACTTTTGAAATAAAATACAATTACTTTAATTAAAGAGAATAAACTAACTGATTAACTTATAATTAATGGACCAAATTAATTAGCGTATATCAATTAAAGGTTATTCTATTATTAATTCTACCAATTATATAGTCAATTATAGCTTATTTAAATATTATACAAAAGGACGTAGAAAAAAAAAATGCTTCACTTTCATTAAAATAATGGTTGCAAAAACTCATATGTGGAAAGCATTAAAAGTGTAATTAGACTGACAGCCTATTTTACAGTAAAATAATAAGTTTGAAAAGAATTGTATAATAGCTCATACTTTTTATTTTTAAACAATGATAATCATTAATATTTTAACGTTTAATGTGTGTGCCAACGAGATGAACAAACTTACTGAATGAAATTGTGATAAAATACTCTCAAAATATTAAAAAAAAAACTTTTAAATTGGAAATATTATAAAAATGTGATGAAAAAATATGTATATAATGTACTATAATAATAATAAAAAGAAGGATAAAGGTAGGCGGTCTCTAAAATTGTTAATATTGTCTGGAGAATTGAAAAATGTATTGATTGCAATCTTCCATACACGTAAGAAAAAAATATGTAGGAAAAGAACATAAAACCGTATTATACTAAAATGTAACTCGAATTTCAAATGTAATCGTGAATTTCAAAATATATTTATTAGTCTTTTTGACCTATATACAATAATATAGAGATAAAGTGGCAGCTTGTTATTGTCAATGCAACATATGACGTTGAGAAATGATAGTCATTGAACTTACAAATGTTCAATTATTAGTGATTGCATGAGCGCACATTTCAAAATTATTGATTAAATTATGATCTTTATATAGACACAAGTTACAATTGTTAATACACGTTGTTTATGTGTCCATTCAATCAATCATTCATTCATTCATTCATTCATTCATTCATTCATTCATTCATTCATTCATTCATTCATTCATTCATTCATTCATTCATTCATTCATTCATTCATTCATTCATTCATTCATTCATTCATTCATTCATTCATTCATTCATTCATTCATTCATTCATTCATTCATTCATTCATTCATTCATTCATTCATTCATTCATTCATTCATTCATTCATTCATTCATTCATTCATTCATTCATTCATTCATTCATTCATTCATTCATTCATTCATTCATTCATTCATTCATTCATTCATTCATTCATTCATTCATTCATTCATTCATTCATTCATTCATTCATTCATTCATTCATTCATTCATTCATTCATTCATTCATTCATTCATTCATTCATTCATTCATTCATTCATTCATTCATTCATTCATTCATTCATTCATTCATTCATTCATTCATTCATTCATTCATTCATTCATTCATTCATTCATTCATTCATTCATTCATTCATTCATTCATTCATTCATTCATTCATTCACGTACATACTGTACAAGCATAAGCCAATAGCATATAAAATACTAAATTATCTTTACATCTGCAGTACATGAACATCTAACTCGTAAGTTTATAAAAACACTTTACCTCTGGTCTGACAGTATCAATAAGATCTTGAAATCCTCTAGCACGTGGTAGACCACATAATTTCCGATATGTATTGTAACTTGGCAGCCCATGGTCACGTCCTCTTTGGATATTTAGGCTTAAAATATCAAGTCCAAAACTACCTCCAATTTGAAAGAGATGTTGAGTAAGCTGGTAACATATTAAAAAAAACATTTGTGAGAAAATCTCGCACTTGCAAGACATTTATCGAATAACAGCTAATTAAATAGTTTGCAAAAAAATCCCTATTCTGGTATAATTTGTTCTTGAAAAAAAAAAGAACCTAAACTTGTATCTTTATTCAAATGAGAAAAACAAACTTTAAAAATAATGCGTAACTACAAAAAAAAAAAAAATAATAAATAAATAAGAAAAATAATAAAAAAGAACTACTGACAGAATGTATAAAAATTGGGCTTTGCAAAATAATAATGATATAAAATTAAACTTCTACGCTAAGAAAATGCTAAAAAAAAAAGTAATAAACTTTATCCTAAATTTGAAACATTGATGACATTTACAATGCAAAAACTTTTTAGTATAATAATTTTAAAAGTTTCAATAAGTTTAATTATTTAAGACATGGCAATTTGCCAGCAAATAACCAACACCGGGTGAACTTTAAAATAATAATAAAAACTAGAATATTTTGTTTTCTTAAGTATTTTATAAAATATTGATTTTCTTTTAAAGATGACATGACATACAATTTTATGAAATGGATATATCAATTTAATCTTCGGAAAATTTCTTTGAAACAAATAGAATAAACTTGTAAGTTGTCAGATCAACATTTTAATTTAAATCAACTTTATCTATATAAAAATGACAGGAAATAATAATAAGAGAACGAAGTAATTGAAGCTATATAGTAGTTTAAAACTACAGTATAGTACTCACTATAGATATTTCCTGCATTGTTTTGTTTCTAAACTTCATGTTAATTCAATAAACCCTACTGCTTAGAGAAAATCTAAAATGTATATGAAATTTAATGCTAGAGATCAAATATTTAAAGATTTTACTTTCTATACCTGTGAATGTTTACTCACTACTATTAATTATGCATGAGTATTGTAATTGTCTACTTGTGAAATAGGTACAGAGTTTAATGTATAGTATATTCACTTACGTTTAGATATTACCTATATATCACTGGTACTTATCATACTTCATGTATTAAGGGAGTAGGGTACCGACCTTATATCTCAAAAACTAGAACGTGTTTAGGGTCTAAATTTGGTGTCATTGTGTAGCTAAGGGTTACACCTAGCCGTGATAAAAATTTCAAGATGATTGACCATCCCGAAAAAAAGAAAAAAATATATATATTGAAATTAACATTGGGCCTTATGGGCTTAAATTTAAAAAAAATCATATAAAATTAATTTGCATTGAATAACCCCCCAAAATTTTATATATTTGAAATTATCTCCAGCTGAAGTATCATTGTGCAAAATTTCAGATTTTTTTGACGGTAAAATTCTGAGTCTAACGGCCGACGTCGTAGCCTACTCCCTTAACAATTACTAGTCTTTGCTAGTTTTAATGTTGAGATGAAATACTATAATTTTTTATGTGCCATCAATGCATTTTTAAGAACGCTGTAAGAAGTATATGTTCGTTGTTCGTTCAAAGCAAAAAAAAAAAAAAAAAAAAAAAAAAAAATCAACACATATCAAAAAAATAGATACCAATCTCACCTCCTCGCTAAATGTATGGTCAAAAGCACCTAGAGGTCTACTCGCTTGACCTCGCAAAAGTTCATCTCCTGCCTCCGGCCACCGGAGAACCTGAGGACTATTTAATGTCTCCCGTAGTTGCATCTTCTGGTCACCAAAATCATTCGAAAATCTGTTAAAATTGAAACATTACGCTAAACATAAACATTCATCATTATTTTAATCGCTTTCAGTTAGCAATTTATACAAGTAAGTGTTCATGTTAAATGGACCGTGCACTATATAAAAGCATTTAAGTGGTTCTTTTCAAGTGCTATTAAAACAGTGTAAAGAATTACAGCATTGAGTTATTCCAATTTATAAGCAAATATGAATCATTTCAACGTAATAATAATGCTATTAAATATATAACATTAAAAATATAGTATTTATTTTATTTAGTTATTCACTTTGTTTTGGTATACTTAAAGGAATAGACCAGAAGAAAACATAAGCATTTATATCACAAAACACTTGATGGGACTTACATATAAATAACGTTAATTTGTCTCAAAACCCAACTGTAGCTCCGTAGCAGTGATCAGAAAATTTCAATTTATGCAACCCGCACAACATTTGTTTGTTGTTTTGTTTTTTTACTAATTTTTGCATGTTTCTGACGCCAGAAATATGAATCTATAGTCACGCAAATTGCATACTTAACAGTATTTTTACGCTCTCTCGTGGGGCTACATTTAACATTCTCGTAAAAATTGTCATCAGTTTTGAAGATCCCATTTCGTGTTTATTCATTAAAAAAGCACATGTTGTTTTATGTGGTCTATGGCTTTAAGATATTTAAATAGCCTCGTGGAGTTAAATAACATTTTTGCGACAAGATATAAAAATGTAAAACAAAATGAAAATACAAATGAAAAGCTGCGTCATAAAAAAAAAAAAATCTTGTTATTATGCCTCAGGGAAAATGTCTCATTTTTAGTTATCTTGAAAGAGAGAGCGAGAGAATATTAATTTGAAATCGCACTGTCTTTCTACATGTATTATACCATTGTGTATACTCTGATTAATTTTCAAAACATGTATATGATACCTCAGGTCTCCTCTAATGAGAGTGTGCAGTCTGTAAGCAGCTGCTGCAAATTCATTTGTGATTGATGCGTCATAATTGACGTTGTAATCATCTGAGTGGGTGGCTGAGAGGGGTAGTAAACCGTACGTCTCCATGAACTTGCGACCTAGTTGAATTAGTTGTAATCAAAATTTAAGTAAGAAAATAAATAAACAAATCAATCAATGACGAAAAAAAGCTCATACAATGAGGAAGACCGTGAAATTTTAGGGGATAACTTTACTGCATTATGAATAGAAAAGACATCGTCCTGAATCGATAGATATACAAATTTAAAATTTACAATTTTTGAATTCATTAAGTATTTTTAATTATTATTTTTTAAAGTCACAAAATGACGTCAGGGTCGATAACTTTTTTCTATATGCTCGCTCATATGCATAAGTTATATAGACTTAATGCTTGATTTTCAAAAATTAATTTAAAAGGAATTCATTTTAAAAGGAATCTTCATAAAAAAGTAAAATGTGCTGATTTTGTTTAATTATTATTATAAATTTTTAATGCTTATATTATGTTGATTAAGCACCCACCGATAAGACTTCATTGTCTTGGTGGGAATTATGTATGTATTTATTTTTCATTAATAAAAAAAAAACTGAAAACTTAAAAATTTGCATGCCAATTGATTATCAAGACAATGTTCTCTTTTAGAATATAAAATAAAATTGCCTCCTTTTTTATATATATTTTTTTATCTTGCTCGTTCCTCTGTGTATATTATGTTCCCATGGAATACAAGTAAAATATGTGCTGTGTTACCTAACAATACTGGCAGAAACTCATTATACGTGATATGCTGCAACTCTGCAATGACGATCCTCCTTGTCTCTTGATACACAGCATCATCACTCCACTCCGGGTGCATTGGTCCTAGTTCACTGGCGATGCGGTTATGTTCTCGCATGAATAGCGTAGACAACGAGGCCAGTAATGGTTGTTCGTTTACACGAGCGTCACCTGTAGGATATTGTAACTGAATTATATGTAGTATAGTCTCAAGTGTATCGTGTATTATACAACACTAATAGAAATACTATTTGCATACATATATAACATTTTGCACCATAGCTATACGAAAATGTGTTTATACAATTTGAAACAGATTTTTTTTCTCGATGTATCTACTTTATCGATTAAAATGTAGTGTACAAAAAAATAAATATATATATTTTTATTTAAGTTACGATATTTTTGTAGCGCTCAAAAGAAAAGAAAAATTAAAATGGATATCCTTGCTATCTTTATTGATTTTTTGCGCAATCGTATTATGCAAGCAATGTTCCTGTATTATATACCTGATCGGAAACAGAAGTTTGGGTTCTCCTGCTGCCTGCGTTGTGTACATGAACCCTGGGACGAAGGTAACAAGGACCTGGGACCGAAAGGTCCAGAACTTTGTAGTGTACCACGAGGTCCAACTAGTGTTCTTGCATGACCTCCCTCTGACCCATACATCATTGAAGCGTCTAGCCAATGGCTCACCGCGTCCATCTAAATAACATTTAGAGAATGGTAAATTTAAAAGAAAAAAAAAAGAAGTTTTTTTGTTTTGAAGTTTTATTTTGTAAATAATTTCTAATGAGACCAACGCTTGTTGAAACACACTGTTACTATGAATTGCTTGGGTCAATAAAAAAATAGTATACCTATTTATATCTTTCGTGTGATTTATGCCTTACTTTAGATTTTCAGCTTTTTCACTTAAAACTAATATGATTTCTCCACATAAAATATTATACACCATCATTTAGATTTTGTCTTTTTCTTCATAGAAATAAATCTTATAGATAGAATAGATGATAGCTTTACTTTTGTAAAGAAGAGATTTTTATTATTATTAAAAATAGCAAAACCTTACGTACAGCTATTTTATTGCTCAATCAATTTAGTTGTTAAACTTATATGTCATTACTCTCTATATTCTTATATAAAATCGATCAAAGTTAATATAACAAATCAAGCATGATTTTAAATCAGTTTTTTTTTTAAGGAAAATAAAACGCATCTTATTTGTTTCAAAATTCAAAGAGACAAGATCGTTTTATCAAAAGACATAAAAACCTGCCTCTGCGATGTAATATGAAATGACTGCATTTGTCCTGCTATATGTGACTATAAAAATTGTGACGTTATTTACCTGCTGAATGGCGCCTAGAGAGCAGTTATGTTGAAGCGCCGGCATGGTTCGCACAAAGTTCATACACCGCTGTCCAAATCTTGCAAAGAAAGGGTCATCTCTTGGGATTTCAATTGGCATACATTGCGGGTGACGTAAGTGTAAGGGTTGAGGACCAGAGCCGTCTTGTAAGCAGCATTGTATACCGCCACCACCGCCTTATACAGAGAGAAATATACGTTTTAGATTAATATTTTATTTCATATTTACTGCATAGGTATGGTGTATTTGTTGAAAAGAAATTTAATAAAACACTACCTTAAAAAAATGTTATTTTTTAATGACATACTGTATATGAGATATATATCCCATTCTTATGTGAATTGTAGAACAATGAAAATTTTAACAGTTAACACCTTGAATCTCTCTCTCTCTCTCTCTCTCTCTCTCTCTCTCTCTCTCTCTCTCTCTCTCCCCATCTTATTGCGTCATTTTTAAAAAAAAATTATTTCTTAAAATTTTTATGTTCGTTGTTATATTATGCTAAAGTATGGTACTTCTTTCTATGACACTTTTTTCTAAATTCATATAAAGCAATAAAATTTAATGCGTGCAATATTTCCCATACACAACCACTATTTTATTTCAAAAACAAATCACTGCAATTAAATATTTAAAAGTGCTGACATTATTGCTATATGGTATTGATCACACCAAACCAATAGTATATACTATCAATTTTATTGTTTCGCTGGAAAAGGAATTTATTATAATCGTCATTGCACATTTGTATCCCCCATTATCGTAAATCAGTACTGAACGACTGAGATTTTCATTCCTTTTTTTAACCTCGTCTTTGTATTAAATATCATATTATCAAATTCATCTTGATTCAACAATCAAATTTAAGATTATTTTGATTGTTTCAATTTGTTTTCCGAAAACTTTCAAAATATTGCACTTATAAACAATACTACACCGACAGCTTTATTGCTTCATGTAAACATGACTTTAATTGTATTTGAGTTGACTTACTAAGTTGGAAGACAGGGCTGAGAGTCAGATCGTGGTCGAGAAATTGACCAAAGTCCGCTACAAGAGCAGAGAGCTTGCGGTCTTGTGGTGCGCGGAAACCATCAAACGAAAGAAATGCACTGATCTCGCGAGCACTGGGCAGCTCACCTCCATCTCTTGCCAGTCTGGGGGCTTGTACACCTGTGAATCACAAAGTTACGTTATATATGTAAAACTTTTAGCTCCACTGTTGTTTTACTAGAAATAATAATAAAAAAGAAAAAGAAAATAAAGAAGAGAATATAAAATAAAGTAAAATAAAAATATTGATTTAAATTTAAATCAATTAGATACTACAAAAACAAAAGTAAAACTTAAGTTAATTTTTAATACGCTTCACTGCTTATTTCAGTTGTATAAACTTATATTAGGATGATAATTTAATAATTAAATGCAAATTATTTGCTTTTTCAGCAAAATACGAATCTAACGTGATTTAAACTTACGTTGTTCACACACAATAACAATATTATTAAAGTATTTTCTATAAAAATTACATATTATTATATAATCTGAATCAATATACCATCCTCGTAATGCGGGTGCAACAGTCTTTGTGTTGGGCTCATAGCTCTCCCTAGCCACGGTCTGCGTGGATTGTTGCAAGAACCATCGTGAGTACGATACTTGGCAAGTCTTGGTGGACATGAGGGTAGAGAAGGACAATTCTCTCCCAGTCTCGTGTCTGTCACGCTTATTTGACGTAGCTCGCCATCAGGGTCTGCTAAGCCCAGTCGTGTCTTCAACCCTTTGGTAGCTGCGGCTAGTTGTAGAGCACGTAGTGCGAGGTCGCGTGCACCTTCTGTTGACTTGAACACCTAAAGTATACAAATGTAACTTTCAGTTTCTTCCTTTTTTTTCTTTACTCATGGACAAAAATAAATACGTAATAATTATGGTAGCTCATTCTTAGCACAATTTGTTCAATACAGCATAATTTATGCTATACTGCACCAATTACAATGTTACAAAGCATAAATATGATGAACAGCATAATAATTTATAATGTTCTGATTTAGCATAATTTATGCTATAATGACATAAATGCAGCATAAATTACTTTTTGTGTATACTTTTTTTCCGTACCTTCAGATGTCCTGCTTCAGGAGATTGTTTATCGATTTTCAAGCTCTCGTCTTTCTCAATTCTATCTTCTAAAAAGTTGAGAGTCTCCAGAAAAGTGACCCCTTCATCTGACCCCGCAGCAAGATCAGCTTCACTCACAAAGTCCAGCTCAGGGATGGTAGGGATTGAGGGGTCAGACACATCGCCTGATGTAGGTAGTGTTACCTGAACTATGTGCATGGGGAAATAAATTGTGATTAAACAAAAGTATATAAATTTATCAGTGCATGGTTGATGCAATTAAGAGAAGTATAATTATGATATATGCTGGAGAGTTGTAGCGATCAGTCATTATAGGTCAAAAATTCAATGCTCTGTTCTGCTGGCTTACCCTGGAAAGGATGTATACATGAATTTTTGGATGACAATATGACAATACTAACAATTTATTTATTTATTTTATTATTGTAATATTAAATTAGAAAATTATTAAATCAAATAATCGTCTTTGCTCAAAAATACATTGGTGATAGGGCGAGGATATCTTTAATTATGGATTTCATTAAAATAGCGATTGCTAACTAACTTAAAAACATACAGTATCAATAAGCATGTGTGTGCCATTTTTTTTTTAAATATAAGTAAGTTGGTAAATGTTATCAAAAGCATAAATAAATAAGATTAAAATTTAAAAGATAAAGAATATTTAAAGCGATTCTTGCATGCAAATAATTTATTAGCTTTTAAGAATAAAATTATTATATAAAGTGATAAATTCTTAATAATTACAATTCTTTGAACTTTTATAAATAAATGTTTTATAAAACCTCTTATATAATTATAAACAAATTAGATATTTTATTACTTTAAACGGTTCCTTATTAAGTGATGCAGTAAAACAGAGCTAGGTCAAGATTGACGATGATTATAAATGGTATTCACTATACACTATACACACCTCTGTTAACAAGCACATCAGGGCAACATAGACCTTGAGGCGTGGTGTCCACGGAGAAGTTTGACCCTGAGGTCAAGAAGCAAGGTATAGGGGCGCTCGTCCTGAGGCAATCAAATTTAATTAGTCATATTTTACTTTTTTTTTATTCAAACTTCAAAATGCTGAATTATATTCATAGTTATTGCTATATTAAATCATGTTTCTATTAAAAGCTTTTTCAGCAATCTATTGGAATGAGAATATCTCTCTACTAGATCACCCCGATATAAACTCTATATTTTCAAACTAAAATTATTTGTAGTATTTTAGAGCAATTTATTTTTATTTATTGATTTTTTTTACCATACTTTTGCACACAAAAGTAACATAAGAAAAAAACTATTTTCAAATTTAATTGCTTTTCAATCTCTCTCTCTCTCTCTCTCTCTCTCTCTCTCTCTCTCTCTCTCTCTCTCTCTCTCTCTCTCTCTCTCTCTCTCTCTCTCTCTCTCTCTCTCTCTCTCTCTCTCTCTCTCTCTCTCTCTCTCTCTCTCTCTCTCTCTCTCTCTCTCTCTCTCTCTCTTATTTTACATTTGTAAAAGATTAATGCACATTTTCCAAGACATAATATTAAATACAGAATGCGAGAGATTAAGAAAAATGACAAAAGTTATATCGATAGCAAAATTTTTAACAATACAAATCAATTATCAAATATACGTACTCTGAGAAATAGAGCGCACAATGCACGGGAGGTTTACATTTATCTCCACCCCCGCACTCTTGTACAGGACTCACTGATGAGCTCTCCTCCACGGGGATGTCAGGTGCACTTATTTCTACTTTTAGGCTAGGTACAATTGTCTTAGATTCGGAGCTAGGTTCACTTGTCTGTACTTCGGGGTTAGGTACACTTGTCTGTACTTCAGGATCAGGAAAACTTGTCTGTACCTCGGGATCAGGTACACTCTCCACTGTGACGTCATCGATGTCAGGAAAGACGGTGGTTTCTTGTGCAGTACATATAGAGGCGAAGAGAAATAAGTACGCGCAGAGTCTGTAGTAATTCATAGTGCTGGATTTTCTCCGCATTTTTTGTTACTGGAAAAATTACAGTTTCCAATATAGTAAAACTTTTTTATATATATATCATAAAATGTCTTCTACCATTGTTCCTATTGTAATCCCCCCCCCCCCATAATGATGTAGAAGAGAAATAATAAGGTATCTAAATAATTGGTGCAAATTTTACAAATAACGCACAAAATTTCAGCATCATGTTTTAATTAATATACGATGTTATTTACAGGATTTCTTTCTTAAATTTAAAGCTTATAAAAGACCATTTGATGAAAATAATAATGTTAGTTTTTTTTTTAATATATATATATATATATATATATCAAAGTATAATATATAAATATTTGAAAATATTTATCTAGCACTATAACACCATCTGAGACGAATCATATAAATGCAAATAAAGTCAAACAGTTAAAAGGGACGACGGCGGCCGGAATCGAACCGACAACCTTTGGATTTGCGCTCCACTGCTCTGACCATTGAGCTACAGCGGCGTCCAATTCTACCTTGATTCTTTACTTGCATTTACACAATTCTTATGACGACAACGGTCGCCTTATTGGCTGCCTGAGGGCACCTGTTTTTACAAACCAGCCTCTCTTTAAACAGCTGACTCCCCTCTTGCGAGGGGAAATTTACCCGTGCGGCGGGATTTATGTGTGTAAACTTCAAATGATATAGTTTTCCTTCACTACACATAGTGTAGATCAGAACTCCACGAGATGGCGATATTTGTATCAAAGTATAATATATAAATATTTGAAAATATTTATCTAGCACTATAACACCATCTGAGACGAATCATATAAATGCAAATAAAGTCAAACAGTTAAAAGGGACGACGGCGGCCGGAATCGAACCGACAACCTTTGGATTTGCGCTCCACTGCTCTGACCATTGAGCTACAGCGGCGTCCAATTCTACCTTGATTCTTTACTTGCATTTACACAATTCTTATGACGACAACGGTCGCCTTATTGGCTGCCTGAGGGCACCTGTTTTTACAAACCAGCCTCTCTTTAAACAGCTGACTCCCCTCTTGCGAGGGGAAATTTACCCGTGCGGCGGGATTTATGTGTGTAAACTTCAAATGATATAGTTTTCCTTCACTACACATAGTGTAGATCAGAACTCCACGAGATGGCGATATTTGTATCAAAGTATAATATATAAATATTTGAAAATATTTATCTAGCACTATAACACCATCTGAGACGAATCATATAAATGCAAATAAAGTCAAACAGTTAAAAGGGACGACGGCGGCCGGAATCGAACCGACAACCTTTGGATTTGCGCTCCACTGCTCTGACCATTGAGCTACAGCGCCGCTGTAGCTCAATGGTCAGAGCAGTGGAGCGCAAATCCAAAGGTTGTCGGTTCGATTCCGGCCGCCGTCGTCCCTTTTAACTGTTTGACTTTATTTGCATTTATATGATTCGTCTCAGATGGTGTTATAGTGCTAGATAAATATTTTCAAATATTTATATATTATACTTTGATACAAATATCGCCATCTCGTGGTCGAGTTCTGATCTACACTATGTGTAGTGAAGGAAAACTATATCATTTGAAGTTTACACACATAAATCCCGCCGCACGGGTAAATTTCCCCTCGCAAGAGGGGAGTCAGCTGTTTAAAGAGAGGCTGGTTTGTAAAAACAGGTGCCCTCAGGCAGCCAATAAGGCGACCGTTGTCGTCATAAGAATTGTGTAAATGCAAGTAAAGAATCAAGGTAGAATTGGACGCTGCTGTAGCTCAATGGTCAGAGCAGTGGAGCGCAAATCCAAAGGTTGTCGGTTCGATTCCGGCCGCCGTCGTCCCTTTTAACTGTTTGACTTTATTTGCATTTATATGATTCGTCTCAGATGGTGTTATAGTGCTAGATAAATATTTTCAAATATTTATATATTATACTTTGATACAAATATCGCCATCTCGTGGAGTTCTGATCTACACTATGTGTAGTGAAGGAAAACTATATCATTTGAAGTTTACACACATAAATCCCGCCGCACGGGTAAATTTCCCCTCGCAAGAGGGGAGTCAGCTGTTTAAAGAGAGGCTGGTTTGTAAAAACAGGTGCCCTCAGGCAGCCAATAAGGCGACCGTTGTCGTCATAAGAATTGTGTAAATGCAAGTAAAGAATCAAGGTAGAATTGGACGCCGCTGTAGCTCAATGGTCAGAGCAGTGGAGCGCAAATCCAAAGGTTGTCGGTTCGATTCCGGCCGCCGTCGTCCCTTTTAACTGTTTGACTTTATTTGCATTTATATGATTCGTCTCAGATGGTGTTATAGTGCTAGATAAATATTTTCAAATATTTATATATTATACTTTGATACAAATATCGCCATCTCGTGGAGTTCTGATCTACACTATGTGTAGTGAAGGAAAACTATATCATTTGAAGTTTACACACATAAATCCCGCCGCACGGGTAAATTTCCCCTCGCAAGAGGGGAGTCAGCTGTTTAAAGAGAGGCTGGTTTGTAAAAACAGGTGCCCTCAGGCAGCCAATAAGGCGACCGTTGTCGTCATAAGAATTGTGTAAATGCAAGTAAAGAATCAAGGTAGAATTGGACGCCGCTGTAGCTCAATGGTCAGAGCAGTGGAGCGCAAATCCAAAGGTTGTCGGTTCGATTCCGGCCGCCGTCGTCCCTTTTAACTGTTTGACTTTATTTGCATTTATATGATTCGTCTCAGATGGTGTTATAGTGCTAGATAAATATTTTCAAATATTTATATATTATACTTTGATACAAATATCGCCATCTCGTGGAGTTCTGATCTACACTATGTGTAGTGAAGGAAAACTATATCATTTGAAGTTTACACATATATATATATATATATATATATATATATATATATATATATATATATAATATATGTAAGTGGAATATACACTCATGGTTTAAACTGTTCTATTATAGTATTTTCTACAATTATGCTGGAGGGAATATTTATAAACAATAACATTGCAATTATTTTTTACAAAAAAAAAAAAAAAAAAAAAAAAAAAAAAAATTGGCAGTCGCAAAACAAGAGTGAACAGTAAATTAAAGCGTTAAACATTAAATTAATACAATGTCAATGTACTGTACAAAAAAACAATCATTATAAGGAGTAAAAAAAAAAAAAAAAAAAAAAAAGGATTCACGATTAAAAAAGAAACTGGTTTCATGAGTGTACGGCACAGTAATAAAGTGAAAATTAACAATTATATTTCAGTTTCATAATATGTCATATACATGCACTATATTTATTCTGATTAAAGAAATAAAAAGTTGCTGTGGCTACTACTGCTGTATGATATAATGATGATGATCTTGACCTAGCGAAAAATTTACCACGCTTGAATTAAGCTCAGCTCGTCAGACCGGTCTTTTGTCTTATGTATTTCATATAGCGAGCGAGTTTAGAAAGAAGAGCGCGCGTGTCCATCAACCTGACATTCTGAACTCACAGAGAATTTTATATTGCGATGTACAATAATTCCACATTGAGACACTAATTCCAGATAATGTCAATCAAGTTTAAGCTTACAGAAAAAAAATGTACAAGTAAATTAAAAATGTCAAGTCCACTTTAGTTATTACTTAAATATGATGAAACAACATACAGTATAATTAAATTATCTTTCAAAATATAAATGGTTATTAAATGTTACATTTTTTTATTCGCAGTTACGAAATGACATTTTATAATTTTGTTAGCATATTATTTTTAAGTTATTCTTTAACTTATCCTCAGACAACTCAATTATTATGCAGAAGACTTGAAATACATTAAAAAGTTTTTTGATCCAGGAAAAAAAAAAAAAAAAAAAAAAAAAAAAGTAGAGAATCTGCAAGTACTAATAATTCAAAAACTTTTTGTTTTATCTTAATTAATTTCTTATGCTAAACTTACTCCAAAGTTATACTTACGAAAGACTGAAAGACGTACTGTGCGCGAGTAGAAAATGTTCTCCAGGTGACGCACGTTGATCACCACGAAGTGTTCTCCACCTCGCCTAACTCTCAACTGACGCCAAAAATCATACCTCCTCCTTCCTCCTCCTCTTTCAGTCTGCACACTCGCTTTATATATAGAAGTCATTATCATAATTTATGGCGAACTTCAGTCATTGGCTTCTATTATAACTTTTCATCCATTTTTTTTATGATCGTTTTTGAATTTCCGTCAATGAAGTTTTGTCATTCTTATACGCTGAAAATGGGCCACTGCGGTGATATTAATAAAAGTTGCATAAAGAAAAAAAACTATAGATTTTGGATAGTATAGTAATATTTAAGGATACAAGATGTCTCATGTAAAAATTGAGGAGGAGGGTCACCCTTTAAAATTCTTAATTACTTTTTTTTAAAGTTTATTTTTAAATAAAAAACCTATATGTTAAGCTTAATTTATTTATCCTATCTGTCTGTCTGTCTGTCTGTCTGTCTCTCTCTCTCTCTCTCTCTCTCTCTCTCTCTCTCTCTCTCTCTCTCTCTCTCTCTCTCTCTCTCTCTCTCTCTCTCTCTCTCTCTCTCTCTCTCTCTCTCTCTCTCTCTCTCTCTCTCTCTCTCTCTCTCTCTCTCTCTCTCTCTCTCTCTCTCTCTCTCTCTCTCTCTCTCTCTCTCTCTTTCATCTACAATAATCACGGATTTTGACATTTTTATCTCAGGCATGAGTTGTTACAATTAACTTTCATAATAAAAATGAGTTATATTAATTAGCTAACTAGTTAATCAATTAGGAGGCTAACGTTTTAATGTTAGATATAATATAAGGTTAATATTAATAATTTATTAATATTAGATACTAATCTTAAGTTTTAAGCTTTTTCTCGTGATTATGAAAATATATATATATTTATAAAAAATAGACACTTTATAATGAGATTTTTCAAAAAAATCAATAAGAAAAAAAAAAAAAAAAAAAGAAACTTTATAATTAAGCCTTTAAAATGCACCGTATATAATCATATAGAAATTTTATGTATAATAATTGGAACTAATTACTAATTACTCTAATTTAATGAGTCTAATTGCATTTCGTGTTAAATGTACTATTGTAAATTTTGTTTCTACACTGCAATGTATATATTAAAGTTTGACGATAGAAAAAGAATTGTTAAAATATGAACTACTATATTTATTTCAATATTTTTTATAATATAAGTTTTGATGTGTGCCCCTCTAAATGATCTCTATTTTAAAATACAGAGCATTCTATATTATAGCAAAATAAATATGTTTTTAAATGCTGGGAATTCCAATTTTTTCAATCAACATGTAAACATAATTGACTACTTTTCATCAACTTCATTTCATCACTTATTTGATGTTTTGAATAAAGGTTACTACAATATATATTTTGCACGATTTTATTTTCCCTTCAGGCTAATGTTTATATGCCTTGTCATTAACATAACGTTAAATCATTTTTATTATATATTGATATTCCAGGAAAAACACACCTATTTTGCGTTATATAGATAACATAAACTAAACTAATAAACAAGTATGATTGAAATATACGAACACCATAAAATTCACTACTTTAAAACATTAGAAAATATGCAAGTATATAAAATCAAAATTTTTACTGTTTCTTTATAAATATATAAACTGAAAATACTAATTTAATTGGCACAATATTTGCTTTTTTTGTGTGTGGCAATATTAAGTTGTTTTATTATTATTATTATTTTTAATAAGTGTTATATGTTACACATATCTTAAATTTCATTCTGTACTTTTTTTTAATATAAACTATACACTTCAAGTTTCAAGTTTGAGAGAACAAAGAGCATTTTTAATTTTAGTCAAAATGTTGTATAAACTGCTAAAACTGCAGTTAACCTTTGAAAGCTATATTAATAATAATATCGATGATATTATATTACTGATTGATTTTTTTCTTTTGAAGTATGGTGTGGTTCAAATTGGATTTCTTTCTCTAATAATAAAAAAATAACAATAATGATAATAATATTAAAGGCGTAGAACACCTTGAACAAAAAACTTGCCTGATATCCTAACATACCTAAATATCATCTTTAATTTGGCCGGAGTCATTGATTTCTAATTTATTTTCCATTCACAAAATGTCAGTTGCGGGTTTACTACGTCACAGCTCCACGCGCGCGGAAACAGGCGAGCTGTGACGTAATAAACCCGCAACTGACATTTTATGAATGGAAAATAAATTAGAAATCAATGACTCCGGCCAAATTAAAGATGACATTTAGGTATTTAGGATATTAGTAGGCAAGTTTTTTGTTCAAGGTGTTCTACGCCTTTAAACAACTTAAGTTATAAAAGATATAAATAGCAAAAAAAAAAAAAAAAAAAAAAAAAAAAAAATAGAATTTACTACAAATTTAGGAGTTAGAGGAATTAGAAAATTTTAAAGATATCAAGATATCAAATTAATACTAAAATGAACAAAATAGTAAAATATTTCTGTGGAAGTCTGTCAACACCCACATGGTGAAGAGTGCAATAACATCAAGTAATCAATTAACGAGCGGTAAATTAAAACGACTTTTAATTACGATCGTGCATGTGTATAACAATATGGGTGTTTGCAACACACTGCTATTCAAACCCGCATTTTAAAATTATATAATTGTTTTTTAGTACAAATAATTAATAAGCTTGTGTCACATTAAAATAAACTATGTTTGCGATGTTTTTAAAAGCAGTACATCATCAGAATGGTCATAGTAAATTCAAATTTATATTATTATTTAATTCTAGCAAACTTCAAAACTTTAATTGATCGTAATTATAATTTTTTTACTTATCAAGTCCCTGTAAATAACTTGTATAGACACACGAGAATATATAATAGTTTATTTCTTGTATTAAATTATGAGTTATGACGTTTTCAAGTACTTTATTGAAATTTTGCAAAACTGTGAAACTAATAAATTTAATGAAACTATATACTTAGACAAAAAGCAAAGGAACAAAAATAAATAAGTAAAAATTATGCTGGCCTGTTTTTATATATCATGCATGAAAACATAATTGTCTATTGCGTAACAAATGTTGTACAGTGTAGCATAATTATTTATGCAACGACCGGAAAATAACAATTTATGACATGCAGCATAAATTACGTATTTTTTTTATCCGTACATGTCAATGACTCTTTCACTTTTTTTTTCTCCAAAAATCTAACAAATTTTCTATCAATTTAGTGAAATAGATATAAAAATTTAAGACTCTTATTTTTTAGAAATATGCATGATTTTATTTTTTACCTACAAATATGAATTTCAAGCATTAAAAAACTTACTATAGGAAACTGTAATAAATATATACAAAAGAACCACACAATAGTTTGGATTGCAGCACACATAGAGTTTATTAGTAATATATAGACATACATATATTTATATTATAATTGCGTAAATATATATTTTATAATACGATAATACAGGACAAGGACAAGAAAAAAAAACCTATTACAATTGACGACTTTTGCTTTAGAAAACTTTTCAGTGTTGTGAACTTACAAAAAGTGATTTCTATAATTGTTTTAATAATGTTGTTTACTCAATGCTTGAGTAAAACGTTTCTTAAAAACAAAATTTTAATCACTGTTTGCAACACAGCAAAAAAAAAAAAAAAAAAAAAAAAAAAAGCCGTAAATTGAAACACAGAAACACTTTTTTTTTTTCCTGAGATGTTTAAATCTTATGTACCAATACAGTCAAGAAAAGTTAACAAATTAATAATTTCAAAATAAATAGCATTTCTAAATTGATTGCAGTGATTATGTATTTGATGCTCTAAAAGTTATGCAGCACTATAGCTTCTCTATAATATTTTTAAAAGCCATTTAATACGCTTTTAATTTCAATGGTGACGTTTTAAGTTACTGTTGCTTAGAAAAAGAATGAGGAAAGTAAGAAAAAAAAATTATAAAAAAAAAAAAAAAAAAAACGGTCCTTATAATAAACAAAATTTTCTGATCATAGATTGAAAAAAAGGAGGAAAAAAGTTACAAAAAAAAAAAAAAAAAAAAACTAAAAAATTCCTTATTGTTGCTATAAATATATGACACAAAATATAGAACATATATTTAGGACGCATGATATGCATATTTAATTTTTATATTATTTATGTCCATAAAACATAAAAATACAAAACTTTTCAGTTTAAAAATGAAAAATTAAATGACGCCATACCAATAAATAATATAACAAGGATACTTTTTTCATTCCTTTTGGCTAAGAAAGAAAAATCATATAAAAAATTTAAAACGAAAACCGATTTTTGGGAAAATATTGTTGATGCTATTTAAATCTATATTATGTAAATATTTCTTATTATATGTAGGTTCAGAAGACATGGATCCAATTGTATTTATGCAAAAGCTAATAATAATAATATTTACCAATTTTTTCCTTTACAACGGATGCAATGTATGAGATTTTAATTTAAAAACTGTATTTTAATTATTAATTGACACAATAACGTACGAGTACCAAACAAAAAGGCCAAAGTATATATTTTATGTAAACTATAATTAAACTAAAAAAAATGTATATACTATTGAAAATAACATAAAAAGCAAGAAATTTAAAGCATTGTATTGTAACGTACATAAGTTACGAGCGTCTAAGGGCGTCAAGGATAAACAAAAGTGTAACAATGTAATCAAATGGAGCTGTTAACATGTAATTTTTAAAAACAATGTGAACGGCTACATTTGTTTACATTGTTCCAACTTTGTTTATTCGTTGACACGAGTCGACGCATGTGACTTCTGCGTTACAAGTGAACCATATTTAAAAGTATCGCTAAAGAACTTTTAATCAATTTTTAGTTTGGATCTATGTCTTTTGTAATAAATGTGTATAGATAATATAGAAGTGTTCTATTATTATATAGAGCTACCTAAATTTTAGCACTTTAGGTAACAATTGATACCCTCACAACAATTATAATTTATAATAATACACTTATCACATATATGTAAAGAGAAAAATAAATGTTTATATATATTTTGTTATTATTATTTTTTTTTGTATCACATTACATTTAAACTATTCTACTTTCACACTATATATATTTTTTTAGTTATATATATATACATAGTTTTGATAGTTTCAAAATATTTTTACATCTCATTTTTTACACAAAGCATCACTTAAAAAAGTGATGTTTTTTTGAGTGTAAACATTGATTAATATTATATTTGACTTTTTAATAATACAGTCCGTTACAATTTTATGTTTAGTACATTTACACCAGTGTGTTAAAAATGTATGCAATTAAAACCTGTTTAATAATAGCTAGATCAGTTGTGTTAAAAAGGATGCAGGTTGGGTATTTTTTTATTTATGTTGTAGAAAGTGTTTGTATTTATGTTCTATAATCACAAATTAAAAATATACAAATTACACGTACGAATGTGTATTTGTTTTGCAAAATTTAGTGCACTTTTATATAAATGAAAATTTAAGTATTCAGAATAGTTTATTAATCAAGGATTTCTGGTGATGGTACTTGAATTCTTAATTAAATTTTTAAGACGGAGAGAGAGAAAAAAATCTTTAAAAAATGATCTTGTTTCGCAATATTTTTAATAAAAGTGCACTCAATTCATGACTTTTGTAATTAATATATTTTAATGTTTTCAATGCTGCAAACTTAATGATTAGTTGATCAGTATGCTTTTCTATGCATCAATTTGCAATCACGATACATAATTACAAAAGCTGATCATACGTTGCACAGCTATTCTACACAAATTTTCACATATTTTGCGTCTTTTTAAAATAACTTTTTATTACACTACTATACTAAAAATTTGACCAATTACTCTGTGCGCCCTTTTGAATATAGATATATATTTAAGAATATATATTTCAAAGAAAATATAGTTTAATTTTAGTCAGTAAATTCTTTTTGTTTCGTATTTTCCTGTTTTATTTTAAGGAAATGTCAATTTAAGTTTTTTTTTTCCTCTCCTTTTCTTTGTTATTTCTTTTTTAGTTTCTAGTATTACATTTTATTACTAGAAGACAAAAAAACGAAACTCTAAAATTGCCATTTCCTTTACTTTATTTTTCAAGAATAATATCTACCCTCTACTTGTATTTTTTCTTTTATATATAATAATTTATTTTGATTTCTATTAAGCATGTAGGTTTCATAGAAAAGCTCGTGTGAAAGTATTCTATAATCTATAATATTAAGTTTTATTATTGATAACGGACTGTATAAACACAGCAGAAATATTTATTATACAGTATTATATTCATTTTCTTGACACAGAATTAATTAAATTAGATTTCAAATTAGGAAAACTACAAAATGTGAAAACAAATACTAAAATAATAATGATAAAAAAAAGTACACTTATAGACAAATAAAGAATAAAAATATGGAACTATTTTGAGGTCAACTTTAAGCAAATTTGATCATACCCGCTTCTGTTTCTACTTACTACACATGCACAGTACATTGAAATGAACATGGAAGTGTTTGAAATTGCTTAAGGCCAGCCTCAAAACAGGTTGTTTTTTTATTAGTCAATCCACGGCCTAAAGGTTACACGAGCAGAGACGCTGCTTGCAAAAGAAACGTGTGGTCAAGACCTACTTGGTAAGTGCAGTTATAAGTCATCAGCTCTGTATTTGCAACGGTATATAGAAGGAAGCTCCGTGGAAAAAAGGACCTTGGATAAAAGGTTCTACCTGTGCGCAGCTCGCCGACACACTATACCTGTCCTTTTATCCGAGGACCTTTTTTCTGCAGACCTTCTTTTAGACATTCACTTTAGACAACACCTGCACACTTTTTCATTGCCTTCTTTTGCCCACCATAAAATACTTTTACTATTGTTATTATATTTGCAAGAATGTTGACAATGTAATAGAGATAGTATTATTACATGAATGACAAGAAGTCAATGCAAAGGCCTGCATGTGTTACGAGATCAGAGCTGGCAACCCAGCACTCAACCGCATTTAGTTTTGAGACCCCTTTATCTCCTTGCATGCATACTGTAGTCCATGGATAAGTGAGCACTTGGCTAGGCCATAAACTGAACATCAGAGAGAATGCAGCTTTATTTAGAAAATGGTCAAACTGTGATGTCCAGTTAGCAGTGTTGCCAAATGTCTACTTGCAGAACATCTGCAGTGAATAAAGCTGCAGGTGATCTGCAAATATAAATTTGGTAATGCTGATGTCGCAGTCATTCTCTCTGATGCTAACAAGTCTATGGCCAAGTCTAGTGTACTATAGTACTAATTTCAATTTAAGGAAAAAACCATCGCGGTTAGGATCAATGATAAAGATTTAGTACTGATATTGATTATAGTACTAATTTTAGGATCAAATAACTAATTATCACATTGGTGAAACATATCCTAAACTTACATGCCAAAATTGAAATAAAAATAGAAGTCATAAAATTTCATATTCATGAGAAAAGGAAAAAAAAATCAGTTAAAAGAGAAATTTGATATTTTCTTTCATGGAGGTTATCGGTTTAAAAAATTCTCAAACAAATTTCTATGGCTTAAAACACGTAAAAGTATGCCTAGTATTTCTCATATAGATATCTCCGGAATCAGTGGAGTAGTTTTCTCAAAAATGGCAAAAAAAAACGTGTTTTTCCCCATAAGCGTAATGTTAAATTAGGGGACCCTTAGCTTCCCCCGCACGCTAAACCAATAAGCTCCATTAGTATTATTGTTATTATTATATGGAAAAACAAAGCTAATTGAAATTGAGTGATATCTCCATTGGAGTATCATATAGGGTACAAAATTAACACATATTTATAACACAAATAAATTTTTCCTCAATTATTATTAAAATAAGTAAATAACCAGAGTAATATTTTCTGAGTTTTGATGAGCCATAATGTTGATTTATTAATTGTGTTTATCTTATGTAAATAATGTATTTAAAAGAAATAATAAGTGCCAAAGAAACTAGGTCATAGCATAACTTTTAAAATACACATCTTGGAAAGAAGAAACTTAATCATGAATTTTACAGTGAAGAGTTTTACAGTTCAAATTATTTGGTACAAAATCTTAGTTTGAAAGTTGTAAGCAATTATAGAACATTTGCAAAACCTTTTATAAAAAATTTTGACATACAGTTTGTAACAAAATATGGTCATAATAATACATCATTTTGACGTATGCAAAATTAAATAATCAATTGAGATTTTTTTTTTTTTTTTTTTTTTTTTTTGAAATGAAAAATTGTACACACAATCGTTTGTTCATTTTTCATACAATTTGTTGATTTTCTCTCCTAATTTAAGTAAGAAGGGGATACTATTTTGTATGCCATGACCTAGCTGAAAATAAATTGTTGTTGTTGTTGGATATATATAGTTTTAAAATTATTTTATTTATAAATTATTAATTTTGTATTATACAAAATAATGTGCAATAAAATAAAGAGAAATTAAATATTCACAACTTATAACTTGCTGTAAATATCAAAATAAAAATTGATGTTTATTGTTGCATAGCAAAGATTCATTCTTTATTGTTATTTAAGTGTTGTACATAATTATATAGTTTCTGTAAGTCATTAAATTTGATGTTAATCAATTATTTATTGGAAATAAACAATAATTAGGTCCTTAGATAACACTAAATTTATTGCATATTCTGACAATGCTTCATTTTTAATCAATTTATTTGATTCTTTTCTTCAAGATTTATAAAAAATAAAAAAATATGATAGTATTTTTAATGTAATTTTGAAAATGGATATATTTTACACATTGTAGCTAACCCGTTGAAGTGAACCAACTATACTTTACAAATTTCACTCAATATATGAATGATCTACATTTCTACACATTTAACAGAAGTAAATGGGTGATTATTGAATTTGATATCGTTCAGTAAAATGTTGTAAAGTGTAGTTGGTTCACTTTGACGGGTAAGCATGGATACATCCTTTTAACTTATGACAGAACCACTGTGTTCTAACAATGGACAGGAGATTTTTATTGCCTGTTGTTGCAAAGTTTAAAAAAAAATCATTTAATTTAATTAAAAATCAAACTTTTTCAGAAAATAACAGTATATTTATCTTAGGACCTAATTATTTAGAGAGATCATATATTAATCATTGTATTGATGTAATATATTGCCGTGTTGAATGGTAGTGTCAATAATAAAAATCATAAAAACTACTAATCTCTAAAAATGGTAACATAAAATTGCAAAAATAGGATACCTTAAAGAAAAAAAAAAAGAGAAAAAAAGAAAAAAAAAAAAAAAAGGAAAAAAGGAAAAAAGGAAAAAAGGAAAGGAAAAAAGGAAAATGTGGTTTCCTTTTTCTTTCTCTCTTCCCCAACATAGGAGCTCACTTTCCCCCAACCCCTCACAGTACACAATACACATTTTATAGTCCTATTTTACATAAATGACACTACCACTTCTTTTAAATGAATTAATCAAAAGTGTTTATATGTATTCAGAGAGCATCATTCTATAGATGGCACAATATTTGATTAATTTTTTAAAAAGACTTTCGCAATAGAAGTTTATCTTTTAATCAATGCTGTATTAAATAAATAAAATATACTATATCACCCTTATTGCATCCAAAGGGCGTACTTGCATTTGGACACTTTTTTTTACACAGGGCGTACTTACAATTGGTCAGATTTCATGCTGCGCCCGCATCTGCCATAAGCTTAGCATGTCAAACCAAGTGCAAATACGCCCTGTGCTGTACCTGACAAAAATGTAACTACACTTTTTATAAGATGAGCTTGATATGCAAGTACGTTCTTTAGGCGCAAGTAGGGCAAATATGAACTCATAAACTTAATGTTAAAAATTGTTAGCATACAACAACTGTTGAAAATACAACCCAAAAACTTAAAAATTAAATGGAAAAAAAATATTATAAAGTATTTCGATGATAAAAGCAAAAAAGAACGGAATGATAAATTTAATTATTATAGCTGCAATGTATAGAATCACATATATATGTATATAAGGAAAAGTAAATATACTTTGGATAATTAAAATATTATTTAAATATTAAGTTTAGTTGTCAGGATGAAGTATTATAGTGATTTTACATTAATTCTTTTATGTGTATAATAGAGCACATACTTTGTAGGAATTATTTTTAAGTTTTAACCATTTTAAAATACTCTTAACTTTGCTATAGATTTTTTTTTTACTTAGGTTTTATTTGCTTAAAAGAATTAAACTTAAAAGAAAAAAAAAAGTTGATAAGATGGGACCTTTCTATGGCAAACTTTTGATTTTGTGAAATCGCAAGGAAATCCAAGAAATGTTCATTTTAAAAGATCGAAAGTCTTTAACATTGTTCCTTGTGGTCAGGAACAACGGTGGACTTCCCAAAATCGAATTTCTCAAAATGGAGAGTTTCCTGTACTATACATACACATATTGTATCTCTTAACCCCTCTAATAGTCTCACAAACAGAGGAGAAAACTTATAAAGTAAACAACATAATTTACAATTTCTCTTGTAGACCTGGATTTCGTAATGTCACAAATTCCAAAAGTTGCCTACTTTACAATTTGCTTAACCCCAGTTTGTGAGGTCACAGAAGAGTTAGAAGGTAAATGTATGATGGTCCCATCTCATGATTTATGTTTATTTTGAGAACAGGATCTCTTTAAGGGTGAAAAATTATGTAATTTGATTTAATTTACAACCTTACAAGAGTATGATGTGCAATACACAAACTCAACAACAGAAAATCTACTTTTTGTCTTGCTAAAAAAAAAAAAAAAAAAAAAAAGATAAGCTTAATTTTCAAACAAGATGACAAAATTGCAATAACTGGCGCATTGACTTAATACACATTTATATTTTGTTTTCTTAATTTAATTCTTTATAATAATGTCATAAGGAATTAAAAATCAATAATTTTGTTGGATGTCCACAAAAAAACGTTATACAAAAATCAATTTAAAAGTGTCCGAGATAATATAGTAGTTATTAAAGGCATAGACAACATGAAAACATTATCATTTACATCACAAAACACTTGATGGAACTTACATAAATAACATTAATTGGTCTCAAAACCCAACTGTAGCAGTGATCAGAAAATTTCGATTTATGCAACCCGCACAACCTTTTCATACTAATTTTTGCCTGTTTCTGAAGTCATAAACAGAAATATTCACAAAAATTGCATATTTTAAAGTTTTTTTTACGCTCTGTTGTGGGGCCACATTTACATTCTGGTAAAAATTATCATCAGTTTTGTAGATCTCATTTTGTGTTTAATGATTAAAACGAACATGCTGTTTCATGTTTTCTATGCCTGTAAATAACTAGTATTATTATTTAATTAATATTATTTTAAAATGGTTTTATAAACTTAAATATTTTATTTTGTCTATCTATCAAGACATACGTTCATACACATAGCATACACATTTGTTTTTGTTTTCTTTGTATTTTAAGTTAAAAAATAATTGCTATTTTTAATTTGATAACTGTAGTGACTAAAACTACAGTAATCAATCCAATATTAATAATAATAATAATTATAAAATCAATTGAATGCCTATTATGTTACATAGTCTCTTCTGACATTATAGAAGTTGCGTGGTTGTGAAGAGGAGAAAATAGGAGTATTGGGAGACTCAAGTAGTCTTCCTCGGCTTTGGTTTCTATACCTCCATGCTACAAATATTGCCGCAACCTGGAAATAACAATAATAAATTATAGTTGCTATTAAGTTGTTGTTTTCTGTGTTATTAATAACACATTATATTATAGCACATAATATTGTGATGTTGTGATAATTAATTAGAAAAGGTTAAACTATTTTGGTTTGAATATGTAATCAAAGAAATAATAGGAGAAACCAACAAGCGCCTTACCACGATGAGATCTGTAGCTTAGTGAAAGTCTTGATGGCACAGGTTACACAAATACTTACAAGTTTATTAAGACGTTTCGAGGACAATAGCCCTCTTTTTAGTCACGCAACTCTACGCAACTGAAAAAGAAGACTGTTGCCCTTGAAACGTCTTAGTAAACTTGTAAATATTTGTGTAACCTGTGCTATTAAGACTTTTATAAAGCTACGGACTTCATCATGGTAAGGCACTTGTTAGTTTCTCCTATCCTTTCTTTGAATATTGTAACATTAATTAATTAAATGGAATGTGTTTTGTAGCATATATGAAATGCAAAATTGCAATATGAATGCAGTTAAAAAAAGCATCATGAACTAATAAAGAAGAAACTGTTTTGAGGCTGACTTTACACAATTTCGATCACATCTGCGTTCTTTTCAATGTACTGCACAAAGTTAGTACACAGATGTAATTGAAATCACTTATAGGCAGCCTCGTAACAGATGCTTCTTTATTAGTCAGTATGATTAAGAAATTGGGTGAGGGGAATGAAATATTCAAATATAAAAATTGTAAATAAATAACACATAAATACAATAAAAATCATCAATTAAAAATATATATGGTGCTAACTTTACCACTTTTTCATTGCTCTACTTTTTGTAATTTTTGAAAAAGAGCATTAATACTTGGTAAAAATGTTGTAAATTAAAACTAAGTTTAAAAGAATAACCGAATTTAAAACATTTAGTTGATAATTCTAATTTTAAAACATGTCTAATTTGTAAGTCTAACAGTAAGAAAAAAACATTCTGGTTATATAAATTTACATAAGCAAAAATTATTTTTTACACAAATAAAAAATGCTTTTAATTCTTAGGCTATTAATAAATTTAAACAACTAGCTGTTCAAATAATGATGAATATTTACTGTATATTTAGGCCTATTTATAGGATCATAAATTTAGTTGGAAAAATGAAAGAAAGTTATGAATGTTATGGGAAGATACAATGTATTGCATTAGATGTTAGTATTATCTTCAGCATTTTTTAAAAATCAATATTCAAAGTTTAAAGGCGTAGAACACCTTGAACAAAAAAGTTGCATAATATCCTAACAAACCTGATAATCAATGTTGATTTGGTCGGAGTCATTGATTTCTAATTTGTTTTCCATTCCGCGCGTAAACTGGGCAAGCTGTGATGTCAGTGACCACCAGTGTCGTTTTGTGAATGTAAAATAAATTAGAAATCAATGACTCCGGCCAAATCAACGTTGATTTTCAGGTTTGTTAGGATATTGCACAACTTTTTTGTTCAAAATGTTCTACGCCTTTAACAATGCAGGTGCAATATATTGTCAATACATTGAATCTCCCGACAACATTGATAGCTTTCTTACATTTTCCTAGCTATTATTATCAAAAAGTAAACAAAATTCAGCAATTATATATAAAACAATGGCATAATAACAGCTATAACAATTTAAATTACAATACTTTACAATCATTGATACTCAATACTCAATATTATTTATATTGCTGTACAGATTAGATATTATGCTGCAAAAATAAAAAAACAAAGCCAAAAGCTATTTCTACTACTACAAGTTTCAGTGCCCACTACCACTTTGCATTACAGTAGCTAAAAGTGCTTAAACAACAACACTATTATTTTATATTTACAAATACATGCAATTATTTAAAGAAACATTTGAAGTATAAAGAAAATATGAGAAATTTGGTGTGATGGAAATAAATAAAAATAATAATGATAAGGTGCTTGATTTAAAAAAAAAGACAATGAAAGAGAGAGAATGAGAGAGAGAGAGAGAGAGAGAGAGAGAGAGAGAGAGAGAGAGAGAGAGAGAGAGAGAGAGAGAGAGAGAGGATGAACTATGGAAAAGCTTTATGAATAATAAATATTTTGTTAGAATTAATTTACAAGTAGCTGATTAGCAAAATCACTTTATAAAAGCTACAAAAAATCTGTAACAGCATCTAAAATTAGAAATAAATTACACATCTAACGAAGAAAATTTATGTGAACTCCGAATTCATTTGGTTTTTAATAGTGTGATTTTATGAGTTAAAATGTCAAAAAAAAAATTATCTCAAGAAGCAGTTACTTACCATTTTATTTAACCCTAATTATTATAATAATTCACTTCTATGAGGTGCCATTGTGATAAAAAAAATGCAAGTCCAGTATTCATTAAACACAAATAAATAGAACCTCATTGTTTTAAACTTTACGATTTTTTTTTTCTTTTTTTTTTTTAAGTAGAGCACAATTTACAAAGAAATTTAAATTTGGTGATTTAGTGTAAAATGAACATTAAACAAACATTTTTAGTTCAGGGACCCCGCAAAAGAGAGAGAAAAATATTCAAACCCAGGCCGAAATATGACACATAGTGCATCGTATGCACGGTGGTATGAACTAGAAGCTCGTAAGCAAATAGAGATTAGTTAATTAATTAGAGGGTTTTTTGGCTTACAAAAGTAAATTAATTAGCAAAAACGTCACACCAAAAATCTTTTACCTCTCTTTTTTATGTGTTTCTATCAATCTTTTAATTATCAACCTATCGCAAAGTCGATTTTTTCCTAGTTATATATTAAACAAACATGTTTTAAAAAGTTTTAGACATTTTTTTTGTCTTCTTTCAATGAGCACCTTTAAGAAGAAGAAGAAAAAAAAATCCACAATTCTGAAGTTAAAGTACTTAAATTAGAAAATAGAATTAATTTTCACCACAAATTCAATTTTCACTCTCTATGACTGTAAAAAACACATGCACTATCTTTTTTGCTAATCATGCAAAAAAAAAAAAAAAAAAAGCTAGAGATTTAATTTTTTTAAAACAAAATTACCTCTCCTCTGACTACTTAAGTTTCCCATGTATTTTTTAAAGTTAGAAATGACTAGAGAAAAGCACTGGAGTTTGCACGAGGATCTTTCTGGTTGCGATACCTCACAGTTAGCCAGACACCCACAAACTGTAGGAACAAATAGGTTACCATAACAAAATACACTTCTTACTCTCTATATCATTAGATATTGTGAGACAATGTAATGTTTAAGAATACGCCTCAACAGTTTTTAGTGTCATATATGTGAAATGATAACTACTTTGGTAATGTTAAAATAAGTTGGTCCAAAACCATATAATTTTTATTATATGAATCATAAAATTAAATAATAATAAAAATCACACTTAATGATACTAAAATAAAGGGATAGAAATTGTATGAGAGAAATTAGTGCACTGTGTATTGAAAATTAGAAAATTATGGTAAGCGAGATTTTCTATTAATTCAAGGTTAACTATCAAAATTAGAGAATTTCGCTTTGCATACTGTATATCGCTCTGGCACAAACCAAAGGGCATACTTGCGCATCCGCCATAAGCTGAACATGTAAAACCAAGTGCAAGAGCGCCCTTTGTTGTACTGGACAAAAATGCACGTACACCTTTTGTAAGACGACCTTGAAATGCAAGTACGCCCTTTGGGCGCAGCCAGAGCGATATCCATGCTTATACATACATACTTTGCATTAATTTTCAATTCACAGTGCTCTAATTTCTCTTATACTATTATTTGAATCAGTGGTATATTGAGGACTGTGGGACACTCATTGTTGTTTTGTAAAAAAAAAAAAAAAAAAAAAAAAAAAAAAAAACAAGAGTGATGCTTTTTCCCTCCTGCAGTAACTTTTTTATATTTATGTATATGACCCAATTATACAGTATTATGATATGTATTGTGTAACACAGTAAAGTGACATTCTGATATGAAAGACAAGCACACAAATATGAAATATAATTCATAGATTTGTATACTAGTCAGCAATATTTTCCATCTACAAGAACATAACTTTCCTCTCAGGTTTAATAAATTAGTGTGCTATTTGGTGATTTCTTATTTTTATGTACACTGTTCCCAAATAAATCTGACCATATGCATAAAAGTTTTCCACATATATTTAATATTGAGAGAGATTAATGCTTTGGTCAGATATATTCGGGACCAAAAGTGTTGTGATTAAAATTATGATATTAAAAATTAAATATTTACATTGAAAAGAAGGTTGATGTTAGAATATCAAACAATTCTGTTTGTTTGTTTTGTTCTGCACCCCCCCCCCCCTTTCCCCCCTCAAATGTACATTTTGTTTAAAGTGTATATTTTAGAAGCTCTATTTCTTTTGAAAATAAATTCACAAATTAAATAAGAATAACTTTGGAGATATTGGAGGGGGAAAAAGAAAAAGAAAAGATAAAAAACAATGTACAGAAACGGAGGGTACAAGTTAACCTATTCACGGCGGAGTTTTTTGCTTATCCCATAACGTTCAGCACGTAATATGACGTGCTCCGTCGTGAACGGGTTAAAGTCTTTCTTCTATACACAAGAACTGAAGCTCTAAGATTTTAAACTTACAATCTGCACACTTGACCAAGATTAAATTCTTAGCCTTTCAAATGATTGCGCCAAATTTTCAATCTTATTTATATGAGAAAACTACTGTATCAGTAAAGTGTTCAAATTGGAAAAAAAAAAAAAAAAAAAAAAAAAAAAAACTTGGGAGGAGTGAAGTAATATGGATTTTTTTCCCCACAAAATGTTATATAAACCTATTTCACATTACCAAAGTATAAAAGATAATAAAGATACAAAAACAATGAAAATGAACTTTGAAAAAATAGTGTAAAAAATTGGAAGTGAATACTACTACTGAAAGATCAGAAAAACAAATACATATATATAAAATCCATTACGTATATTAAAACAAAACTTGCAACCATCAACCATAAGAAAATATTACCATCAAAACATACACAAAATTTCCCATAGTTATTTGAATCATTAGTATGTATTATTAATTTCCAAGCAATCATACATGCATAGGACAGGTTGATACAGGTTGCTGCTGTGTACATGCTAATTTCATTACATTGCCTCAAAAACTATCAGCCCAAATTAAACAAAAGAAGCATCTCAAAACATACAATTATTGGTTAGTTTTAAAAAATATATATATCCAAATATATACAAAATCCCAAAATTAAAAGGATATTTTTAGGCATAGTTAAAACCATGCAATTATGAAATATTACAGTATTACTTGCTTCAGAGAATTTATATAAGTTCACATTTCACATTTTGTTAAATCTTTATTAGTTAATTTATTAAAGAAAATTGTTGTGGGGGGGGGGGGGGGGGGGATGATTTTTTAAAATTACTATTTTTATTTTCGTTGTTGCTTCAAAAAAAGTTTGAGTAAGTTTTTGTATTGTTACTACAGTTTTGATTTACATAATATAATTAAGTATATTAAGTATAATTTGTATGGTTAATTTTTTTTTTTTTTTTTTTTTTTTTTTTGCATGATGTTTAATTATTTGTTGGAGGTTATAAACTATAACAAAGGATATACTATGTTAAGTGAAATAACCTATGAATATGAACCAGCCGATATGGCCTCGGCCTTGATTGGATGTTTTGAACAATTTAAGAATAAAAAAAGAGGACATTTTCATTTAATAATATAGAAATTTTTTATATAGTTTATCATTAAAGGGCAATAGAGCTTCTTTTTTTTTTTTTTTTTTTTTTTTTTATAGCTGATTAAATATATTTACAAAAACTATATAGGAAAACCTACTAGCTTCAAACCTATTTCAAACAGCACTGAGTTGTACTGATTATATTGATGCCATTAACAAAATATTACAATTATTATCATTTTACCATTGAAGGGAAACCAGACTTGGGTAGTACACAAGTACAAGTAACGACGTTACATAATTTTTTCACTACTTTTTGTTAAAAAAGAACGGTACATCATTACTTTTTGATAGAAGTAACAAGTAACGGCAATGCGTTACTTTTTCTAGTAATTTTTGCCATGTAACGACACTACTTTTTAATATTTCAAGCACTGAAAAAATCAAATCTATAGGTACATAAATATGCTTTCGTCTTTATATAGTTTTTCAAGATTACTGTTATGATGTTGATTTAAATCTCTCTATTTATAATTTATCAGAAAGCAACAACAATATTTTTAAAAAGTTTTTGAAAATGTTGTTATTTAATAAGAAAATATTTGAAGTAAATAAAGTTACGCTAAAAGTAACTTCACTACTTTTAAGAGTAGTGAGTAAAGGCCCACGCAGCCGTTTTATTTTTTAAAATTAATTTAATATTAAATAAAATAAGACGGCTGCACGGACCTTAACACAGTGTCACTACTTTTCAAAAACTGTAATGAGTAACGTAACGTCATTACTTTTTCTTGGAGTAGTGAGTAACGTAACGAAGTTACAAAAAATCAGTAACATAACCAAGTCTGGGGGAAACTAAGTAAAACATTAATTTTTTTTCTTTTCCAATTAAAAATATATCTTCAAATGAGTTTTTTAAGTTTTAAAATCAAGTCATAAAATTTAAAATTTCTTAAAAAAAACTCTTCTATTTCAATTATTACATGATTTACTCCTAAAATAACCTTTTAAAAGTTATAAATAAACACCACAACATAACTTATACATTTAAAATTAAATTATCTAGTCAAGGTAAAGTTCAAAGAAACCTTACAAAACTGACTGATTGAAAGAGAAATCTTTCAAGTGACAATGTTTGTAAATACACATTCTAAATCACATGATCACTTACCTCAGTGAAGCTAAAGAACAGTCCAATAGATCCACATAATTTGAAGGCGTAGTTGATATTATCTTGTACCTTATACATGCAAGGTTCACAAATACAATTTGATCCGCCAGGGCAGCAAGCATTCTAAAACAATTAAGAAGTAATTTTTGGGTAAAAATTGTTTTAAGTATAAAATACATTATAAATATAATTTTATTGGTACAAAATGGCCACAGAAATGAAGCCCTGACATAAAATTCAACATATCAATGCTGTTGCAAGCAATATGTAGCTCGTTTTTTGTCACGCAAAGCAATATGTGTAAGTGGAGTGCCATCTACATAACATTCGGAAATGACTTACACGTTTTGCTTAGCTTGACAAAAAACGAGATAAAAATATTACTAAACGTGACAAATAACGACTTACACATTTTGCTTTGCCTGACAAAAAACGAGTTACACATATTGCTCGCAACAACATCGACATGCAACAAAAGTTTTGATGCCCAACTTACATTGATCAGACATGAGGGGTGTCCCAGAGGTCCAGGTGATTCCTCCCAGGTGTTGTTTTTGTCATACAATCCACAGCAACTGAATACAGTCTGAACCTCTGAGCGTAACGAGTCAGGTACAGTCATCCAGCCCTAAAACATACATACATATTTTGTCATCAATATCTGCAGCAAGGGTCCAAACTTTATTTCTTTTGAATTGATAATAAACTCTCAAATTAAATATTACTTATTAATAATAAATATTTATGAAATATTGATCATGCGATTATAATAATATAAATATTTGATAAAAAAACACATAAAGAAAAATTGGGGAATGGGAGATAGTAATGAGCTTCTACCGACAGGGATGTCATGGTAGACAAAATAATTTCTAACCCAGGCCAAAAAATATTAATTTAAGGAAAAAAATCATCATGGTTAGGATTAATATGAAAGAAAAGGATAGAAATACTAGCAAGGGCCTTACCACAGTAGAAGTTCTATGGAGAAGTCAAGGCCTCACATGACATGACAGAATTTTAGTAATTATGTTAATATAGAGTAACGCTCTCATGTTATATAAAGCAAAGCTCTCAGTTATATAAACATTATAACTAACACTCTGTGCCACATAAGACCTCGACCTCTTCATAGAACTTCTACTGTGGTAAGGCCCTTGCTGGTATTTCTATCTTTTTCCCAAAAAATATTAATGCATTTTTTGGCCTGGGTTAGAAATTATTTTCTCTACCACATAGTCCCTGTTAGTCTACGCTCATTACTAGTCTCCCATTCCCCAATTTTGCCTAATCTATCTATGTGTTTTTCTATCAAATCTTTTTATTATTGATGTAATAATGTGGTGATATATTTTACCTTCTCTGCCAGTTGTTTTTGTTGCTCCATGTTAACTGCCAGGCAAGCACAAGCAATGCTGAACTGAACTAAGAAGAGCATGAACAAAATCAGCATGTACTGATATTGTGAGTCAAGGAAATAACTTGGAGATGATTGGAATAAAATATTGTACAGTGCTCTCTAGCAATAATCTTACCAAGGCTGTTCGTAACAGTAGCAATAACGGACAATTATTTTACAAGAAAATAATTTTCTACACAATCTCATTTAAGTACTGTACAGTATTAAAAACAGTGCCGGTGCTAATGTTTCACTTGGTAATGGTATACCAGAGGTTTCTATAATTTTTATTATATTGTATGAATTTGCCCCTTCGACATGTTTGAACAAATAGGTTACAAATAGATTCATCTTTACACTCTTTCATAGAAAAAGTAACCTTTTTTTATTTTCTCTGGTTTTTACAGCTTATTTAAAGCTAACAAAAGCATCAATAGTTTAATAATAAGTTTGTTTCTTAATAGGTAAAATTAGTAAAACGTTTGCATTTCCCCCCTAAACTATAGCCATATACTATGAGGCTAACCAATGCCCAACAGTTACTGTATCTGTTTAACTCAGTTAAAGAACCTATGAGCTTGTGTCTCTCTACCTACTATGTTGTATAATTAATTAATTTTAATTATTTAACACATTTTACATCAACTGCAATTTTTTTCTTCCCCCCCCCCCCCCCCATTCATATACTCTATCCTATCAAAACCTTTTTTAAATGTAATAAACCTCAATTTGCTAGAAAGGATACAAAGAAGAGCAGCACTTGGTGATGCTTGACTGCTCCGATGAGGCCTACGATGGAGATGACGATGAGAATCACTCCACATGCCAAAATACCTCCCACAATGGGTAGATTGGTTACAAGAGAGGAAGCTCTGCCATACACTGCGACTCCGATCAGAATGAACGCCACCAGCTGAAATTATAAATAAATTTAGGTTTATTTTATCAAAGGTTTATAATAGTGAAGTGATAACCTTTAAATAAAGCATGAAGCTGGCTGATTACATATAAATAATTTTTATCCCCCAAAATACGTCAATAAAAAAATTAAAACAAGACAAATAAAAAATTTAGATATACATATTGATGTTGTTGCTAGCAATATGTGTATCTGCTTTTTTGTCAACCTAAGCAAAATGTGTAAGTTGTTTCCGATCATAATGGAGATGGCGCTCGACTTACACATTTTGCTTCGCGTGACAAAAAACGAGTTACACATATTGCTCGCAACAACATCGATATATTATATATACCGGCAGACTCGGAGTGGGTCCTCTGGGGCAATCAAGGTAAAGAGGACCATATTGAGGGGTCAAGTCACCCAAATAGATTTAATAAAAAAAAACTTTTGGCCTAAGGAGCCCAAAATTACTGGGGACCAGTCGTCAAATGCTAATATGGCCAAAATTCGAGCTGTATACTGGAAACTATAATGAATAGAAATTACAGTATTGTTTGGACAGTAAAAAAATAATAATGCACAATTTAAATTTATGGATTTTAAAATACATTTCAATTTTGTACACAGTACTATAATGTGACTTGCAGTTTCTTACAATTAACTTTTATCCTAATCTTAACAGCAATAAGGTAAACTATTAAAACATTTGAGTACCATTTATGATACATGTTAGCATAGAATGCAAAGCTGTATAAGAACTTAAAATAATGTAATAATAAAGAAATAAGATTTATACAATACAGTAACTATAAGATGATAATCCAAATTATCAAGGCAAAATTTACATCAGAATTGTAAGAAAAAGATTGGTGTACAAATTTTGTTGAGTCAATGTTCACGCTTGAATGTAAAGCTAGTGTGTTTTTAATGAGATAAAGTGAATAATGACTTTTAAGACTCAAGGACAATTCAATTCATTAATATTAATGTATATGTGATGTATATTGCATAAGAGTTTTATCACCATACTTAATTGTGCACATTACTCACATCACAATCAAAATGATAATAAATAAATAAATAAATAAATATGCATTAACAAGTAATGTTAACAATAAACATTTTTAATCATTAAAAAAAAATAATACGTACCTATTATTTTTAAAGGCATGTGTCAAAATGTATAAATAAAATGTGCTGTATTGAACTGCACAGGTTTATGTGCATACCTATGTAAAGCTCAGTTAATACAGTAAAGGAAAGACACTTAAAAGGGCCACCTTTATTGCAAATTATAATTAGCCTACAGTAAGTTAAAATTCATAAATAAAAACATCAATATAATTATAATCTGACAAATTTTGACATTGAACTGACGTGAGTCATAGGATCTAAGAAGAGGGGATGCATCCACTTTAGTTTACCTTGGTTATTATTTTAGAATGGCTGTATGGATGGACATACATATCACAATGACTGTCATATATAAAATTTTACTCTATTGCCCGAGTAACGACACGGGATAAACATTTTCTATGACAGAGTATGTATGTACAGCTCTGGCCAAAAGTTTGAGAACGATTTGTATATGCAACCAGCAACCACACTATGTTATCTTTATGGGTAAACGCTACGGCCGTAGCTGCCCTGTTCTCAAACTTTTGGCCAGAGCTGTAAATATGTTTACAGATTTTATTTTATTTGCGTCTAGCGTATGCATAATTTTATAGACTACATACATAATATGGTACCGCACAGTACATATTACATATGTATGTACACCTCACGTATGTACATACACCTCTCCTAACCTATATGTATGTATGTGTATATGTACAGCTCTGGCCAAAAGTTCCCGAACGATTTGCATAGGCAACCCGAAACCACACTATGTTATCGTTATGAGAAAACACAGCGGCCGCCGCTGCCCCGTTCGGAAACTTTTGGTCAGAGCTGTACATACATAGAGCTCAAGAGTGCATTTATGGTATAATATATGGATTATAAAAAAAAGCAATTAATGTATGCATGGTGCATTGTAATTTAGTATTTCGTATGATACTTTATTACTATACTTATAAGAGAAAGCTCTATGTATAAATTATATGCATCTGTTAACAATGTGATTAAGAGTATGCATAATGTTATGTATGTATGTATCATCATACATACTACATAGTAAGGCAATCAGTTGAAGGGCTTGGGCAATCTGCAGCTTCCTAATTGATTTAAATCAAAAATTTATTTCAAAATATGCAATAAATTAATTAAAATACAAGTTTTTTGCAATATTTTATATTGAAAACAGTGTAATGACTTCATACAATCTCCTTTGATAAGGAAAAAACCTTGAATTATTTTTATTGCTATCAGACAACTTCAAGATGAGAGGCCATTGATAAAATCGATTTTATGAACTTACTATGTATAAAACGTTGAGCGCCGTAAGCGCATTTTTAGAACAGGTAAATCCACCACACATTCCGTTTTGATATCGCGGATTTCTACGCTGAATTTCAGATAAATCCTCTTCTAATAATTCTTCCTCTGCGTCCTTCATGCAAAATTTTTCTTTTTTCGCAATCGATCGAGACAGCTGTTTTCGATTGTCTTTTCGTACGCGTTCGTACGTCACTCTTAAGCGGGAATAGTAAAACTTTTAAAAGTTTTGGATATTTTTAAGTGCGCAGGTGCGCAAAAGATAGAAAATAAATTAAGTAAAATATTTTTCATTCTAAAGATAATTTTATATTCTCTGTAGGGTTACCAACTGTCCTTTTTTCAGAAGGACAGTCCTTTTTTCGAGGTTTTTGTCCTTTTTTACTTTTTTTCCAAAAAAGGACACTTTACTCCCCTTATTAGAAATTTTAGATTAAAAAAATATTAAAAATTTAAAAAAATTGTGCAATAGCAAAAGTTGTTATACAAATCACAAGTACTTGACAGATAGATTTGATTACTCAAAAGTCAAAAGACAGTTTGCTATGTGTAGTGTCCTAATGGAGTTCCTTCCTATTCTGATTTTATAGAAGTAATTGAAAAACTTCACCCTCAAGTTAAAAGATATAATATTGATAGAGACATGCTGTTTGAGGAAATTATTACACTGAAAACACACTACACAAATTTAGTATCAAATAAAGTGATTACAGATCATTGCACAACTGTAGATAAATGGCTTCATGTATTCAGAAACAACTTCTACAAAGAAATTCCTATCATTTACAAAATCATGCAGTTTTTATTTAGCATTCCAGCCACCTCTGCTTTTGTAGAGAGGGTTTTCAGTATCATGAACCTAAAGTGGAATGATACCAGAAATAGGTGTTCAAATGATTTGATTTAAGCCACGTTCACAATGGACTTTTTCTAAGTTTTCTTAAGTGAAAATGCTAATTTTTTCCACTTAAGAACGATTGGTGTTCACAATGAAACTATTGTTGCACTTAAGAAGTTTTTTAATTGTTTTTATTTAACTATTTTTTTTTTCTTAATTTTTCTTAAGTAGCTAATTAGAAGATTTATTTGAGTTTACGTAAGAATCAAACCCTTGTTGATTCTTACGTAAATTCAAATAATTCTTCTAATTAGCTGCTTAAAAAAATTAGAAAAATTAGGAAAAAAAATTGTTATGTGAAAGTTGTTCGTAAAAAATTAAGAAAAAAAATTCTTAAGTGGAAATCAAACCTTTTTTTTAATTTGAAAAAAATTGCGTTCTCACTTAAGAAAAGTCCATTGTGAACGAGGCTTTAAAGAATGAAATCATGACTTACTTTAACTACAATGACACTTATAATCAATTCTATGACAACATTTTAAATGATACTAGCTTCTTAAAAGATGTGAAATCTCAGGAAAAATACAGCTTTAAATAAGTTATATTACTTAATTGACCACTTGCAATGAATGAACTTTTTAAAATAATTTGAATAATTCTTAATGCATTTCTTATGTAAAAATCGTTTTCACTTACTTGCTGCCACAATTAAAAACATTTTATTGCAAGTGGTCCATTGTTGTCAGTATAATTTTAATATTAATCATTCAGGAATGCCATATATTATATTTAATATATATAAAATTCCTGAATTATTTATATTAAATTAAAATTAAAGTGTGCAATAAAGTTTGTCAGAATATCAGAAAAATTGATGTTTAAATTATATCAAATTGGATTATTTGATTGTGATTGCAATGATTGCATACACAAATTACAACATTTCTCATTCATATTAATTATTATTAATGTTTTTCAAAATTTGAAATTTAAAAATGTTAAAAATTACATTTCATGCACAGTATTTAATTTATAATAAAAAAAAAAATACAATTTACAGAAGTGCAGTGTGAGTGCACACCGTATTTTTTGTAATTATATTATCTATGAAACCTATCTACAAATGTAAATGTTATCAATAATTATTAATAATTTTCAGTGTCAAATATAATTAAAAATGTGTGCATTTTATTTAATGTATTTTTAAATTATTCAATTCATTAAGTCTAGTGATCGATCTAGTCTATTTTTATTCTTTTTTTTAACATTAAAAATAAAACAATAAAAAAAAAATCGCTACTTTTTTTTACCAAACATAAAAAAATTCATATCTAAATTTTAAAAAAGTATGTGTTACATACACAAGATTGAATATTAAACTTTACTTTTATTACTTATAAAATAGATTATTTTGCTTGTTTTTTCAAAGAAAAAGGGGCGTGGCATACCAAAATTTCGCGCCTGCGGCGGGCTACTGGGGGGCTTTGCCCCCCAGGCCCCCCGGTTTGGTGTGGGCCATGTCCTTTTTTCGCATTCTCAATAGTTGGCAACCCTAATTCTCTCTCTTGTATTACTTAAAATAAAATAGCTTTGTGAAAAATACTTGACGCTTTGACGCAAAAAGTATAAAACAAAAATCCCATATTAAATTATTTATATGGAAAATAAGAATATGACGTTATAATTTTGCATTTTGTAGATTTAATATAAAACCTCAATTAATACTAAACTAAAATTAACTTACACTGACTAATTAACTAAAAAATTAAATTTCATTTCTGTTACTGTAAACTATGTACTGTACACATTCTCAAAAACATGAAAAGTATGTTATTAATACTTATTAATAATTATTAAAAGTCATCAAAATCCAATCTATATATATATATATATATATATATATATATATATATATATATATATATATATATATATATATATATATATATGTATATATATATATATATATATATTATATACCTATAATATATAATATAATAGGCCATACACACACACACACACACACATATATATATATATATATATATATATATATATATATATATTATATAGATAGCCTATAATACTTTAAATATCACTTATTTAAAATTTTATTTATTATTTTAATTTTATTATAATAATTTAAATATAAAAACAATATGCTTATACTGTAGTACAGTACATCAAGGTATCATATTATTATATTTATCTATATTTAAAAAAAAAAAAAAAAAAAAGTATTGGAAATGAAAAAGCAAAAGGGAGAAAAAGGATATAAAACAATTTACTTAACTTTTACTCAACCTTTTTATTGCTCAAATTGTAAATACAACAGTAATAATTATACAGAAAAACACAAATCTTTTAACACATAATATTGAGGGAAAAAAACAACTACTCGATCAATTTGCAAATAAATTTTATAATTTTTTTTTTGCACGCTGAAATATACAGTAAACACTCATTATATAATTAAAAACACCAATACACTTATAATAACATTTATTTATTTAACAATTTATAATTTCCAGATGATATACACTTTTAAAATTCCAACTGTTTTACTACGTATACTAGACAGAACAGTAAAAAAAAAAAAAAAAAAAAAAAATGCGAAATAGAACAAAATGAAACTATGAGCATATATCTCTGAAAGTTAACAAAATTAATTATGTTTAATATTTATCCTTATTTTTTTTAAATATATGTTTTAATAAGCATGCATTTTTTTATTCACTCAGTTTTTTATAGTTTTAATATTAAATTTTAGCATTTTTATTTTAGTTTAAATCATGTATTTTTTTATTATTATTATTTTAAAGAGAAATAGAGAAGGGATATGAACTATTTTTTTTTTGGATATGTTAACTATATATGAACTAGATAATGCGCAATTAAATTTGTATTTTTATACTATTATTATAATTATTATTTGAAAGAGTTTTTTTTAAATATATATAAGTAATATATTTTTTTTGGAAAAGAAATTTAGATTTAAAAATTTTCTGAGAAGAAACGTCAAATGTAGCTGTGACGACTGGCTATAGTCACAGCTTACATTTACGATTTCTTTCATTTTTTTTTAATAATAAATCGATTTTTATTAAAATATCGATTTATTAAATAAAATTATAAATAAATTTTCGGAAGCTAAATTTGATATAATTCTGAAAGATTTTTGTACGTATAGATGAGATAGAGAAAAATTTGAAATTTTTGTCATTTTTTTCTTTTTTTGTAATTTATATTTATGATTAATTTTACTATTAAATATAATTAACTAATTTACTATTTTTTATATAATTAATTTTTCACTAAAATTCTTTCATACAAGCATGCATTTCACAAAATTTTCAAACTTGTTTTATTATTATTATTTTTTTATAATATATATATTAACAAATTTTTATATGTTACAAGTAGTGCAAAAACTTTTTATTTTTTTATTTTGGTTGTTTATTTATAATATTTACTGTAATATCTCCCAAGATTTTTTTTTATAATAATTATTACATTATTTTCTAAAAACTAAATATATTCTAATATTTTCCACACTATAATGTTTTTCTTCTTCTATTTATAATAATATTGAAAAAATTCTAAAGTTAAATCTTTAAGTTGTCAACAATAATAATATTTTTTATTGTAATGATTTTATAGATTTCAGCTTTAGAAATTATTTCATATTTTATATTATTTTTTATTTAAACTTTTAATTTATTTATATATATTATTATTTTAAAAATTTTATTTAGTGGCAAAATTAATTGCATTATTATTTCGACATTTTTTTTTATATTATTATTTTTTTCAGAGACTTTTGAAAATAAAAAATTGTGATTATTTTTTTTTAAATTAAAAATTATTTTTCTTTCAAGAAAAATTTCTATACGCAACATTTTTCTCTCGTTTTATTTTTCTATTTTTTTCTTTAATGAACAATAATAAGAAAAAATTAAATCTATTCTGTGGTATACAATAACATTCAATGGTACATTATAACCATTCAACGTAAGGTTTTTTTTAATACATAAAAGACACTGAATGCATTTTTTTTTCATTTTGCAAACTGGAAATATTTTTATATAATATTTTTTTAACAGCAAAAATTTCCATTAATATTATTTATGTATAAATATTCTAAATTTTTATTTTTAATGATCTATTTTAATATTTTTGATATCTAAAGCTGATGAACAATATATTTTTTTCTTCTTCTTTTTCTTATAGTTGTTGTGCGTAACCACCGGCATTTTGCAGCATTGAAATATTTTTTGCTTGTTTGGTGGTTGCTCTTTATAAGTATGTGGTTTTACTCAAAGTTGACTTTTCCAAAGATGAAGTTTCCTGGAGCATTAACATCTTCAGATGCAAAATATTGCTTCCATAGCTCAGCAAATCGAGCCCTGTCCACTCGCACAGATTTGTTCTGAAATATAAAACATTAAAATCTCATTAGAAACATTGTAGATATAAATATGTAGTTTTTTTTTTTTTTTTTTTTTTTTTTAAATTTTTTTTTATTGTTATATTTATAATTGCAATATTAATAAAAGTAAATATTTTCAATACCCAATATAGTTGAAAAGAAAGAAATTATTTATTGGTTGATCTGTTTTGATTCAATAAGGGGGAAAAATAGGAGGTAATTTTATTTCATATTCTAATAAAAGAGGACATTGTCCTGAATTGATTGATACATGAAGTTCTAATTTTTTAATTCATTAAATATGTTTACTTAATTTTTTTGAATAGAAACATGATGTCACGGATCACGGTCGAAACGTTTGCATGTGAGCATAGGAAGGTTACCGACTGTGACGTCATTTCGCGACTTAAAAAAATTAATTAAAAATACTTAAAGGCATAGAAAACATGAAAACATTAGCATTTACATCACAAAACACTTGATGGGACTTAAATAACATTAATTGGTCTCAAAAATCAACTGTAACGCTATAGCAGTGATCAGAAAATTTCAATTTATGCAACCCGCACAACATTTTCATACTAGTTTTGCTTGTTTCTGACGTCATAAATAGAAATATTCACGCAAATTGCATACTTTACAGTTTTTTGACGCTCTCTTGTGGGGTCACCTTTACATTCTGGTAAAATGTATCATCAGTTTTGTAGATCCCATTTTGTGTTTAATCATTAAAAAGAATATGTTATTTCATGTTTTCTATGCCTTTAATGAACTAAAAAATTATAAGTTCACATATTTATCGATTTAAGACGATGTCCTCTCTTAGAATATAAAATAAAACTACCTCTAATTATATTTAGTCTTCCTCGTTCTATTTGATTTGAATTGGGTATTATTATTTTAAAGTATGATTATATATATAGCCATGAAAGAAAAATACCCCCTCAAAATACAAAGTTTAAAAAAAAAAGCGTTATATTGCTATATAAAATTTTATTTGAGGGTATGATAAAAAAATAATAACTTCGATAAATAACGATGTTGAAAATGAAATAATGAAGATTTAAAGCCCTTGTCAACTTACTTTTTATCATTTAGAATACTAGATTGATAATTACCATACCTTAATATCCAAGAATTAGACACCAACACGTTGATTTTGTATTTATTTTTATTTAATTTCTTTTTGATTGTTATATCACGTATCTGACGTCACAATGTACCAATGGGGTCGTGATAGGGGTAAAGAATTTGAGGGAGGGGTTTAAATTTATCACGTGACCAGAGCGGTGACTGTGTTTGGTGGCGGTACATCGTGACGTCAGATACGTGATATAGCAGTCAAAAAGAAAATAAATAAATATAAATATAAATCAACGTGTTGGTGTCTAATTCATGGATATAATAAGGTATGGTAATTATCAATCTAGTATTCTAAATGATAGAAAGGTAAGTTGACAAGGCCTTTAATTGATGTGCAAAAGAATATACGAGAATACAGCAACGTTGAACATTGACACATGGTTGAAGTGTTCATATAATTTAAATGTAATTTATAACATAACGTACAAATGAGTTCTATTAGTGTCATTTCTATGATTATTTAGATTTCAAAACTTCATAATTTTAAAACTGAGTCTGATTAACTTTTATTTTTAACTGTTCAATTATTTTATAGCGGTTACTGAAAGTGTATAAAATAAAAATGTAAATATGCTAATTTACTCGTTGTTTTTAATATTACGTTAGAAACATTTCATCGCTAAAATAATACAATAAAAAAAAAGACAAATAACACGCCATTTATTATTTTAAAAACACTATTTTCCATTAAGCTAAAAAAATAAAATTAATAATGAAACCATATACAGTATAATAACATAAAGCTGATGAATGTGAGTCGCTTTTTGAAATGTATCAACAATGAGAGTAAGGATCGTTAAAAAAACACATTTTTAACAATAAAAAAAATACAATAAAAAAATATATATAATTATGAAAATATTATACATTAGCATTGTAGCCAGGTTTTTTATTTATTATACACAGCACACATATTTAAAAAAAATTGTATCTGCTTTATTTAAAGATTTGAATCACACAGAGACAGAGTAGAATCAATGTAAAGTGAAAAGAGACTTATTTTAATGTGCTTAAATAGTCTGACACTTTTCAAGCTTTTGTTGAGTAGAGAGTTTATTATGTATTAGCTATTTGTTATGAGATACTCATAAATTTATTTGTGTTACTTTATTGTATTAGCATCTATATAGCACGTAATCAAACATCACCTCTTTCTTAAAATCACTCAATAACTCGCCCCTGGACTTGTATTTTATTGCCCTATCCATAAGAGCGTTCCGTATAATTATAAACTTCTAAATTTTACCACAAAAATTAACATATAAAGAACAGAAGTAATTTGGCGTCATCGTCTCGATTAACTTACAAATTGGCCATGATGTTGGGACGTGCAAAATTTATGACACATATATATTTTAATTGCATTGTTTAGGTGAAAATTTAAGCTTTGTCATCAAACTAGGGAACGTTTTTCAAACTACAACTTTTATCATGGATTGCATATATATCCATAGCGTCGACGACAGCATACTGTATATATATATATATATATATATATATAAAATACACACATATGTATATATATAATATATTATTATATAGCAAGTTTTCAATGTCATATGAACGAATTTAGTTTTAATTACGCATGTACAATTAAACGTAAATGATTTATCTATAAAGTAAAATTATATTGACAATAAAATATTTTACAGTATTAACATAACTTAGGTTTATTTTTTTTTTATCTTAACTTGATTTAAAGGAATAGACCAGAGAAAAACATAAGCATTTATATCACAAAACAAATTAATGAGATTTACATAAACATAAGTATAACATTAGTTTGTCTCAAAACCCAACAGTAGCCCCGTAGCAGTGATCAAAAATTTTTATTTATGCAATCCGCACAACATTTTCATACTAATTTTTGCATGTTTCTGACGTCATAAACATGAATTTTCACGCAAATTGCATACTTTACAGTTTTTTCACGCTCTCTCGTGGGGCTACATTAACATTCTGGTAAAAATTGTCATCAGTTTTGAAAATCCCATTTCGTGTTTATTCATTAAAAAGCACGTGTTGTTTTATGTGGTCTATGGCTTTAACAAATTAGTATACTCTAAGTATCTTTAAAAAAAAAGCCTTAAAAGGATACCTTAAAAAATAGTTAAACCGACCCTGTGTTTGAGCATGTAATATGAGTATTATATACTATATATATCGTATATAGAATATTATGAAACACGTGCTTGAGCAATAAATTTTATCCAAATATATTTATGTTACGCCTAGCAATGTCACTGCAGAGCAGAGCAGAGAGAGAGAGAGAGAGAGAGAGAGAGAGAGAGAGAGAGAGAGAGAGAGAGAGAGAGAGAGAGAGAGAGAGAGAGAGAGAGAGAGAGAGAGAGAGAGAGAGAGAGAGACAGAGAGACAGAGTAAAAAAAACGTCGATATAAACAAGATCAAGTACTGTACAGTATACTGTGTACCACAAAATATTATGTCTCTGCGTGATGTCCTGTTTCTGCACAGTTTACTGCGTTAACTTTGCAAATTATCGGAACTTTTATATCTTCTGACAAATGATATAGTCGCAATAGAAAACTAAATAATATTTTTTTATAACTGTTTATAAACTGGATTAAACTGAATTGGATTATACTGATAAACTTGAATTGCATGATCGTTATAAATTGCAATAAATAATTTAAATAAATTTTTATTTATTTTTAATGATGCAAATAGCACGTACTGACCTAGAAAAATACGTGGTGCTTTTTTCGTATTCTAGCGTATTTTTTAATAAAAAAATTATGTGTGAGAAATTTTTATAAGGTAGCGATACAGTTATTTTGATTTTGCAGAAAACTTGAATTTAGTGCTCTTGTGAGCCCTTGTCCTGTAAATATCTAATACTAATGAATTATTTTTTGTGTGTGTTAAGCTAAATAGAGTATTTCAAACGATTGAAGGAAGGCGAGAAGTAAAGAAATTTTAATTTTGAATCCAGATCCATAGCCTTTGAGAGTTTAGAAGTTTAGAGTTTGATATCGATTACATAATTACCGTAAAAAATAATTTCATAAGAAGACAAAACATGTATTAAAAACAAAAAACTTGAATGATTGATTGATTGATTGGTTGATTGATTGATTGATTGATTGATTGATTAATTGATTGATTGATTGATTGATTGATTGATTGATTGATTGATTGATTGATTGATTGATTGATTGATTGATTGATTGATTGATTGATTGATTGATTGATCGATTGATTGATCGATTGATTGATTGGAGTTTATTACTGTCCCACGTTTCCAAGTTACCGTGGTACAGTACATATAATTTTGTGTATTTATAATTTTATTTCACCTGAGAGAAGCGATTGAAGGCCTCTGCACACTCGGCTGCACTCAAGCCGTACGACGAACAGACAGACGTGAATTCCTCTTCATCAATGCACCCATCACCTGCAAACATCATCACTCATTGTTAGTTCAAACTTTAGTGAAATTATTTGTTCTCTCAAGTCATATAGACATGCAAATATACGATTCTACACTGTTTGTTCATATACTGCGTAATTACAACAAGAATAAGTTCTCAAGAAAAGTTTCAAGATTATATATGTATGTGCGCGATGAACATTACGGTAGATTTGTATATATAAATTTGTTTGTAACAATTTCTTTCCGTCAGTATAATCTTCATGTTCTTATTTCTATATAATATTTTGGGCAATATAAAATTACATATCAATAAAAAAATTAACTTAAAGAGTAAGTTCAGGGGTTACAACATGGCTTCTTCAATGTTAGATAATGAGAAGAACTGTTCATAAACTCATATATGATGACCCAAAGCCCTTCTGTAACCCCATGGTAACCCCTTAAACTTGCGCTCGTCCTGCGAGATATGCAACCCGCTACAACATTTTCTATAGGGTGTATGCATTCATGTTAAAGTCGATGCCATGTTGGATCACTCAATTACATGGGTGGCATAGGAAATGAACTCATTTTACCAGTTTAAAAACACTATGCAATATTTTTGAGAGCATTGATGCTGTAAATGTGTTGAATTAGTATCTCAAGTATTTGAGAAAAATAACAATAACAAAAAATTAACCGACTTCCCAAAGAAAATTGGCTTAAACGAAGTTTGTCCTATGCTCAGCAATGTTATTCACTACTCCAGTATGGCCTCCAAGAGCATTAAATATGATGTCATGCGGATACACCCTATAGTAAAGCCGTAACTATATGACGTAAAAGTTACGGGATGGGTTGCATATCTCGCAGGATGATCACGGAAAGGCTTTGGGTCATCAATTCATCATATATGAGTTTATGAACAGTTCTTCTCATTATCTAACATTGAAGAAGGTATTTAACCCCTGAACTTCCTCTTTAACATATTTAACTAATCGTTTCTATACATTAACATAAAAAGTATACACTACATAAAATTTTAAATCAATGGCCTTATGGGAACTCCATATATTTATATATGCAACAATATGTTAATTGAAATCACCGTACGAATACCTTGAATTGAACTATACCATAAAGCAATAAAGTAAAATTTTATACCACAGCTTCTGTACAGACACACGAATGTGATAATATATTTTACCATTTATATTCAGCGCATATTTTTATCATAAGAATAAAAATTGTAAACTTAGCGTGAGTTTTTGAATGGTAAAATATATTGTTACAATCGTGTGTACTGTACGTTACGATCTATATTATACGAGAGTTTTTGATACACGCAAAGAGCATGAAGCCGACAAAGAAGAAGCTAAAGAGTATTGTTTAACTTGGCTTCACTTTTCCAATGAAAGTAAAGACAATCCTACTTGATCCACTTTATTAAGGGAGCTTTTAAAACTACCATTTTGAGGATTTGAATCATTCAATTTAAAAAAATAAAAAAAAATAATAACAATAATAAAAAATATAAAACGTTTTAGGCAAGGGCGAAAAAAAAAATCGTAACAATAATACTATTGCTTAATGCAGCAACATTTATGCATATTATAGCAACATAATTTATGCTATATTGTACAGTGATTATTCTAATTAATAGCATAATAGTTAAAGGAATAGAACAGAAGATTATATAAGCATTAATATCACAAAATACTTGATGGGACTTAAGGCGGTGGGGGACCGACTTGAACCGGAAATCGCTAAAAGAAGAACTATATTTTCCCAATAATTTTTTGTACATGATTTAATTCCAATAAAACAAACACTATAATTTTCAAATAAAATCAAGTAAATTTAAAATAACTTTTTTTATACCAAAAAAAATTTAAATGATATTTTTAATTGTAAAAAAGTTTCTATTTTGACTAAAATTTCCCGCTCAAATTTAAATTTCCACATTTACATGTTATCTTTAAAGTGCAATAACTTCAATATTTGATCGTGTTTTCACATGTTTGGCATAACTAAATTTTTAAGTAACATTTCTTCTTTACTTTGTGTTATTATTATTATTCGCAACCGTCCTAGTTTGCGAGATATCAGTCGGTCACCTACCCCCTTAAATAAATGACTTTATTTTTTTCTCCCAACTGTAGCTCCGTAGCAGTGATCAGAACATTTCAATTTATGCAACCCGCACAACAATTTTTTTTTTCTAATTATTTTTTGCATTTTTCTGACGTCAGAAACATGATAAGTCACTGAAATTACATACTTTACAGTATTTTCACGCTCTCTCGTGGGGCTACATTAACATTCTGATAAAAATTGTCATCAGTTTTGAAAATCCCATTTCGAGTTTATTCATTAAAAAGCAAATGTTGTTTTATGTGGTGTATATGGCTTTAAGTGGTTCAGCATTATACAAAATAGCAACATTTGTGCTAGCTACAATATAGTAATTGTTCAATGCAGCATTAATTACGTAATTTACTTTTCCCTTGAGCATAATATAGATTATTAGAAAAAAATATATATATTGGAGAGTGAACGAAACAAAACATAACTGTGGGTTACGGTTAACCACAATATTGATATAATAAATTATATTTAAAGTTTCCCCTTGCATTTATTTATTGTGTACTTAATTATAACTAGACAAAAATCCATCAAATATAAAATAATTTACCGTGTTAACAATTATATTATTTATTCTATGATATCTCACATTATTTGATGCTTTGATAAACAATAATTGTAAGCTTCTTGGTTTCTTTAATGTGCTATAGATATTATTTAAATTCTCATTTAAAACTTAAACAATTTATATTCATGTATTAATTCCTAAATTTAAGAAAAGATAAGTATCTAAAAATTTTGTTTAAGTAAAATCATTAAATTTAAAAGATAACAACAATCAAAATAATTAATTTATCCTTTAAAACTTTTCAAAATAATTGCTTAAAAACATATTATAAAAATATATAATATACACAAAATTTAAAGATTACTTACACCCATTTAATTCATTACAAATACAGTACATAAATTTCTTTATCATAGAAAAGCACAAAAATAATGTATGTAATTTTAAAAGAAATTCATATAAATTTAGCTATATATATATAAACGGAAAAAGAGAATTATATTTTAACATCTTAGTTATCCAGTGAACATTTATTATTTAATTTTCTTTAAAAAAAAAAAGTTTTAAAATTATTATTATAGTTTAAAATTATTATCCCTTCATATACAGCTCACGAAAATGCAAATTAGTGACTTTATATAAAGAGATAAAGTGAAAATGCTGTAACAGCAAAAGTTTTATTTATAAAATTTATATTATATATATAGTCGGTCGATACTAATTTAAATTAAAGTCATAGTACATGTAAAATAAATGTTTATTAGAGCTGTAATTATAGACTATATTTATGGCATAATTAGGTCTCATACATCAAAATATTTTAATTATTTCATAAATATTATTCTAAAACAAAAACTTGATTAACTTACTTGATTAAATTGATTTTTTTTTTAATTAATTCAATTTTAAATTAGTTTTAATACTGGGTATTTTGTTTGTCATATATACTTTTGAATGAACTGCCATGTTATGTAGGCAATTTTTATCACCGCTAAAATAGAAAAATGACAAAATAGGAAAACTCAATTTTATTATTTTATTTATTAAACACCAAGGTGTACTTATACATATATATTTACATTGCACTCTATAAGTCTACAGTTTTGCATATTGACTTAATGATAGGGTCCGAGATGGACAATGAAGTAAGTGGTACCTAGTACATAGGCCACCACATAACAAACATACACATTTATCATTAGACTCGTGATATTCATTAATCTGACAGATTACATGATGGAAACCATGCACCGTTGAAAATGGACCATGGAAACCATGCATAAAAAATTGAATTTTATAAGTAATAATAAAATAAAATTCTGGAGATAGAGAGAGAGAGAGAGAGAGAGAGAGAGAGAGAGAGAGAGAGAGAGAGAGAGAGAGAGAGAGAGAGAGAGAGAGAGAGAGAGAGAGAGAGAGAGAGAGAGAGAGAGAGAGAGAGAGAGAGAGAGAGAGAGAGAATTCCTGATTTTAACAATTTTTTATTCATCATCTATACACTATCTGATCGAAGCCATCAATTAAAAAAAAGATCAGAAGGAAAAAAAAAAAAAAAAAAAAAAAAACGCCATGTAAAATATTACAATATTTATTAATTTATTTGTTTATTTGCCGATTTTCTCATGCTGAAGATTGTATACTGTAGTTACTACTTATCACCAAAAAGATATAACAACTGAGCAACCGTATTTGAAAAGGGTCTATGAACATATTAAAATTTGGAACCTTTTCAATAAAAAAATAAAAAAATGTTTACTATATAATATTTCATATAACTCTTTACTTCAATTGAGCAGAGATTTTGCTGACTCACTTTATGGAGAAATTGAATTTCTTTATTGCTGACCATACAAATAATATCCTTAAAAATTTGTACAGCTTGTAACATAAAAATCTTTATTCGTTTGGCTTATAATAATACAAAGTTTTAACTGTTTTATTTGAAAAAAGATTATTATTAATATTTAAATCTTTTATTTTCAGACAGAAATTTTCAAGTAATTTTTATTTTATTCTTTTGATAAAGTCAAATAAATTGACGTATGCTATCTCGTTAACGCACTCGACATGTCACCATGTCAAACGCAGAAAAAAGAGAAAGTGGATAAAAAATGACAATTCAAAGCAAAATCATTAAATAAAGATGTGTTGACATCATTTCTGCTGCTTTTTTTTAAAGCACATTTTCAAACTGGGTAAAAAATATGTCATTCTGTTCCTGTCTGCTTCATAAGCATAGATTATCTCAATGGATGTAATTTAATACAAGAACTTTAATCCTGTAGTCGTTTAACGTAACTCGTTAACTTCAGTTAACTATTGTAACGTTAAATATTTATTTCTACATATAATATAGATTAACAACATTGCAACGTTATAGCATAGTATATATTTATAGTATGGTTATAATTTAACAAAAATTGAAGTTATATTAATATACTGTATATAACGTTACTTTTTAAAAGTCGTTTTTACTTAATACTGACCAAAAAAATAATAATAATAATAATAATCAAAAAGACGAAACTAGAGAAATAATAATAATAATTTGTTTATTTATAATTATGAATAAATACAATTTAAAAATTAATTAATACTAACTGCATAAATAATTAAACATATACATAAATAAGCAATAAAAAAAATACATAATATCGTTTAAAGCCACTGTTAACGTTATAACTGAAGTCTGAAGTTAACGTTAAAAGTATAACGTTATATAGTAGGGGACAAGTTAGTGTTAACGTTATCATTCAAATTATAGTTTTGAATGAAATTAAATTAAAGGCGTAGAACACCTTGAACAAAAAACTTGCCTAATATCCTAACATACCTAAATATCAACATTAATTTGGCCGGAGTCATTGATTTCTAATTTGTTTTCCATTTACAAAATGACAGCTGCGGGTTTGTGACGTCACAGCTCGCCTGTTTCCACGCGCGTGGACTAGTGAGCTGTGACGTCACAAACCCGCAGCTGTGATTTTTTAAATAGATAATAAATTAGAAATCAATGACTCCGGCCAAATTAACGTTGATATTTAGGTATGTTAGGATATTAGGCAAGTTTTTTGTTCAAGATGTTCTACGCCTTTAATTGTATAGAAAATTTAGGCAATGACTATAAAACTGCAAGAATTATCAGCATTCTTTTATATAATTACAGTTTTTTAAGCTTTTCTTCCGTGGTTAAAGGATCGCGTCTACTCAAAAATAAATGGATAAATCATGGGATGGAACCGTACATGACATGATAAACAAAATGTACTGTATAATGGTGATGGATCACACATTAAACTGATTATACACCTATTATGTGTCTCCTAACCCTTTTATACCCTTACAAATTGGGGTTAAAAAATTGCAGACAACTTTTGGAATTCATGAAATCACAAAATCCAGGTCTTCAATACAATACAATTTGTAAAGTGGATTGCCTATACTTTACAACCTTTCTCCACAGTTTTTTGGCCTATTAAAACTACATATATACAGAAGGGTTAAGAGATAATATTATTGTATAAAAGTCCTATTTTGTGAGTTATCAAAGTTTTTTTTTTTTTTTTCTTTTTTTTTTAAAGTACAGAAACTCTTAAAGAAATACAGTATATATCATTATTATTATGAAATCAGAAAACGTTTTTAATTAAATATATCAAGTAGAACTGATTAAGAAGTTTTTGAATTAAATTTAGATCTATGTAGAAAGCTGCGTATAAATTTTACAGAGTAATCTCTTTTATATTTACGTGAAGCTTGAAATAATTGGCCCATTCAAAAGTTGATACAACGTTTTTACAAGAATTAACAAGTGACACTGAAGATTAATGTAAAATACTGTACTTTCATTACAATAAAAGTTCTTGAAAGTAAATTACGTAATTTATGCTGCATAAACGATGCTAAATTACAACTTAAATAAATATACTTTACACCATAATATTTATGTCACATAGATTTTATGAAATACTGTATAGTAAAAATCTTGAAAAAAATTAATTGTGCTGAAATAAAGCTAGCATAATAATTATTTCTTTGTTATTTTTATCGGTGTTATAAATTTTATATTACATAATATAGTGAAAACCTATTACTATGTTATTATGCATAATCTGTAATCCTATTTTAATGTATGTGCATGCGTGTGTTAATTTTACTTCAACTAACAGACAACATCACTGGCAAGTGTCATCAGGTTTATGACTGGCACGGGTCATCATTAGTTTTATGCTAATTTGGGCCAGGTGTAGGGCTTACCATGCTAAATTGAGGGTTTTTACTTTTAAATTTTTTAATTCAGAACTGTTAAAACACGTTAAATCGCACATCATTGTAAAGTAAAAAGCACAACCCAGAAATTATTTAGGACGTGAACGAGCCCCAGTTAAAGGAACGAGGTGAAAAATGTGCTCAAAGTTGACTCCAAATGAGGGTCTAGGTTCCGCCAGAAATTTAAGTTTCTCAATGCTGAATTTTTTAAAATATTAATGAAAATGACATTTTACTATACCACATTTCAAAAGTCCACAGTGAGAAACTGAAATTTCTGGCGGAATCCAGACCATTTGGAATGAACTTTGAGCTCATTTTTCACCTCGTTCTTTTCACTGGGACTCCTTTACGTCCTAAATACTTTTTGAGTTGTGCTTTTTATTAAATTTAGAAATTTATGTTATCCATGTTAAAGTTCTTTATTTTGTACTGCTTATTACCGGTGATTACGTGTAAACCAATCAAAAGAGTGCTGAAAAATGGCGGGGGACTTCTAATTCCTATCTTTTAGCATGGCTGGATCATCCTTGACTGTATAATCGATTTTTGAGACAACTTGTCTGTCTAAAGTTAGATTTGAGAAATTTGAATTACGCATACTATTCATGAATATTTATGAGTAATTATGTAACATTTATGTATGTTTACTGTGCAGTATGTGTATGTTTTAAGGAAAAAAAAAATGAACCAACAATTTCACCTGAATTTTTTTTTTTTTTTTGAAGAAGAAGAAATTTACTGTTTATTATTTATTCTGTGACTTTTTAGAGTTAATATTTCTATTATTTACTAACTTTTTGTTTCTTCATATTATATGAACCCTACCTACGTATATATATATTAATTGTTTCGTGCTACTGTATATTCTATCGTGGAAATAATGCCTTTTCACTGCTGACTTTTTTTTTTTATCTGAATACGGAGGTGCATTAAAATATTCTGAATTGCCGGAAAGAAAATGATTGAAATATAATAATATGATTTGAAAGAAAAAGTTGTTCAAATTCTTTCAATTTTTAATACAATCGTATTATACCGTATGTGTATTATATGGTTAAGCTAATATAAAAAACGTCTAGCCAAGAATGACTCAGAAGAGAGAGAGAGAGAGAGAGAGAGAGAGATCCACACTGCGGTATAAATTCTATTATTTCTACTGACATAACTAGCGCGTGGTTTGCTGTATAGTAGAGGATGTTGTAGACAGTACGACTGGGAGTTCGATACCAGACCGTCACCCAAACTTTCTTCTTTAAGCTGTTGCTTTTGTTAAGAGTAGGAATGCGTCAAAAATATACTATTATATTCTTAAGATTTACTTTATTGTATATTTTCCTTTGCCAATTTTCGTATACATAAATACATAATAAAAAGTAAGACTAAAATCGCAGTTTTATATGTAATAATTTTAACGTTTTTTCCCCCCATTTTACTTACATTACATTATTATTATTTTTAAATCTATAACTATAAATACATTTAATTTATTATCTACCTTCTGGACTCCATAATACACTCTTTTAGTATTCTATAAGTCTACGTATGCTACCATCTTTATGCATGCTCAAATGTTCAACTTTGAAATTTATTAAAAAGTTTGTGGTAATTTTTTGATTAACTTAAAAATTTGATAATCTTATTTACTATTGCATAATTATTTGTCGCATTTTGTATTATAGATTTTATAATATTGAAAAATAAATTAATTTTTTATGAATAAAGTCGTCATTTATGTACCAATCACCTAGCTTTACTATAATACTATCATAATCGTTGCTGATAATCGATATAAAATAAATCGTATCGACTCTGGCTATCACGAGAACAAGTAAGACCTGTCACAATATGAACTTTGTTCCCTCTCGCACCATCAGCATAGCTAACTGCATTCCTTCGTAGCAAATAGTTATAATAATGATGTTCATAAACCCAGTTTCTTTGCTAATATGCTCTAAAAAATGCGCACTTCCATTTAAAAAGCATTGGGTTATTGTCATTTTTTTGTGGTTTGGAGCACGAAAAACACGGTTTACGGATATCATTAGTGTAGTCTCATGGTTTACTTTTGTCAGTTTGAACCCTTTATTCTAACGGACCAGCAGTTGCAATGAACGAACTATTTAAAATAAATTAAACATACTTAAAGTATTTCTTATTGAAAAATCGTTATCATAAATACGTTGCAACGTTGCAACAGTTCAAAACCTTCTTTGCAATAAGTGGTCCTTTATTATAAGATTTAGTTGCCAGTACTTGAAAATATGGTAAGTTTTAAAATATTTTATAGTTTTAGTTGTCCTAATGCTTTTAATGCTTTATTGTTCACAATATTAAGCTTATTCTAATTGGAATTGTTAAGTGAGCTCCATAAGAATGCATGTTATTTTGATCAAATAATTAGTAATTCCAGTTAGAACAAGCTTATTGTGAACAAGGCTTAATCAATAAATAAATTTTGGCCAACATTATTTTATTATCTTTCAAAATATGTAAAAGTGTATCAATAATTATGCATTCTATGTTTTAACTGCAGTGGCTGTCCTTAATCTAAAATTATTTTTTATGTATGATGCCACATGCTAATAAATACAAAAATTAGGGATTCTTTGTCGATTTACAGCGGATATATCATTGGTCACACGTCACCAGTACAGTAACAATTATTATTAATTATTTTGTAATATAACAAATTTTTTAATTAAAATAAAGGATTGTATAGTCAATCAAAAAATTATTAAATTTAGTTTTGCGACATAGTAAAATTATATATTTAGATAACAAAATTACAGTCACACTGATTTTAAAATAGAAAACTAATACACGGAGAAATAAATTACGTACTTTATGCTGCACTGAATAATTACTATAGTATATTGTAGAGCACAAATGTTACTCTTTTGTAATAACATAAATCATAGCTAATTATGCTGAACATCTTACCTATTTTACTATGTACCAGGATTACATTGCACTGGCTACTTAAGCTGCTAACTTGTATACAAATCAATATTGATTGATATTAACAACTTCAGTAGCCAGTTCAATGTAACCAGCTTGTCACCAGGATTACATTGCACTGGCTACTTAAGCTGCTAACTTGTATACAAATCAATATTGATTGATGTTAGCAACTTCAGTAGCCAGTTCAATGTAATCAGCTCGTCACCAGGATTATATTGAACTGGCTACTGAAGCTGCTAACTTAGTATAACCCCTATACAATCATATAACATATAGTATAAATTATGTTAGCTGGTGCATTGTTTTTGTACAGTAATTGACTGTAGGAGAAAGAAATCAAATAAACAATTTGAATGTTGTGATATGCATAAATGTTTCTGCTTGGAGCTATACTATAAATTATTACGTATATATTTATTTTTGGCCGTGTAGAAATATATATTTTCATCAAATTGAAAACAATACGTGGGAAATATAAAGTTCATAACAGAGATGTTCAGATTTTTTTTATTAACAGAACACACAATAAATAAATAAAATAATTGCGTACCTGACGTATCTTCCAGATCAAACATGAAGTTCATGTAACGCTGCTGCCAGTCAAGTGCTGGCCCAGTATTGCGTGCGTACTCGTCCCACATGATACACCATTCCTCGTGGCTAACCTGTATCAAAATATCAGCATTGTATCACCAGTTATAGTGATACAAAATATATATATAAAAAAAAGTAGGTGTTTCTGTAAATGACATATTACATGATATTATATGAAATTTTTTTAAGGTATTAATTTTTTCTTTGACACCTGATCATTCTTTCACAATCTTTTTACGACGATTGTATGGTTCGCTTTTATTTGTTTTTAGTCATGAAAGAATGAACAGAAGTTTAGGGGGAAGGGGGGGGAGTTATATCTCAACAGCAATAGAGACCCTTAACAGAGAAGCGACAACCTCATGTTTTAGGCAGACCCGCATTACATTAGTTTTGAAAGACCCGCTAAAAGTACCCACACTTTTTAGCGTTCTGATTGGACACCCAAACAATTTCTCGAATCTGGCCAATCAGAATGCTAGAAAGTGTGGGTACTATTAGCGGGTTTTTCAAAACGAATGTAATGCGGGTCTGCCTAAAACATGAGGTTGTCGCTTCTCTGTTAAGGTTATCTAAACAGCAACTCATTTTTATTAGTTCTAAACAAAAACTAGATCAACCAACGAAATTATATATTTTTTTTCAAAACAGCCCAATCATTGTCCAAATCCATGATTCTTTTTTATAATTTGCAGAACCAACTGTAAAATTGGACCTGAATATACAACGTCATTAAATATTTTTAATCTTAAAATTATGAATAATATACGTATTTGCATATGGATTATGGATATTAACTGTTTTCCAAAAAAAAGTCATATATTTCCAAATAAACTATACAAATTGTAACGAGATGATTACAGTATTGTAAATTTAAATGTAGTTTTAATTTTGAAAAATATATAAATAAATCACGATTCACCTTGAAGTGACTTTCATAAATGAACGTAAGGGACGTAAGATCGTGCGTAATTCGACGTATTATCATTGTTACTTTAATGAAAATAAGTATTTTTACTTCCATTGTTAAAGCAGCTTTACATCAATAAGTGAAAATGTCAGAGAGTATAGTTTTTAACCTCAAAATATTTACAATTTTTTGTATACTTCATGAATATATCACAGAGCCTGTTATAGAGAAGGGTATTATAAAATATTACACCAGTAATGTTTGTTTATTTGTTTTTGCTTCATTTTTTTTCTCCTGCATAATGAACTGTAACACATACTGTGATAGTTTCACTCATTGATTAAAGCTTGCGCTTTGACGCCATACTTGAGCAGTAAATAACACAACACTAACCATTGTGGGAAAAATGTCATTATTCTCAAATTGAAAATGGACAAATTTTATAGTACTCGTGTTTTTCTAGGGCTAAAATGATCTCTGTTTACACCCGAGGAAAAGAAATAAAATTATAGAGACTCATTAATATTCCTATGAAATAATTTTTAAAAAAATGACGTTTTTCCTATATAAGCTTGGGAATGCAGCTATTAGCTCAAGCATGTAAAGAATATGAACGTAAAGTTAGTCCAGCCTCCGAATTTTTAATGAACTTATGCGTGTCATTATGCCCACTAATTAGTAATTAGTGGCACTAATCAGTGACACAAATGAAACAATTCACGGCACAAACCAGCACAAACGACACTAAATTTCAATTAAAAAAAATCAGGTGAAGGGGTGGCGGAGCTAACTTCACGTTCATATAAAGCATTACGCTAGCGTACAGTTTCATGCAACTACCCCTTTAGACAAATTCAATAAAAAAATTAATGCACTTTTCCCCCTTAATTTGTGATGTTATACATACTTCGCGTATTGATGGCAACTTACCTGACCATCTCGGTTAGCGTCAGCTCGCGCTCGCAGACCGTCCCATACGTCAATAAGGATGACCTGGGTCTCTTGGTACTTGGGATCACCAGGATTCCAACCTCGCATGCGGCATATGCGCTAAAACACATCAGAAATATAAATCATTAAATTACCATTAAAATTTTTGATTTGGAGCTAAACAAAAAAATGTTACTTAAAGCCATGTGGTTTTTAATGAATAAATACAAAATGGGATCTTCAAAACTGATGACAATTTTTACCAGAATGTTAATGTAGCCCCACGAAAGAGCGTGAAAAGTATGCAATTTTCGTGACTATTCATGTTTATGACTTCAGAAACATGCAAAAATTAGTATGAAAATGTTGTGCGGGTTGCATAAATTGAAATTTTCTGATCACTGCTACGGAGCTACAGTTGGGTTTTGAGACAAACTAAAGTTATTTATGTAATAAGTCCCATCACGTGTTTTGTGTGATATACAGTAAATGTTTATGTTTTCTTCTGGTCTATTCCTTTAAATATTAAATATTTGCTCAAACTATTTGATTCATTATTATTATTCTGAATAAATATTATTCAATTTCGTATGTTGATATAACGAGTTTGTTTTACTTTGTACACTTTGTATTTCTTGATATTTTAAATACTAATAACTGGTTTTAATATAAATATTATGGTTTTTAATATTTTTACATTCATATATATATTATGTATATTATAGTATATTATACACAAAAATACATATTATGACGTGATTTTATTGTATCAGAATTAATGTTTTACCATGCATGATGAGTCAATAATAATATTGAAATTTATATTTCAACATTGTTTGGAATGATGAAAATCATAAAAAAAAATGGACCATCATAAAATATGTACATTTCAAGACAAAAGTCCTGTAAAATGTTTAAAAAGTTGAATTTAAATAAAATTTACTGCTACAAGCTATCAGATATTTTTATGTCTTTCAATCAAAAAAGTAGAATATGATTTTTTTTTGTTCTCTCTAAAAGTTTGCAATGTAAAACAAAACTTTATTTTACGATTGATGTTGAAATCGATAATATTTTGCCTGTGGTGTGGTGAGCGGGGGACGGTCTACAGGATTTCAGTTACATACATAATACGTACGTACAGTATAATAGTACAGAGTATAAAGGTAATTATTTTAAATTTTATTTACGTTGAATATTAAAAGAAATTGTATTATAGTTGTACAATAGATTCATGTTTCTCTTATTTACCAATACAAATTTGCAAGATTTTATGGCTATTTTGTGCGTGGATACAAATACAAAAAAAAAAAAAAAAAAAAAAAAAAAGTGACTTTAGCTTGCATAGAAAATTTGGTACAAAATTGAATTTTGCATAACAAATTGCTATAGATCATCAATCACTTTCAATTTAACTCAAAGTTTATGTTTTGTCTGAAATTTTGACGTTACGTTATGCATTATAACCCTTTGGAATTTTGCATATTTTAGCAATGTCTTTCTTGAAAATCTATACAATATTTAAGTGAAATATTTACGAGCAAAATATTAAAAAGAAATATCTATATTTATCTAATACAGTATATTGATTTTTTTATTTATTTATATTATTCTTTTTCTTTATATTATCTACTATATTCACGAAAACTACAATATATTTTTATTAATTTTGAAAAGAGTGCAAATTTTTAAAAATTTGAACCAGTATTAAATTTTCTAACCATTAAAATTGTTTTAAATTAATGAACGAAAAAAAACTTTTAAAAATGACTAAAATAATGTTCCGTTTTTGCTGTTGCACCATCATTTTTTTATATATAGCAACTATAACAATTGAACAACGAACTTAAAAATAGACAGAAATATTTTTTTTAATCATTTTTATTAATGTTAACAAATTTTACACTGGTGGCAATTTAAGTTTAAAAAAAAAGAAGCTAGAAATGAGAAAAAGCTAACTATTGCTGTCCTTACTAAAAAAAACTTACGCATTTTTAAAATATATTATCAAAAAATATATTTTTTTAGTAGTATTCTTTAATACTAGCAGCTTGACAGTTTGTACATATAATTTTCTTCGGTCAATGTGGATCAATTAGTTCACGTCCACTTTTTAAATATCTTGTTAAATATAAAATAAGTTTTTATTAATTATTATAGGTAAAGGGCGAATGTATATTAGAAATAGTAGAAAAGTAAAATGCAAAATGACAAGTTACACATTTATACCTTACTTTTCAATACAGTAATTTTTTAAATGGCCAATTTTTTTAAAACTGCACCAAAATTTAGGAATTAAAAGAAAGAGAGAGATTGAGTGAAAGAGTAAGTTAGTAAGGGATTTAAGGTGTTAGAGTGGACTAGACATTTGTCAGGCCTAAAACTCACCCTTTCAACTGTTTTATATATATATATATATATATATATATATATATATATATATATATATATATATATATATATATATATATATATATATATATATATATATATATATATATTTGAATGAAGTCGAATATTTATTATTTGTGAATGTAAATTTCATTCTGCTTATGTTTCTAAAAACATTGAATAAAATACCATAGAGAGAGAGAGAGAGAGAGAGAGAGAGAGAGAGAGAGAGAGAGAGAACAATGATAAAGTATAAATGTCAGTTAATGAAGAACATTTCGTAGTGTTAACCTATAAATCAACGCAGTTTATCCCTCCTCTCTCTCTCTCTCTCTCTCTCTCTCTCTCTCTCTCTCTCTCTCTCTCTCTCTCTCTCTCTCTCTCTCTTTCTCTCTCTCTCTCTCTCTCTGTAACGTAAAATATATAGCATTGTGTACCCCGCCTACTATGGCTATTGCAAAAGGACTAAAAAAAAGAAGTATTGTTCTCACACTTTAAAGAAAAAAAAATCGTTCCATTAGTAAAAAAAAAAAAAAAGAAAAAAAAAGTATTTTTGGCAACCAATATATTTTCTTACATATTTGACAAAAATTCAACAGAACAATAAAATTTATGTAATATTATTGATTTTAAATCAACAAATATTTGTACAACGTAAAAAAAGTATTATACTCAAACTTATATATTTTCATTATTATTATTATTTTTTTTATTATTACTTTCTTTTTTGTGTTAGTGCCAGAATACTAAGCAAACGTGTCAAAATTTTCAAACTTTTACTGAATTATTGAAAACATTTCTAATGCTCTCAAAATATTGAATTATAATATTATAGAGCATTTTTTCAGAGCTTAAAAAGTTTTTTATAAATGTCATTTTGGAGTGATATGTAAAATGCAAGAAATAAAGTATAAAATAAAATAATATTAATGGATATCCACTTATATTTTTTGTATAAATTATGGTACTAATGTTTTTCTGTGTCATAAAATTTTAAATTATATGTTCGTTTTTTACTCATGTAAAAAAAAAGTAAAACAAACAATTCATACCATTAAAAAAAATACTTGAAAATCTGCATTATATCTGCAATATAATATTAGTTCTTTTAAAGTACAGCATATGAATAAATTTTATTCTCAAAATATAAATGTAATCCAATACTGCAAAATACCTAAATGTTGACTCAAACTTATTTCAAAAAGTAAAATAATAACAATTATAATAATGAGAGCCTGAAAAGTTTTGTTTAAGATTGTGTGTGTCGCATTAGAGGAAAACAAAAAGTACTTTTGTAGAAACTTTTTGTTCGTTACTTTTCCAAAGTATAATATTATAAATTGTGTTGATTATTTTACGTGTAAAATTAGAGAGTGTAGCAAAATCTTCTCATTTGTTAAATATGTAAATATGCACATATTATGAAAAGAGGAAAACTTTGATATTGTAAGCATACTTTGAATACGTTTACAGTAATAAATTAAAAACAATTAAAAAAAAAAGAAGATAATTTTAAGATATTAAAGAAGCTTCAATGAGCGTAAATAACTAGAATTACATGAAAATATTACTAGACAGATTTCGTGGGTGCATTAACATAAATTAAAGTAAATATTATCGCAACACGAATTTAATTATACTGTACGACATTCAAATTGTCTGGAAATTACAGCAAAGTCCCAAAGTTGCTGTGACCTCCAAAGGGCAAATGATTCATAAAAATAAAAATATTAAAAATGGGAGAGCCTTATCCATTTTGAAGAGAGTTTGTCCTTGGGGTCCAGAAGGCCCAAAATCACGTGATTAAGAAAGGTCCAGGAGGCAATCACTGCCTCCCCCACCCCCAAGTGTTGCATCCAGATCGGCCCTAAATAACAGTAATTTTAAGTATAAGCTACTTGAGGGGGAGGGGGAAGGGGAGAAGGTAGCTTGTTGAATGGTTTAAGGTAGATATTAAGGTTGTTTCTGCCTTAAAGTGCAGTTGTTATTATTATTGTTTTATTTTTGTAATTTTTATCTTCTGCATTTTTTTTACTCTATCTAAAATTGGAACAAGGAACAAAATCAAATTGAGTTTTTTTTTTTTTTTTTTTTTTTTTTAATAAAAGTTAAATTTATAATAAGTTGAATTTTCATCAACCCAAAACAAACAAAAGTAATGAAAACCAGTTTATGGCTTTCATTACCATCGCAGTAAAAGTTAATTCATAAATTATAAAAATATTTCAAACCCCAAAGTAAATTGAACTATTAGCATAAGAGTTAATTATCCTAATTTATTTTCATCGGGTTCAATATCATTACTCTTTTCATATTAATTTCTATAATAATTATATAATTGAACAAAGAAATTACAAATGCATTACACGTTAACTTTAGAATATTGAAATTTGAATTTTTGAATTACATTTACATTATTTAATTTCTGACTTCACATATCTCTACGAATATATTATTATATAGCAAGTATAGTATAATCTAAATTTTACATCCTTAATTACAACTTAAAAAGAAAAATTTATGATAATGTTAAACTTATACAGAATGTGTGTGTGTAGTTTTTCTTTCTTCTCTAATTTAGGTTAAATATATGAGAGTATCATTAGCATTTCTCTGCTGTTGTAATTTTAAGCTCTTTATTATTATTTTTTTATTCTGTGGCATTGTTGTAGGTCTTGAATTGCCTACGTTTAAAGGTACTGTACCGTTCGGACCAAATAATATGCCCTTTTAATTCAATTAACACAAAAATGGGACACCTAAAAGCATTATCAAATTTTCCTTTTTTTTTTTTTTTTTTTTTTTTTTTAATTTTAAATTTTTATTTAAAATTCTAATTTACATTTGCGTACATTTTTCGTCCAGCCAAGATCCTCACTTGGATCTCGTCGGCTGGTTCGAATATCAATAAAATAAGTTTACAGTTGTTTTAGTATTCGAATCAAATAAATAATAAAATTTTAGTATACAACATAATTTTTGTAGCATCAAATGAATTCTACCTATAATTGTAACCACACATAGAGAGCGCTAAAAAAACTGTTAAGTATAGGCAAAAAGCACAAGTTTTGAACAATCCTAATTGTCAGCATACAATAGAAAAAGTCGTGCGGGTTGCATAAGTTGAAAATTTCTTTATACATCTTGAAAAAAAAAATTGTAATTTTGAAAATCCCATTTTGTGTATATTGAATTGTTGTTTGGGCTGGACGGTTGCTTTAAAACTCACTTTCCAAAGTTTTTTTTTTTTTTTTTTTTTTAATTTTAATTTTTTTTTAAATTTTTTTTTTTAATCTAATTGTAATTATTTTATAGAATTTTTTCTTTCCTACAAACTTATTTCATTTTTTTTCTCCATACTTTATGAAAAATATTGAGCTATCAACTTCATCCTAAAATTTCAGTTAACACAATTTTTTTAATGCAATTTATGAATTGTGATTATATCTTCTACCATCATGCTATGCTCATACTAAGGTATATATTATATAATTATATATTTTTAAAATTAAAATAATATTTACTTTAAAGTTTTATATGGTAATAAGTGACAGTTTAAATAGTGTTATTATTTTTGCATGGAAATTTATTCAATGGATATAACCGATTATGAAATATTCTTTTATTTTTATTAGCTGATGTCACGAAAACGTGTGTCTACTTTTCATTTTAACTTATCCTACCTCAGTGCAGCAGTTACAAAAAAAAAAAAAAAAAAAAAAAAAAAACTAAAGCACCAATACTATAAAGGATAGGAAGTCAACTGTTCCTAATCTTTTCCCGCTCCTATAATTATGATTCGCTAGAAATTACCATCGGAAAACCATACTGCTGTGTATCTAATGGTTTAATTTCCAATGATCATATGAAGTGGAATGTTATTTTATCTTGAATGTTATTTACTTCGTTTAGAAAGAAAAAGAAAAGAAAAAAGGGGGAAAAATTGTTTCATACTTATTAATAATTAAAATGTTTGCTTATAATGTTTTCTCACAAAATAATGAATTAAATCACTAAAAACAAGTGCTGAACAGTTACTAATGAAAAGAACCAAGTTAAAAACGTTATTTTTATTTGAAAATACGATTTAGTTGCAGAATTTTGTAACTGTTGTATTGTCAATTCTTTTATATTTGTGTTTCTTTCTTGACTCAATTTTTCCGTAAGACAGTGAAAATCTTTAGGACTTACAACGCATACTGAAAATGCTATAGTATTTAATACTAAAGCATATAAGCTTAAACCTTTTTTCTCAAAACCCAACTTACAGAAAATTCCAAAGCAATGATTTCTTTTCATATCAAATAAATAAATCTCAAAATCTATATAATTCTTTTTATCACGCATTGTGATCTAAAAAAATAAAATAAAATGTTTAATAAATCAAACAAATAAAATTTTTAATATTAAAAAAATTTGGTGACGTCATTTGAAATATTCATAGATCAGAGTAGTCAAAGTTACAATATTGGTTTGAGGAGGATGTCTTAGGCCCCTTGATATTGGGCAACACTTTGAACATTGCTGGCATGCGGGTTTGTATATACGTACGTATATCTAGGGGCGAATACTATGGCGCAGAGTAAAGCAGGCACTTTGCCAAAAACTCCATGAGGAGTGAGAGAGCTATAGCTATATACCATAGGGCGTGTGCACTACTAGCCTATTTTATACCAGAGAGAGAGAGAGAGAGAGAGAGAGAGAGAGAGAGAGAGAGAGAGGGTGGTTTAGCGAGAGCGGGAGAGAGAGAGAGTATTTGGCAAGATACTGTACCAGAAGGAGGGATAGAGAGAAACAGAGAGAGAGAGAGAGAGAGAGAGAGAGAGAGAGAGAGAGACTGGAAAAGTAGGAGGCATCTAAAACCCCTTTTACTTTTTATTTTTTTAAAGACTATAATACAGCAACCACCTCTCTCTTTCCCTTTTTCTCTCTCTCTCTCTTCTCATATTTAACTTCCGTTTCCGGACGCATTGCAGGCGGAAACAAATGAACATCACATTGCGCGTGTTGATTTTTCATATACTACACTTATCATTATAAAAATTAGTTTTGCATTTCTTTTTTTCCTTATTTAATAAAACAAAGTAGAGTCATCATCACTTTTTTATTTCTTTCTGCTGATTTTTTTTTTTTTTTTTTTTTTGCTTGTTTTTCAAGTGTCTTCATGCAGATGTAATGTCTCAAATGGAGCGTGAATTTTTTATGTGACACCTCGAGAAACCACATTTTGATTTCCGCATTGGAAAGTAGAAGATTTTTTATCTGTATTTCAATGATGATTGAATATGATTGATGAAAATATAATTCTAAAGTTTTTGCACGAATGTTTTTTTATTCAATATTTCTTTTCCACTGGAACAGTAATAAAAAAAAAATAATAAAAAAAAGTTGAATATAATAATATGGTTGAATATTTCATCAAGTTAATTTAATTGAAAAAAAAAAAAAAAAAAAAAAAGATTAATATTAAACCAAAATATAAGCTGAATCTTTTCATTTTTCTAAAATTGTTGGTTCATTTCTTTTTAATGAAAACATGATTCAACGGAAACAAGAAATTCATTGAATAATCAATTAAGTATTTATCTGTAAGAGAGAGAGAGAGAGAGAGAGGTTCAGAAGTGAATTTTAATATTATAAGACTTACTAGGAGAGGAAACAAAAGGGTAAAACTAAAAGTTACATATTATATTGATGATTGATTTTTAAAATTTTTGATGGATTGATTTTTCATGCGGATAAAGTAAAAATTCCTACAGTTAGTTTTTATTAAATGTGCTTAAGGAATTTAATGTAAAATGACCAGCTTAAAAAAAAAACTAGCATAACAATTTTTTAATAAAACGTCGATGGCAAAAAAAAAAAGTGATTCTGTATTGAATAAATTTGTTATTAATTGCATTTTTCTTTGTCTCGTAGTTACAATAAAAATAAGTTTTTAACGGATATCAATCAATGTCCAACTGTTACCCCATTGCATCCCCCCCCCCCCCCAAAAAAAATTAAAAAGAATCAATTAATAACAATTATAACAATCTTTGTTCATTTCAGATACATACTTTTTAGTTTTCTTACACTATGAAATAAAACTTTGTTGACAAGAAATTTTTTGCATTTAAAAATATTTTGTGATAAATTTTTATGTTCTCAATGTTTTATTTAACAATTTTAACAAGCTTATACAGTTCTATACAGTATAAAAAAGTGTTTGATTCTGAGTTTTGAAGACATTTGATTTATACTTTGTTACAATACATATTTTTGTTATTATTATGAGTTTTTTTTTTCTTTTTTTTTCTTCTGTAACACCAACACCGGAATCCTACTTGATTCAAGGTGAAGGTGAGAATAATGCAGCACCAATTATCTGTTAGAAACTGAAGGTGGCATATAGAGGGATCACAAACTAAACACTTTGCGTACGATGTTAGCTGTGCCAAGAACTGCAGCTTTCTGCATGACATGTAAATGCCTGTCCCCGAGGTTTAACTTTTATTAAAATTATTATAATTGTTATTATTATTATTAAAATTATTATTATTTTCAATTGACTACATTAGCATTATTTTGCATTTTATTATTAATCTTAAAACCAATGGACCATTTCCAATGAACGTTTTTTGAAAATTGTTGTAACGTATTATGTTTATGATTATTTATGATAACGATTTTCCCATAAGAAATGCATTAACAATGTTGAAATTTATTTTAAATAGTTCGTTCATTGCAAGTGGTCAATTTATGACTTGAATTTGATTTTTTTAAGCTTTTCTCAAATGAAAATAAGATTCTACGCGTACTAGTATTTTTACTATTTAAACCATTGTCTATGTTTACAAATAATCTTACTTTTATTATAAATTGCTTAATTAACATATAATATTCATTTATTTGTTGGAATTTTCTGTAGCAAAATAATTAATCCTATTTAATAAATTTCTGAGCAAAGTCACACCATATATGAATATGTGATTTTTTCTTAAAGCCATACGCCACATAAAACAACATGTGCTTTTAATAAATAAACATGAAATAGGATCTTCAAAACTGATGACAATTTTTACCAGAATGTTAATGTAGCCCCACTAGAGAGCGTGAAAATACTGTAAAGTATGCCATTTGCGTGACTATTCATGTTTTTGACGTCAGAAACATGCAAAAATTAGTAAAAATTGTTGTGCGGGTTGCATAAATTGATATTTTCTTATCACTGCTACGAAGCTACAGTTGGGTTTTGAGACAAACTAAAGTTATTTATGTAAGTGCTATCAAGTGTTTTGTGATATAAATACTTATGTTTTCTTCTGGTCTATTCCTTTAAGGATAAAATGAATCTGTTGACTAATTTTACATCTCAATGAATTTCTGATGCAAAGAAATTAATTATTGTTACAATAAAGTTCAGCTTATCAACAATAGACTGACATTAATTTAAAATTGGCACGAAAACATTATTTTATTTGAACAAGCAACAATATGTAGTATTATTTCCTAAAAGTTAGCCAAAATCTCCAGACATTTTTGCATTATATTACGTACACAACAATGGAATGAGTGACATGTAACACTCTCTCGCTTATCTTTCTTGGCAAAGCTTTTAAAAACTGCATGTGGTTTTTATCTTTGGCACCAAGTTTGAAATTTTAAACCTTTTTTTATATGGTATTTAAGTCTTAACACAATTTTCTAAGTTAAAAATGATAAAAACAACATAAAGCTTGATACTGTTGCTATAATGGATTAAATTTAAAATAGAATTTGTAAGTGATATATGGTACATTTATAAAGAATTAATATTATTAATATAAATACATGATGTCATGATGTCCAAAAGTTTATTTGTTAGTAAAGCTGCGTATATATGGAACGACCATAATTATAAAATGATCCGTTGAATAGTTTGTGAATTGCTGTATAATGTGTAAGTAAAAAAAAATATCATTAGAAAATACAGTCTTACATTTGTAACAACCATTTTTAATGCCGAAAGGGTTCAATTAAAAAAAAAATGCTTTTTTCCTATCATTTTCTGATCAAATTTTGATAAACATAATAATTAATACGAATAAATATATATATATTTTTTCAATTTCAGCAATGAGATATTGCACTCTTACTCTTATGCATCTATGCTATTGTTTACTTTACAAATGTCAATAATCATAAGATTATTATGTGTAAAGCCCCTAGAAAATACCTAGTACTCTTATTACAAAAAAATACTTCATAATTTTTTTTAAATTGAATTGAGAAATCACGATTGCCCGATTGCCGATTGTTATTTGAGTGAGGTTTTCAACTGTTTCGGTTTTGGTATTTTCTAGAGACCTTATAGTTATGTGCAGTAAAAAGTTTAAAATGAGGAAACTTGTATTATTATAAAGGTAAATAATTCAATACTTAATTTCTAAATTCATTATGTACTGTATTGCTTATTAAATTTTGCTTGGACATGTACAGTTATATACGTCAATTCTAATGGCCTCTTACATGTTAGATTTTTTTGGTCAAAAATTTAAATAAATAGCCCATTTAAAAATGTGATGTATATTATTTCAATTTCCGCGTTCTTACTGTATACAGTGGTAAAGTTAATTCAAAAATGGTTTGTTTCTGCAATGATGTTTCGCAATGATGTTTCCGCAATGCTGATTTAGAGAATTAGTGGATCCACACTACTGCTTTTTACCGAGCCCATCTGATTTCACTAATCACCATACCGCAGTAACAAGCATTTATATTTAAGTACACTAATTAAAAGTACAATAGATGATTTTTCATACTTCTTTATGTTATATACGCCAATTTATTGTAAAGTAAACCTTTTTTTTTTTTTTAGACTTTTATTAACAGGTCTTTTTTTTTCAATACTTTTTTTATATTTTTATACTAAACTGCTAATAAATTAAGCAAACATTTTTATAGCTCTAAAATTTTATGTCCATGAAAATTTTGCTCGATTATGATAAATATTATTACGTCATGACAGTTCCAACAATATCTTCTTGTTGTTGTTGATGATGATGTTGTTGTTGTTGTTGTTGTTGTTGTTAAAGTTGGCTAAAATGCAATGAAAATGATTTATAATAGAATTATAAAAAGTGAAATAGAAAACTACAAAATTATGCTAACTTTAGAAATGGAATGTGACTTTTTTTAACTGATATATACATAAAAAAATATATATATTAGAGATAAATTATTTAAACTTGTTAGATTTTGGGAATTAAGCCAAAATATTCTCCAGTTTTTATATATATTTATTTATAAACATCATTAAAAAGAAATAAAGAGTAATAAAATGTCAAGTAAATATTCTGTTTATTGTTTTTTAAAGTTATTAAATATATAAGTAGAATATAATCTGTTTATATATAGAAAAACTTTAAATGCATTACTGTCTACAGTATTTTTTTATATAAAATTATATAATGGAAAAAGAACACTTGAAAATATTATTATATAAAACTAAAGGAAATTTTTTAAAGTTAGTAATAATAAAAAAAAGAAGAAAAAAAGCTGAATTATAGCTGCTTTATAGTAAATTAAGTTATATATCTTTTTCAGTATACAAATAAGAGTAAGTATTTTATTTTTAAGAAAATATTATGTAAATGTTTAATAATTTATATCACTATTTTCATTTAAATGCTTTGTTGGAATAATTACAAGTTTTAAATGAATTTTACAATTTGATTGATACATTCTGCATGTTTTTGTTTTTTTCCAGTTTGACTGCTTGCATTTTAGACAAATTTTCAAACTTGAAGAGCAAAATTATTTTTACTTAATAAAAGTATAAGGTATATAAAAAATGTTGATAATAATTAAGTTTTTATAATTTTTGGGATGTTGTAAGTCATTAATTGGGGAAATTATAAACGCTTAAATAAAGATTTGGCACGTGCAGCTGGACAGTATCCACAAAAGTAATAAAAATGTTCGTGTCAAAGTCATTGTCAATTTGACTATGAATACACTTATGTTGATTTATTGTGTACGATATACATACTATTCTGTACACAGTATTGTGAATAGAACACTTGAACACAACTCTGACATTCTTATTTAATTTATTACTCATTGACATGGTAAAGCTATTTTTTAATTAAAAAAAAAAAAAAAAAAAAAAAAAAAAGAAGAAGAAGAAAAAGACGAAGAAAGGAAAAAATGTCATCTGTTTCTCTTTTTTACATCAATTTACGGAGAAAGCAGGACGACATTGACTTTCAATTTGTACGTAATTAGTTTATCGCAGCTTTCAATAAGAAAAAAAAGTTTACACAGCAGACGTCGTAAAAAAGGAAGGAATGAAATGAAACTCAGTTAAAAGATAATAATGCTACTTGTGTGTATACGTACAGTATACATAGTTAATGATTGTTCAAATTAGCGACTTTGGAGTTATGGGTTTTATACACAACTATATACAGCGGCGCCAAAACGAACGTGGAAATTTTATCTTTCATTTTCAGACGCTTGTTTGACTTGAAAATTTCTCTGACACGTTTTAATAGTTCACTTTTATCTTTTTCTCTTTTTTTTTTTTTTTTAATAAAGTTTTATTTTATCTTGAAACAAGGTCAAGATATTGATTAAATTATTTATTTACTTATTTATTTATTTATTTATTTATTTATTTATTTATTTATTTATTTATTTATTTATTTATTTATTTATTTATTTATTTATTTATTTATTTATTTATTTATTTATTTATTTATTTATTTATTTATTTATTTATTTATTTATTTATGTACTTATTTATTTATTTGGTATTAACTTATACAAAATACGATTGAACAATATTTGTCGAAGACTTTATGATTGGGGGGAAAAATAGCATGGAACTGTTATCAAGAAACACAACATAAAAATGTGTCACCCATATTTCCAGCTTTTTTATTATGACATTTTTTTATATTTTTTTACGTTCTTGATGTTATTATTGAAGCATATACATAAATTTCTGAGTATTTATTGATTGTCATTAGTATTGATTTTCATATTCCACATATGTACACATGTATTCGTATTTATGTTGTTTACAGTAAACTACGGTGGCTCTTGCTCCTCTATTTTCACGCATGTTTTATGTTCGGACGGTTGTTTATGTGAAACTCGTAAACATACTACAAAAAAAAAAAAAAAAAAAAATCCATATGAGCTTGAAAATGTTTTATAAGTTAAAACTGACCAACCAAGAAAAGGAACTTAAAAATTGTATTTAGATTTTATGTAACTGATTTTTTTTTATGGATTAAACTTAAATTTAAGAGATTTTGATAGGAATAAAATTCATCAATCATCACCTATGCACTATGCAGCTAAAAAAGTGAACGCATTTCTAATATTTTCAAATTGAAAAAAAAATGTTTTTTTGCATGTAATTTTCATATAACCATTAAATTCTCATATACAATTAAATTTATATTTCACATAATTAATGACGCAAATGTGACTCCTTGCAAACAGTTAACAACTTTTGTATTATCAAAAAGATACCATTTTTTTGAATTAATTTTTGTATGATTTAATTATATGCACGGAAAAAAATGGCAAAAATTTCTGCTCATAGACCTATTCATTCATTCATTCATTCATTCATTCATTCATTCATTCATTCATTCATTCATTCATTCATTCATTCATTCATTCATTCATTCATTCATTCATTCATTCATTCATTCATTCATTCATTCATTCATTCATTCATTCATTCATTCATTCATTCATTCATTCATTCATTCATTCATTCATTCATTCATTCATTCATTCATTCATTCATTCATTCATTCATTCATTCATTCATTCATTCATTCATTCATTCATTCATTCATTCATTCATTCATTCATTCATTCATTCATTCATTCATTCATTCATTCATTCATTCATTCATTCATTCATTCATTCATTCATTCATTCATTCATTCATTCATTCATTCATTCATTCATTCATTCATTCATTCATTCATTCATTCATTCATTCATTCATTCATTCATTCATTCATTCATTCATTCATTCATTCATTCATTCATTCATTCATTCATTCATTCATTCATTCATTCATTCATTCATTCATTCATTCATTCATTCATTCATTCATTCATTCATTCATTCATTCATTCATTCATTCATTCATTCATTGTATGTAGTTCATTTTTTTTTTTTCGTGTGATGTATGAAAATTATCGTAGAACTTGAAACTAAAATTCCTAGTTTTGTTACATAATTGAGGTTTAACAAAAGCCCTGTCCTATATGATGTTATATAGAAACTATTTTGTAGACTCTCTTGTAACTGGCTTAAAAAATTAAATAATTTCCCTCTATATAATGTTCTTTAAAAACAATGTTAAATTCTAATAATATATTTTAATTTAAGTATAATTTGCCTGCATGATAATATATGAAATTAAAAAAAAAAAAAAAAAAAAAAAAAACTGAAGATAAAGTATAACGTTTGTTATATTATACACACCCACTTCTTTACAATTTAGTACTTCTTATTCCCCTGACATCACCGCCTTGGTTATATGGGATATAACATTGCTGGCAAACAAGTTTAACGGCTCTGAAATATCTGCCGTCTTCTTACTATGTACCCGACAAATAAATTTTTACTTGATGTGAAAGATGCTGAATTTTTTTTTGTGTGTATACATATTTAGCAAAAAAATGGAAAGAATGAATGAAGGAAGCTACATAGCATAACAAAAATTTGTACAGAGTTAAAAGTTTTTTTTTTTTTTTTTTTTTTTTTTTTTTTTTTTTTTTTTTTTTTTTGCTGCAGTACAGTATTATTTTATACAAGTTACACGTTACAAAAATAAAAATTGAATGAAACTTTGAGGTCTACTGAACATAAATAACCGGATTGTGTGCTGTGGACTCTTTCTATTCACTTTTATATTGAATAGATGTAAAATTATTACTATTATATACAGTATAAATGTATGTAAATAATTATATGGCTTGTTCACAAGGATTATCATATCTACATTGTCTCATTTTGAGGCAATAACCTAAGTTAATATATTTTAATTGTGTTATATGAATGTACACTCAAAAAAATGATGCTTTACTACAGTTACGAATCCTAACTTATTTGAGATAAACACTTTTAAGTTATTATGAGCAGCTAAAATAGTGCATTTTAGCAAAATATTAACAATTGCTAATTTAACTTAAAATAACCCCAATTTTTTTTTAAATATAGCTATTGTTAATAATTTGCTAAAATAAATTATTTTAACTGCTCATATTAACTCTAAAGTGTATATTTCAAATAAGCTAAGATTTATACACTTTAAAAAATGGTGCATTACTTTAGTTACGAATACTAAATTATTTGAGATAATCACTTTAAAGTTTTTATTATGACTAGCTAAAATAATGCATTTTAGCAAATTATTAAAAATAGCCAATTTAAGTTGTTTAAAGATTTTTTAAGCCATTTTAAGTTAAAATAGCTATTGTTAATAATTTGCTAAAATGCATTATTTTAGCTACTCATAATAACTCAAAAGTGATGATCTTAAATAAGTCAGTATTCGTAACTGAAGTAATGCACCATTTTTTTTAGAGTGTAACTGAAGTGATGCACTCCTTTTTTTTTTTTTTTTTTTTGAAAGAGAATAAAAAAGAGAAAAATTGCTATGCAATCAATTTGATTACATGAAAACTTAATGGATTTAATGTATGGATAATGGTTGATAATGATGTTTGCATTGTTACCAAATTTATTACACACTAAAAATATTGCACTGTGTGAATGTAGCTTTAAAGTGCATTTTTTGCTATCGTTTTGTGTAATTCTATGCTATAATATATGTCAAAAATTGTAATTTGAGATAAAATTCTTAAGGTAAAATCTATAAGGACATTTTATGTAATAATAATAGTTATATTTGATGATTGTGCGTTTTTGGGTGATAAAGTAGTTTTTATACAAGGGACGTAAGATTATGCGTAACTTAAAGTATTTTTATTGTTATAAGTAACATTGAAAATTTATTGAATTATGGAGAATCTGTTGAGTTCTGTTCTCCTTCTGAAGTAAAAGTTACTTTAAGGGATCCTGGTTTTAAACATTAATTCAAAAACGTAATATTTGTAAGATTGGACCATCATACATACACGTTTTGTCCCTCAACTCTGGGTTGAAAAACTATAAAGTAGGCAACTTTTGGAATACATGACGTAACAAAATTCAGGTCTATAATAGAAATTGTAAGGCGGGTTTCCTACTTTACTACTTTTCTCCTCAGTTTGTAAGAAGGGACTAAGTAAGAAGAAAAGAAAGGTTAAAGGAATAGAACACTTTGAACAAAAAACATGTCTAGTATCCTAACATACCTAAATATCAACGTTAATTTGACCGGAGTCATTGATTTCTAATTTATTTTACATTTACAAAATGTCAGATGCAGGTTTATGACGTCACAGCTTACTAGTCCACGCGCGTGGAAACAGGCAAGCTGTGACGTCATAAACATGCAGCTGACATTTTGTGAATATAAAATAAATTAGAAATCAATTACTCCAGCCAAATCAAAGTTGATATTTAGGTATGTTAGGATACTACATGTTTTTTGTTCAAAGTGTTCTGTGCCTTTAAGCATAATAGTCCCATTTAGTGATATCATTGAGAGGAAGTTTTTTCTTGAGGCCAGGAACTCTTTTTAAGATAAAGCCAAACGTGTGTATCAGCCAGGCTCATATAACCTTAGTTTTGCAAAAATAAACTAGTTTTCATCAATAGTATATTGAAGTATAGTATATTGTTCTACTCGACCTTGTGGCGTGAAAATTTAATACATTTGAACAATGAATACTATTAATAAGATCATTGACTGATAAAGGAACAACTGTTTTGAGGCCGACTATAAGCGATTTCGGTCACATCCGCTTCCGTTCCTCTTTACTACGCATGCGCAGTAAGTCAAAACGGAAGTGGATGTGACTGAAATCGCTTATAGTTGGCCTCAAAAGTCAAAACTGTTGTTCCTTTATCAGTCATTAGTTTATAAAAATATAGTAAATGTGTGTAATGTCCACATGAAACATATTTTATAGAAATCCAACAATTATTCTACAATACAATTTGAGCATTATTGCATTATATACACGAGTTCTAAAGTTCCGTATACATTTGTGTGCTCTCCCTTTATATTTGATCATCAATTTATCACGTATTAAATTGTCCTCATCATCAATAAATGACGTGATATACCGTAGGTATAAAAAAATAATTTTTAGGATAAAAAATTCTCAGGTATGAGGGTTTATATATATATATATATATATATATATATATATATATATATATATATATATATATATATATATATATATATATATATAAAAGAGACAATGTGTGAAAACACGAGTGGAATAAGTAATCACATGTGACCCAGAGTAACGATTTTATATTTCGAAACTTGACGTCTAAATAAGTAACGTAAAGTCAGTGTGTATAGTTTTATGTGCACTGTACTTTTATATCGTTCACATTTGTTACATTGGTGTAATAAAATGATTAGAGAATAGAGGGTTTCTGTTAAATTTTATATTTTAACATGAATTAGATTACTATGGTATATCCTCTATCCATGCATATATAATAGTAAATAAATTGAAGTGACGTTTTAAAAAGTATCATTATTTTTTCTTTTAAATTAAATTACATTAGGTAAATTTCTATTAATTAAATTTATACACTATATGGCTTTATTGGGTGCCTTTTTTCCTATATATATATTATATAATAATAATGAAAAGCAATTTATAAACATGCAAGCAAAGCAGCGAAGAAGGAAATTTATCTCCTCTCTTCTCCACGCAAAAAAAAAAAAAAAAAAAAAAAACTTAAATCACACTAAAATGCAAAAGTGGACAAAAATTTGTCAGTTTTGCGAACGTTTAGTTTTGGTCTATTTTAGGAAGCCCATTAATTCAATTCAAATTTCTCTTAAATCACTATAAGTATAAACGGAAACTCCATCATTATTATTTTTTGACGTTTGTGAGAAATCTATATCTTTTGATGAAACTTCTCAAAATCAAGTTTTAATACTTAAGTAAATCACTAAACCTATATTTTTGCATCCTAACAATTTATACTAACTTTAAAAGCTAAACAATTCTAGTAAAAAAAAATTCTCCAAAACAAAAAAAAAAAAAAAAAAAAAAAAAAAAAATCTCCTTTTTTTTTTTTTTTTTTTTTTTTTTTTCTACCATAAGCAACTTTGCAGCAAAATTATCTTAGAAGAGGCTCTTATGTATGTAATGAAAATTTTGTACTTAAACCAACGTGATGCTAACTCAGAAGTACTCAAATATATTTTATTGAACGTCTTATACTCTGATAATCCGGATTATTTTCTGTCTAAACATATCTTTCTAAAGTCTCTAGATATATATTAAGACAAAATCTATATCATGTCTTTCATAGTCGTTTTTCTTATTTAACAAGTATTAAATTTAACCCTTATTGCCAGGAAATGTTTCTGTTGATATACATTAATGTAATTTTTTATCTTTCTAAGAATCTTTTCAAAATGGACAAGAATAGTATATAAAATATATTTTAGAGAAAAAAAAAATATATATATATATATTACCAAAATTTATATTGCTAATGTGGTTGTTTCACAGCTTTTTCACTATTTTAAGTTTTATAATATAAAACTTTCATTTCATAACTTCTTTTAAAGGGTTGTTTTTTATTTAATAAGGTTCTAAAAGGGGTTATTTTGGAAGGTGACCCTATTTTTTTATTATTTTTTTTTTCATGTGAAGTGCTGAGCAGCACTTTTTGAAAGTGCCAATTACATGCATGTTTAATTTTAGGTATAGTATCTTAATATTTTTTATCATAAACTTAACCAAAGTGAAAAAAATTTAAAAAAAATAACTGAGAAAGAAAACTTTTTTACCGCTATATTTAACGACAAAAAAAAAATGTGATCTTGTAATTCCAAAAATACAAACCCATTTTTTGAAAGCAATATTTACTATCATTTAAGGGTTATTTGTTTAACATTTTATTTTATGATATTGGTGGGGAGACCACATTTAGTGTATAGGTATTTTGTCTTTTTCTCATTACCCGTTGAAAACTTAATTTTTATGTATATAATTTTATTTTAAACCTAATAAAGAACTATTATTATCTTGGAAAAACTATATAATAATAGTTGAATTATATAAAATGTTTTAAGGGAGTAGGGTACCAACCTTATATCTATAAAACTAGAAGTGTTTCGGGTCTAAATTTGGTGTCATTGTGTAGCTAAGGGTCACACCTAGCAGTGATAAAAGTTTCAAGATGTTTGACCGTCCCGAAAAAAAAATTATTGATATTAACATTGGGCCTTATGGGCTTAAAATTTCAAAAACTCATATAAAATTAATTTGCACGGGGACCCCCCAAAATTTTTATATATTTGAAATTATCTCAAGCTGAAGTATCATTATGCAAAATTTCAGAGTTATTTGACGAGAAAAGTTTGGCCGACGTCGGTACCCTACTCCCTTAAGTTGTGTATTTGCACGAGTTACATTTTTTTTTCATACATAACTCTAATGTTTACTATATAAAGTAATCTTCCAAGATATTAACTGAGAAAATTTCCTTTCGTTTTCATATTACATAGAAATTCTCATCTTTCCGCTACATCATCTATTTCCTCTATATATAAAGGAAATATGTAGTAGTTTTGTTATAGATATGAAAACTCAAAATGAAATTAATGCATTGTACAGTGTTATATAAAAAAAGTTGTCATGTTAACTTACCTCTATCGCGAGATCAAAATCCTTTCTTTCAATCGTTCCACTCTGATTCACATCTGCAACAAGATAGAAAAAAATACAAAATGAAAAATGGTATTCTGCACTGCACCATGTCATCATCTTTTATTTTTTCTTGTCCACTTTTCTTTTGTCACAAATCCTATCTTCTCAAGTATATACCTCTTATGTTCTCTCTCTCTCTCTCTCTCTCTCTCTCTCTCTCTCTCTCTCTCATGTCCATCATAAACTATCTCATTGACTTTTCTTCCATATAAAAAGATAAAAATTTAATGACTCAAAGAATCATGTTTCTTTTTTCTAGAGTATGCTACATGACAAAATGATTTATCAGTTTAATACTTTTTGACTGAAAGATCCAGCAATTAAAATTATATTTTTGTTCTTGTTTACAGATAAAATACTGGTTGGAGAACAACTACAAATAGGAATAGCTTCTGAAGTATACAAAGTGAAAGTCAATTCATATTTAAAAGGTAAGTGTATTTTTCCTTTTTGTATACTTCAACCAAAAATGTACATTAATTTTCAAATTTTAAAAACAGTTCAGAACGTCATATTGTGTTGATGATTTTAGTTTCTACTTATTTTATGCAAAATCAATTTCAATATTTTTACCAAATTTGTAACTAAAATCTGAATAAAAACTGTTATTTATTACTTATATTATATAGATATATTAGAAGGTATATATTTATATAAAGAAAATCTGCTTTTGTTATACAAAATTAATGTCAATCTTTCTTTAAAATAATGTTTAATTTTACCCCCTAAATTCTTGAGAAAACTTTACCAAACTATTTGTTAAGGGGGGAAAAGATAAAAAAAACTTCTATTATGATCAAGAAACTTTTGTTATCAATTTAAAAGAAAGATTAATGATAACATGATTAATAATTTTATTTAAATATTTTACAACTGAAAAGTGCAAAATACTTTACAATGTCGACTTAATCTTATGACTAAAACGTACAAAAGACAAATAACTGAGACATTTTTCATTCAAAATTTGTGGTAATAAATCTTACTTAAAGGTGACTTTCCATTTTCGTAACATTTAAATTGTGAACTTCTTTTTTTTTCACCACATTTTTATAATAAACCATAGCAGACAGCGATGTATAATTTTATATAAAATACTAAACATTCCAAAATTATTATTTGATCGGTTATAAATAAAATATTACATTTTTCATCGTTTCTTTGGAAGCACTTTTTATAAGAAATTTTATGACATTGTATTATTGGTGATTACCTTTTACTTTTTTGGGTAAGATCCAATTTTTTTATAAACTTAATGCAGAAATCGATGATTTTTTTTATTTGTAATATTTTGAAGTTTTTTTTTTCTTATTGGGCAATATTTTATGTACTAGTCGTGTTTCGTACAAGGTAAACTAAAATATGGATTTTATAAATTATAGGTTTTGAATGTCATTGGAAGGTAATTTTAGTGATTATTACCAATCCCACTCGATGATTTATTGAGTGTTATTTCCCAGATCAATGTGTACTTAATATTACGTAAATAGACATAAAATTATAAATTGTCATTACACAATATTTTTAGAACGAATAGAAAATACATTTTAAAGGGCTGACATTAAAATAATTGTTAGTTTCAAATTACTGACTGTACGAATTACATTACATAGTTCTTAGTATTTTAAAGTTAAAATTACCTTAAAATATAATATACTATATTGATTATTTTGTTCAAACGAAAAAATATAATCTTTAAGTTGCTATAAAATTTAAACAGAAGATAGAGAATGACATAAAATGTTAAGTATACTTGGACCTTTCAGCAATAAATATTTTCTAATGGTCCATAGAAAAAAAAAAGAAAAAGAAAGAAAGAAAGAAAGAAAAAGAAAAAGAAAGACATTTCTTTACTAAATCCTTATGTCAAAGTTACTTTTACTTTTTCTTGGACACAAAATTTTATCTTACTTTTTTCCTTTTTTTTTTTTTTTTTTTTATTTTATTTTATTTTTTTCCCCTTTTTTCCTTTTTTTTTTCCTTTTTTTTTCTCCTTTCTTTTTTCTTTTTCTTCTTATTTTTTTATCTTTCTAAAGCGAAACCTTATGCGAATTCCTAAATTTAAAGTTTTTATTTAAATGTAACGCAATACAGTAATAACATTTAAGTTCGTTCTGTAAATATTGAACACAAATATTGAGCCAGCTTCGATATAATTGTTCTTTGTTAACAACATCTGATCATGACATCATTGGCTCTTTACTACGTATGTATGGTTGATCATTTTTATTTCTTCATTTAGAATTTTAGACCTGATAAGAATGAACGAAACTTTACACAAAAAAAGTTCCATGCTCAACATGCAACTCACTTTTATCGGCTCAAAAAATAATCTCAACCAGAGGCCTTACGAAAAGCCGGAACGATTGGAATGAACAGGGAATGAAACAAATTGACGCACGAAATTGCGCAATATTTATGGCGCATAGTTTAAATAAAATATAATCAAAATAGGCTATTAGAAACACTTAAAACAACAAAAAACGAGCCAAAATAATCATTGAAGACACAATAAATCGTATTCAAGCAATAAAATTCAAGAAAACACAATTATAAACCCCAAATCATTAAGATAAACGTACTTGCTTTTCAAGTTAAGCGCCATTAATCAGCTGGATCAATATCGTTCCATTTGTTTCATTCCCTGTTCATTCCTCGTTCATTCCAGTCGTTCCGGCTTTTCGTAAGGCCTCCCAATGAATTTGTCTAATCTTTTTAGGCAACCAATCATTGTTAATGAGCCTCACTATACTTTACAGACCAAACTATAGTATAAAAATATGTATACATTTATGTATTTAAAATATGACATTTTCTATTGCATGTTTCGAAATATAACATTTGCTTGTGGAAATTAGGTGAAAATTAGAAGGTAGCGTTTTTAGAAGCTCCGGATATATCCTTCCTTTAAAAAAAATACATACTTTTTGAAGTTACTCCTTTATTTCTTATCATTATTTTAAATAAAAGTAAATACAAATTAAAAACAACATTTTAGCTTGTTCTGTAAACTACAGACAAAATTGAGGCGGCTTCAAAAATGTTCCTTTGTTATAAACAGCTGGATATGACGTCGTTACCTGTTTACTACGTTTATACATATGGTCGTTCATTGTTATTTCTTCGTTTAGAACTTTGAACTTGATAAGAATGAAAGAAACTCCAAAAAAAAAAAGTTCCATGCTCTTCATGCGACTCAATTTTGTTGGCTCAAAAATCAAGATCAACCAATGAATGTGTCGTATTTTGTTGGTCAGCCAATCACTGTTGTTGAGATTCGCTTTACTTTACAGAACAAGCTTTAATATTTTCTACAACTACAACTTATCTAAAGTTTTGATTTATTGACTGGAAAAAAACAAAAAACACGAAGGTGATAAAGAAACGTGTAAAAATTTAATAACAATAATTCTATACAAAATACATAACGTGGAAAATAATCTATGATATGTTGTCAGCTGTATTAATGTGAAATATAATGATTTTATATACCATAATATATTTTTACCTTTTTAGATAGATAAGGATAAATCCATTAAACATAAAATTATTATTTTTAGTTTTATTACCAATAAAATTACAGTGTTTAAATGACATTATATAATATATTGTATATAAATATAAAAAAAATGAATATTAAAACCATGAAACCATTATATTCTTGAAAAAGTAATATACTTTATTGGTCAATCAAAGTTATTGCTATTTTTTTTCCCATCAATATGTATAAGTTACTGTCATGTTTTTCATTTTTATGACAATGCGAATAATTAAAGTTTTATTATTATTTTATAATGAGAAACTATTAAAATATAAAATATTCATAAGGTTGTATGTAATAAGATTTATTGTTAAGAAATTACCACAACTTATATAGACTCATAAAATAATATATGTGTACAGAGTATTACGTAACTTTAGTCGATCATCATGTAAAATTTTAATTTATTAACTACATCAAATGATTTTGCCCTATAGATATATGTGGTTGGTGTGACCTTTCTTAAATTTTTATTACTATATACCAAATAGCTATCGTGTTGAGTGATAAAATAAAATTGAATTCAGACAGAGGAAAAATAAAAGTTAAATAATTTAACATACAACTCAATGAAATAAAAGAAGAAAAAAAAATCGATTTTCCATTCAAGTTTCTTTTCTATTACAAAATAGCTTTAAAATGATTTTTTAATTATTCACAATATTGCAATAGAGGTTACTGGTGTAGTACGCTAGTCTAGCCAATCACATGTGAAGCGGATAAAGGCAAACTTCCACTAATTTCTTATCCTTTAGCTTTACGTTACCATCTTCTTAGCGTTTCTTTGAGAAAGCTATGCACCAAGACCAGAAATAGTTGTATGAGGGATATTAGATAGTTTTCGTCTCTCTCTCTCTCTCTCTCTCTCTCTCTCTCTCTCATCGTGGTAAACTTTCTTATCTGATTCATTTTTCATTACACGGACAAGAATACATGCTTACATAATATAATAATTATTTTAGCTCATTTTCAGCACAATTTATTCAATAAAGCATAATTAATATACTCTACTGCATAACAGCTATGTTACGTGGCATAAATATTATGTTGTACAGCCCTGGCCAAAAGTTCCCGAGCGATTTGCATAGGCAAACCGCAACCACTCTATGTTATCTTTATGAGAAAACGTAGCGGCCGCCACTGCACCGTTCGGGAACTTTTGGCCAGAGCTGTACATCATAATTATTTATATTTTTCTAATTAAGTAACATTTTTGATATAATGACATAAACACAGCATAATTTACGTAATTTATTCTTTCCATTAGAAAAACAGCAAGGAAGCAACTAAATCACCACATTTGCAGTGAAAATTTTTCAAATGCAATAAGTCATCAATTCAATACCAAAATCCATTATTAATGTTGTATCTTTAATATTATAATCTTCATATTTCTACAGGAATAAAACCTTCCGGTATAGGGTTAATCTTAATGAGCTTGGCCGTTACCAGACCCTATAGAATTCGTATCAGTATACTCGACTGAACTTCTAATACTATGCGTTTGCATTGCTAGTATAAATAATTGATATATAATTCACATTTCTTTCACAAAATATTCTTTAATAATCTATAAAAAACAAAACATAAGGACATAATAGACATCACATAAAAAATATTCTCAAAAGACTTAAAATAAAAATGTTTTATTATTATTATTTTTGTATATCGCGTGCATACATGATTTTTATCTAAAAAAAATATCGTGACTTAAAATGCAACAGATTTTAGAATGATAAAAAAAGAAAAACTCGTTCATTGAGTGTTTTTAATATACCTTTTAAAACATATTAATAAAAACCATAATATATAGCAAACTTAACTTCTTTTTTTTTAATCTTAATCCAAAAGAAAGGATTTTCTTAGGCTTTAAAATGACATGAAAAGCTGGAAATTTACTTCGCACGTACAGTCATGTGTTTGTATACCATAAAGAAAAAAATACACCATACTTGTTAAATAACTAGAGTAATAAATATCAAAGAAAATTGCTGCTTTTGCTTCTTACACACTTGGGATACATTTAACATCCGTGAATATGGAGAATAAAATTGGTTGAAATATATCCGTGAACTTTTTGTATTCTCTCTCTCTCTCTCTCTCTCTCTCTCTCTATATATATATATATATATATATATATATATATATATATATATATATATATATATATATATATATATATATATATATATATATATATATATATATATATATATATATATATATATATATATTCATGGTTCACGTAAGAAATGTATACTTGAATGTGACAAATTTATTTTTGAGAGAGAGAGAGAGAGAGAGAGAGAGAGAGAGAGAGAGAGAATGTTTTTCATAATTAAAATTGCTAAATTTTTAATCATAAAATCTTATCGAAAATTAGCTTGGAGCTCAACAATAGAAGACGTTGCAAAAGTAGGTTCAGTGAGAAAATAAACAAACGCACAACCCTACAATACTTACAAAGTGCTTACTCTGTTCCTGTATTAATTTAACATGCTTTCTTATGTGGCAATGAAACAGCTATAACTCGAGTTAAAATTACTTCTCCGAGTTGAACTTTTTACTGTATACTGACGTGTGACTCAAATATTTTGTTTTCCTGTATTTCAATTAATTTGGCTAAATATTATTATTTTTCCCATTCAATTGACTTGAAATTCAGCAAAACAAAAGCTTTAAGGCTTAGTAAGCTATAGTAAAAATGCCAGCTCCGAGAAATAATTTTAACTCGAGTTATAGCAACTTCATTGCCCCATAAGAAAGCATACTAAATTGAAACAGGAACACTATAAGTCGTCTGCAAGCACTTTGTTAGTATTGTTGAGCTGCGAGTATATTTTATCACTATAAACCTACTTTTGCAAGTCTTCCATTAAATTGGTGAGATTGCTTTTGAATAGAAGTAACAATTAAAAAAAAAATTCTAATACGTAATATTTTATAAGTACATATAGAATTGAACTTGGATTACTATTTTGTAGAAGCAATGATTGTGTGAACAGCTAAATAAAAAAAAAGTATTAAAAAAAAACCATGAACATAAAATATATTGGATGAATACGAAGAACAGTTTACCCACGTTGCAGTAACTTTGATTGCATAGAATTACCATTAAAAAGCTTTAACTTTTTTATGGAATAAAATTTACTGCAAATTGGAAATATTATGCACTAATGCATTAAAAGTAGTGCAGTAATAATAAATTGTGCAGATAATCTGCTTTATCATAAAATCCAACTCATAATATAATATTGCATTTGTGATTATTTTGCATTCTTGTATTTTGAGGACTATGCATATGTTTCTTGAAGTTCACTATAACTATACTTAAAGGAATAGACCAGAGAAAAACATAAGCATTTATATCACAAAACACTTGATGGGATTGACATAAATAACATTAGTTTGTCTCAAAACCCAACTGTAGCCCCGTAGCAGTGATCAGAAAATTTTATTTATGCAACCCGCACAACATTTTTATACTAATTTTTGCATGTTTCTGACGTCATAAACATGAAATTTCACGCAAATAGCATACTTTACAGTTTTTTCACGCTCTCTCGTGGGGCTACATTAACTTTTTGGTAAAAATTGTCATCTGTTTTGAAGATCTCATTTTGTGTTTATTCATTAAAAAGCACATGTTGTTTTATGTGGTCTATGGCTTTAATACATAAATTTTAATATTAATTATTATTTACAGAACAAAATTTCAAAGATTGTTCTTAAAAAGTTAGAGTGGTGTTTACACGGTCCAATATTTCCAATGTGCAATAAATTTTATTACACGATATCTCCATTTAAAAATTTCACAAAAGCTTATTTTTTTTGCATATAAGGTGTTTTGTGCATATTTTATAGTGTGAGATCACTTTGTGTATAGTCATTTGCTTTTTCTCACCCCAGTTGGATATTTTTTTTGTATAATTTTAAATACTGAATAGGAAATAAAAATAATAATTGACCCAGGCAGTTAATATAGTCAGAACTAACAACAAGCATTGGTCTAGTCATTACTAAAAATTAACATAATAATAAATACGTTAATTTTATCTACATTAATTAAAAATTATTATAATTATTATTGTGTAAATATTGCTTAATATGAAAAAACCATTAGGAGCCATTAAATGAGGTTTATTTTCTTTAGAACACGGCTAAAAATTTGATCATAATAATTTAGCTAATACGAATTCAGCACTATTGGTTCATGATAACACCAGTACTGAAATATTGAATAATAGTTATTCTGCTCAGAATAAATATTTATGGTATTCACAAATAGCAAGATTTATTCTATCTTTAGTCCTAGTATAAAATACAGTGGACATTAGATAATTCAATAAAAAAAAGAAGAAAAAATACAATAATTGGACTAGAAAACGCCCTTGAATTTCCGCGATTTTTAACACTATTTTGAGCATTCTAGAGTGGGTAGGGGGTCCGCAAAAGCAAGAAAACCTTTTTGACAAAAGAAGCATATTTTTGTCATTCTGAGAACCGCACAAAAACGTGGTTAAAATATACGACAATGGAATAATTTTTAAAAAAGTCGGGGACTGAAGAGGCTATAATATGACATATAGTGACGTATTAATTGCATAATTTCTTTTATCCATGCTCAATTAAGTTCAAAAAATTGAATAAAAAAAGTATAGCAATGTTTAAAAATATTTTTATCACTTTAAATTTTCAATGAAAACAGTACAAAATTATCAATTTATCCATCATTTTTTTTTTTTTTTATAAAAGTAATTAATTTTAAACTTAAAATATTTCTCCCCTACCCTTTGTCATGTTATGATATCATATAACTGTATAACAAGTATTAAAAATATTATTTATGAAACATGAATGACCTTTGAGTGCATTTTTTTTTTTTTTTACTTTAAAGTACCCTTGACATAAAGCACTTCTTTTACACCCTTGTGGATAATACAACTCTTATCTCATATGAACCCTAATCCTCGAATATTTAACATAAATTTTTATCATGCATGCTCAGGTATAATAAAAAAATATATATATGACAAGATTTTCTCAACCCTCATTAAATTTTGAAGATGGGGTCAAAATTATAATAAAAAAAATTATGTAATTAATTATTGCAAAGAATCTTACACTATTTTTTCTTGACAAATAGTTAAGGGGCTGTATTTTATCATGCATTTGTGAGCAAAAAGAAAATTGTGGTGGAATATTCACACACTTGATTAAAAATACATTATTCCGCTCTGTTATAGATATATTAACCGTAAAATTATAATTATGGTATAACAAATATATGGATGTTATTAAACATATATATTGACAATAAATTGACACATTAAACATTTTATGGGACATGTAATGTACTCCACTGCCACTTTTTTATCAATTGCAACGGGGAGTACTATTAGCTTCTTGTATATATTATATATTATAAAATATATATATATATATATATATATATATACAGTATATATATATATATATATATATATATATTGTAAATTTGTATATCATTAACTTGACTGCGTTACCAATGACGTGCAAATATTTAAAGGAACAGGCCATTATAACATTTATATCGTAAAGCATTTATGTCACAAAATACTTGATGAGACTTACATAAATAACATTAGTTTGTCTAAAAACAGCACCTTATAGCAGTGATCAGAAAATTTCAAATTTATGCAACCCGCACAACATTTTTATACTAATTTTTGTCAGTTTCTGATTCCACAAACAGGAATAGTCACGCAAATAGCATACTTTGACAGTTTTTTCAAGCTCTCTTGTGGGGTCACATTTACATTCTCATAAAAATTGTCATCAGTTTTGGAAATCCCCTTTTGTGTCTAATTATTACAAAGTATACATTATGTTTCATGTGTGGTCTTTGGCTCTAAGTTATTTCATTCCCTACGAACTTCCATAAAGGAGTGCTTCCCGTGTCAGTGAGAAAAAAAAAGTATCAAAATAATAATAAATAATAATAATAATAAATGTAAATAAGAAAGAAAAAACAAGAAAAAAGCGTGACAATTGGGCGAGAGAGAGAGAGAGAGAGAGAGAGACAGAGAGAGAGAGAGAGAGAGAGAGAGAGAGAGAGAGAGAGAAGAACAAAAAAAAATTAAAGTAACAATACCTAAATAAATTCACTAAAAAGTATTAAAAGTAAACTGAATTACTAATGAATTAAAAAATTAACAAAATTGTAAAAAAAAAAAAAAAAAAAAAAAAAAAGTTTTAAATGAATACAAATTTAGCTAAAAATTGAATGTAAATAAAAGTACAAATCTCGATATAAAAAAATAAAAACAACAACAAAGCTAAACCATTATATTATACATTATTATTTATTTAACTAATATCATTAATTATACATTATAAATATGAAAATATTATTTTAAACTTAAAACCACAATTCATGAAATAAATTTCAATTCTGTTACATTTAAATAAATATAAATAACAATAATAATGTTTAATTGAAATTCAATCTAAATCGATTTCTTTTTAATTAGTATGGAGTTTGTTGTAAAACAATACTTGATTTTAATTACTGTGGTGTACCTGGTTTATTTTATAACTTTAATGAAATTGTATTCTAAGTAATTTAGTATCGTCACTGTTACGAGTTTTTGGTAAATGTCATTTTTATCTGGTTTTCTTATTATAAGGAATAGAATTAAATACCAATTTAAACAAAATTATTTGCTATAATTTTATCAATATAATTAAATTTTAGTTTGTAAAGGCACCTTGCACAAAAAAATGGTCTAATATTCTACCATACCTAACTATCAACGTTAATTTGGCCTGTGTCATTGATTTCTAATTTATTTTCCATTCACAAAATGGTAGATGCGGGTTTATGACGTCACATCTCGCTTGTTTTCGCACGCATGTACCAGCAAGCTGTGACGTCATAAATCTGCATCTGCTATTTAGTGAATGGAAAATAAATTAGAAATCAATGACTCCGGCCAAATTAACGTTGATATTTAGGTATGTTAGGATATTAGACCATGTTTTTGTTCAACGTGTTCTACGCCTTTAAATTTTAGTTCATATATATCCTCAATATTTCAAAAACTTTATTTGGATGCAATAATACTAACATATTGGAAAAGAGACTAATTTCTTTCTTTATTTTTATAATTTCAAGTGAAATATAAAAATTAAATTTAAGTTTTCTTAAAAAAATATAGAAAAATATATTCAAGTTGAATCATCTGTGTGGATCAGTTCCTTCGACCCGTATTTAGAATTCAATTTGCAATAATTTTTCCAAACTGGGCTGCATTTGAACTTTTTTTTACATTGTGACCATTAATTCATAGGACAAAAAGACGCGACAGCATCCATGATGTTAGTTCTATAAAATTATTTGAATTAAATCAATTATAGTATATTGTTGATATAATTTAAATTCTTTATTTTAATTTCATTTTCCATACTCATTATTATTATTATTATTTTATTCAGTTCATTATAAATATAAAAAATGTTTTATTGAAAAATGATATTGTATGAAATTGCTAAATTGTTTCAGAAATAATTCAACTTATATGTTAAATAAATATAACAACAAACATTGAGGTAATGTATTTCGTAATACAAATTACAAAAACTCAAACTATGACGCTTCGTATTCTATTAAAATCAAAACACTTTCCATGTGCAGTGTTTACGCTTAAAGTAATTTATTTAAATTATACAGTACTATACAGTATATATATATATATATATATATATATATATATATATATATAATATATATATATATATATATATATATATATATATATATATATATATATTAAATTGAAGCTAATGAACCAAAGACACAAAATTTTATATAATAAGTTTTTATAATGATGAGAATTGTTTAATAATCTCGCCTTTTCTTAATTTAATCCCTCTTTTTCTATTTTTTTCTTTTTTGTCATTTACATACTAATTACGCTTTGAGAGAAAGTTGGAAGCTGAAATAGGGATACAAACAAGCGAGCGAACAAGAGAGAGAGAGAGAGAGAGAGAGAGAGAGAGAGAGAGAGAGAGAGAGAGAGAGAGAGAAAATCATATAAAAAACTTAGAATTACTTACTTTATCTTTACTTTTAATTCAAAATAAAATAATAACAACAAAACTTGATTTTGTCCTATGCTGTGTAATGTTATTCATTGCTCAAGAAGAGCATCGAAAAGCATTCAGAATGACGTCATGCGCACACACTCTATATATATTTTCCACTTTTTTACACCTGGACAAATACATTTAAAACCTAAAGATAATGCTAAAATTTCACAGCTTTTATACTAAAAATTTGTTTCAAAAGATTTTCAAATGAGATTTACAACATTGTGGCTTTACTTATAATATAATCCTCTTTACTATGGGCTTTTACCAACGACAAAATGATATTTCAAACTTACATATTATATTGCGGTGAACCTTAAAGTTGTTATACAAATATTCTATCATGTTAAATTATATGTAAAATATGACTTGTCGTGCTATGAATTGTAATTAGTATGCAGTTTACTTTGATATTTTGTCAACACAGTTTAGTAGTTGCAGTTTAATTTTATAAATGTCATTTAGAAAATTATATTTACTATTTAAATTAGGTATATTATAGTATTATACATAATAACATTAATATAATGAAATAGTATACTTCAAATAATTTAAAATTTAAATTATAGCACCTATAAGTATGAAAATGAAAAATTGTATAAATATAAACTTTCATAATACATATAAAAGCAAGGATTTAAATTTAATTAACTTAAAATTAGAAAAAAATGATAATAATTTTTTACAAATCTATGACTAAATATGCACAGAAATAATAAATAACGTAATTTGTGCTAAATTTATGTCATTATAGCATAAATGGTAATAGCAATACGGCAAGCAAGCAATCAAAAAAAAAAAATCATAAATAATTATGCTGTAAAAAATTGTATTTTTTCTGTAACATAATTATTATGAAGTACAGCATAGATTATGTTGTATTGAACAAATCGTGCTGAAAATTAGCTAGAATAATTATGAAGTACTTATTTTTGTCCGTGTGTGGAGGGCATTTTCAGACATCACGAATATATAAAAATACATACGTAAAAATTATGCTAGCAAATTTTCAGTATACAATTTGTTCAATACAGCAAAAATCTATGCTATTTCATTACAAAGCATAAATATTATACTGTACAATATAATTATTTACGTTGTTGTTCTAATTTATAGCATAATTTTTGCTATAATGACATAAAAATTTAGCATACATGATTTCAGTATAGCATGAATCGTGGTCATAATTTTCAGAACAATAAGCGGAAGAATAAACAGATTTTTTTAATATTTGATCAATATACCATTGGATTTAGAGTATATACTAATTCATATACTTTAGGTATACTCTAAATTCAATGAATATACTAAGCAAATTTTAAAGAGTAAGAAAAATTCGCAGCAAACCTCATAAAAAAACCCTGCATTTTTCATAAAAAATTTTACTTGTTGAGGTGACCACTCTTACAATAATTTAATTTCTATTATTTTTGTTATATGTATATAGCTTTACAAGTCAAATCAAATCTCGTATGAACAACAACGCGAGAAAGAGAGAGAGAGAGAGAAAACACCAACGTCTACTGTACTGTACAACTCGCACAGAGTTGAAATAGAACCACTGCACTGGAGATCATCGCACGGTATTGATATTTTAAACATTTAAATCTGAATTGTTTCTTTTGTAATATAAAGTACAACTATTTTTTACATAGGGATTTAGTTTTGTTGTTTCTAAACGTAATAAAATTTGCAACTTTACTCTCTTTGTATTATATATATATATATATATATACTTTTTTTTTTTTTTTTTTTTTTTTTTTTTTTTTTTTTTTAGTAAAAGGTGTTTTACAACTTGTGCTTAAAAGCTCCGACGCAAAACATAAATTATCCAGGGTTTCTACTTCCCCACATATTTACATACTACATATAAACAACTAAAGCTTAAAAGACATAAAAATATGCAAGTTTTTAATAAATAAAATTTATAATTAAATTTTGTAATATTTAAGCCCAAACATTGTTAAAATATGTTTACATGTAATTTTTGTAAATTTATGGTAATTGTTAATAACGTAATGTTGAATACAAGTATTATTTGTTTGTTTGTTGTGTATTCATTCATTCATACATTCATTCATTTATTCATTCGTTCATTCATTCATTCATTCATTTATTCATTCGTTCATTCATTCATTCATTCATTCATTCATTCATTCATTCATTCATTCATTCATTCATTCATTCATTCATTCATTCATTCATTCATTCATTCATTCATTCATTCATTCATTCATTCATTCATTCATTCATTCATTCATTCATTCATTCATTCATTCATTCATTCATTCATTCATTCATTCATTCATTCATTCATTCATTCATTCATTCATTCATTCATTCATTCATTCATTCATTCATTCATTCATTCATTCATTCATTCATTCATTCATTCATTCATTCATTCATTCATTCATTCATTCATTCATTCATTCATTCATTCATTCATTCATTCATTCATTCATTCATTCATTCATTCATTCATTCATTCATTCATTCATTCATTCATTCATTCATTCATTCATTCATTCATTCATTCATTCATTCATTCATTCATTCATTCATTCATTCATTCATTCATTCATTCATATAATAACTTATCTCTCTATTTATCAAAGCTTTTTTTACATACAGGTACAATTATTACAATTTAAGACATTAAACAAACTTTTCACAGTTAAAAGTGCCAAGTAAATAAAATACATTAGATGTTGAAGAAGTATTGTAGTAGATCGATTGAAATTTTGAACAAAAAGTAAACTTTTCACTTTTTGTCATCAAACATCTCGTATCAAATCAAAATATCCCTCTTTAAGACCACAAATTCAAAAGGATTTCTAGATGACATTGAAATGTAAAAGTGGATTTAAAGTATTTTGTACTTTGTGACAAAGGCTTTATCTTTACATGGTAGCTTTAGATTTTGATCACTGTGTAAAAACTCCTCAAAGCAACCATGTTTTCAGCCATGTAGTTTTATGCTTTTAATTTCAGCTTATATGCTTAGTTCTTGTTTTTCAGGGATAGTACTTTTTTTATTGTTAGACCACCGTTAGATTCACGGATAAAATAAAGTACGTAATTTAGGCTGAATTTACGTCAAATGTTGCATGGAATTGTATAAATAATAAATATAAGTATAATAAATGTTGCTGAAATGTTGCTGAAGCATAATTATTAAGTTTTTTTTATCCATCACGTGAAGACGTTTTTGGTGATGCATACTGATACTGTCATTAAGAAAAAAAAAGTTCAAATGACATGACTTAAAATCGAAGACGAAAAGTGTATCACCAAGTATGCTATTTATTTTTTTGGGAAAATCTTCTTCTTTTTTAAATAGTAATATAAATAAATCCATGATATAATACTAGGACATGAGAGCTATGTTATACCTTTACCAATCTAACCTTATTTTAAGTTATATTTTTGTCTCCTTCTTTCAAGCCTAAATATTATTTGTTTTGATACTTTATAATATTCCTGTAACGTCATTTCATCATTCCTCCAGATTAAAAAGTTAAGATTGAAATCTAAATAAAATAACAATAGTAACTAATGCGTAGCAATACTATAAAGCGTACACCTTTATTTTGTAACGTAAAAGTGCAATCAAACTTACAAAGGGGGGAGAGAGAGAGAGAGAGAGAGAGAGAGAGAGAGAGAGAGAGAGAAACTACGTATGAGAAGATTTTTTAGAACACCAATTAACCTCAATAAAATCTGTTTTTACAATTGCATTTAAAAACTGCAACTTATACAAAACGTTTTCAAATAACAACCAAGTTTAATTAAGAATACCATTTAGGTAAAAAAAAAAAAAGGTAATTTTCTTCCAATGTTTCTGTGTTATCTATATACATTAAATATCAGGAACGATCTAAAAGGTCGCTTTTTCAAACTTTTTTTTCCCTCTCTCTTTCTCTCCCTATGTATATATAGTTTTCCCAGTTGGCCCCTTATATGCCAGCAACCACATACAATGTGGTATAGCAAAAATAGGGAAGGAAGCCAGGCGACAAAGGTGCTATAGAAAAATAACATTTTGGCAGCAAAAGGACTTTAAAGATCGTAAAAAAAAAAAAAAAAAAAAAAAAATACTCAAACATTTTACCTACTATAATTTTTCTTTTCCTTTATATAATATGAAAAGAAAATGCTTTTTTACTATAATGTTTTTTAACATAAGAAAATTTCTAATTATGTTTTTAATAATATATTTTATAAAAACGGGGGGAAATATTGCATTAAAAAAAGTATATAAGATAAAATAGAACACTGTCAATTTTAAGCTAAAAGTGTAAACTAAAAACTTTGCATGTTCCTATTTAGACTTTACATTACATTTAGACTGTAAAAATTAGGTTACATTTGGTATGTATTATATAGGACGTAAATTACATAGTTATCATTTTTCGTTGTCAGTAACCTAAAAAAAAGTATATAAATATGTTTTTGTTTATTTACTTTATCTTGTGAATTAGATTTAAGAACTACTGTATAGTTTTGAAATGCAATGTTTTTTAACACTCCTAAAAAAAAAAAAAAAAAAAACGTAAAAAAAACAATTTCAAAATATAATTTTAGTTGCAGTTAATAATTTTTAAGGATTTTTTTTTTTTTTTTTTTTTTGCTTTTTTGTAAAATTATTGCACATAATAAGCTAAATGTCTATATTTATGGTGCTAATGGACCACTTGCAATGAAAGAAACAATTTAAAATAAATTTAAACAATTTAAATGCATTTTCTTATGAAAAAATTATTATTATAAATACCTACAATAATTATGAAACGTTTATTGCATGTTACGATGAAAAACGTATGACTGATCACAAATTTAAAACCATAATATTTTGAAATAAAAGTGTTATCACATATAAGATTTTATTTTCTATGTTTTAATAGAAATTATGATTCTTTATTCTATCAGCACGCAGATATTTTTCATTCCCCCCCCCCCTCTTATTTAATAATTTATTATAAAGATTTTTATTAGTGCAAGTCGTCTCTCCATGCAATAGTTTCATTAGGCAATAGAATTAAGATTCTTATGTTAGTGAATTTACTCTCTTTTCATTGTTAAAGGAATAGACCAGAGAAAAACAAGGGCATTTATATCACAAAACACTTGATGGGATTTACATAAATAACATTAGTTTTGTCTCAGTATAGCAGTGTAGCAGTGATCAGAAAATGCGATTTATGCAACACGTACAACATTTTCATACTAATTTTTGCATGTTCCTGACGTCATAAACACGAGTTTTCACAAAAATTGTATACTTTACAGTTTTTTTCACGCTTTCTCGTGGGTTTACATTAACATTCTGGTAAAAATTGTCATCAGTTTTGAAGATACCAATTTGTTTTTATTCATTAAAAGCACATGTTGTTTTATGTGGTCTATGGCTTTAATCATCGAGTTAAAAATTATATCATTGTATTTTATTTATAACCAAAAATTCTAAGTTACGTATTTTTTAGTGAATAAAAGATGACATTTTAAAATTTATAGATTTTTTTTTAAGGTTGCATCAGGAGAAAAAATAAACTTTTTTTTTTATAAATATTCGTATTTTTACTTCTTTTTTTTTTCAAAGCAAGAAAGAAGTAGAGCATAAAAATAAAACTTTTGCTTTTAAATCATAAAACTGTAATATTTTATCTATTTAATGATCCAAATATTTGTCAAAATTAAAGTGAGAACCCATCTTGTAGAAATATATTTAAATGCTTGGATTTCAACATTCATAATAAGCTTTTTTTTTTAGATATATATATTTTTTTTTAATTATGAAAAATTTAAACTGGAATAACTGTACTGATCTTATATTTTATAAATCAATCCTTTTTACATATATAACTGCTCGTTAGGTCACCATCTTTGTGGTAAGAAGTACATTGTCCAGCTTATAGGTAATACTAGCTCAAATGTATAAATAAAATACTAATTTTTATTATTTTATCCTTTAAATTCTACAGACCTACAAATGAGTGGTTAGTTTTGTGGTATTTGACACTGTGGTTTTATAATAAAACTTTGTTATGCTTTCTTATGGACAGCGTGCCATGCATTCATGGCTAGAATTTAATTAAAACGATGCTTTATATTATGCATATATATATATATAGTATATATATATATATATATATATATATATATATATATATAATGCATATTTTATATGCAATTTTCATATCACAACGACGGTACTGTGCGTGCCAGCTAAGTATCTTCGATATTTCTTAAATAATTGATTAAAAACTGCTCATTTAAAACTGCTCATTTGAGATGGGCGATATTAGTGGGCGATAATGCAAACTAAATTGTTCCTGGCTTAAGTTGCTTGAGTTTTTGTCGAAGATGAAATGTTGGTTTCCTATGTTCATCTATGCTATTTAGCACCTTCAAAATGTTTTTTTTTTAAATTATGAAGGTGACTCTGCAACTGTCATAATTTACTCTTTTTTTTTAACTTTTTGCTTTTGTAAGACTACATCATAATTAAATAATAAATATAAGCACCTAAAATTTTTAAATTTAAAACTAGAATATCTAATTTATTCTTAATTATGGACAAATACGTTGAAAACTACCTATATCAGTCACACTGAGCCTAAAATCTTACCTAAACGTGTTACAGTTTGGTAGAGAGTCATTGACAGTTTGGTCACTCATCCATGTAATGATCATGATTTTCCACTTCAATGCGACTTTTATTTAATAAAAAAACTCGAAAAAAAATTGTAATAATTCAGACGTGCAAACATGAATTTTAATGTTTAAAAATAATTACATTTTTTTGTATTCGTATATGATTTTAATATAATTTTACTTTGCAATTAGAAGTTTGAAAATATAAAATAAACATTTTCTTGTCAGTGCTTGTCATGTGAAATGGTTTTTTTTTTTTCGGTACTTAAAGATACATATAGATTTTTGTCTGGACATTTTTACTTCCAGTTAAAAAAATATATATTTTTCTTATGTTTAGTGACCGTGAAACAAAGATAAAGTTAGTTTTTTTTTTTTAAAGAAAGATTTGTTATCATAATAGTTAACATTTTTGAAAAGAAAAAAAACTTGGATGTTTTACAAAAAGGTAGGAGAGAGTGGAGTAGAGAGAGAGAGAGAAAATGTAATAGTTTTTAAACAGTATGCATCATTTAACCACAAATTTTAACTTTAAAAAAGTCACATTTTTATTAAATTTATATATTTTTAAATATCATACTCAAAGAAAACTTTCTTTACTTTTGTATTGATCGCTTCAAAGCTAGTTGTACTCTTACATTTACACATAGCAGTCAGCAATTACATTTAACTGATTTAAATTATCTTTTATATTATGAAGAACGCAAAGATTTGGTAAAGAGCAGTAACAATGAGCAAAATAAACATAAAATCATTTTAACATAATATTGTTTTCAGACAGCAAAATGTTGTAGTTCATCAAGAGAGAGAGAGAGAGAGAGAGAGAGAGAGAGAGAGAGAGAGAGAGAGAGAGAGAGAGAGGAGAGAGAGAGAGAGAGAGAGAGAGAGAGAGAGAGAGAGAGAGAGAGAGAGAGAGAGAGAGAGAGAGAGAGAACCTTTATTTTATTTTTTCCTTATTCGTGAAAAAACATATTTTATTTTTAATTCTGATTTTTATTTGGTTCTAGAGAGAGAGAGAGAGAGAGAGAGAGAGAGAGAGAGAGAGAGAGAGAGAGAGAGAGAGAGAGAGAGAGAGAGAGAGAGAGAGAGAGATCATTTATTGTACTTTTTTCGTATTCGTGAAAAACATTTTATTTTTAATTCTGATTTTTATTTGGTTCTAGAGAGAGAGAGAGAGAGAGAGAGAGAGAGAGAACATTTATTGTATTTTTTCCGTATTCATGAAGAAACAGATTTTATTTTTAACTCTGATTTTTATTTGGTTCTCTAAGCAAAAACAAAATCTACATATGAATTGATAAAAAAAAATACAAATTGAAATACATAACTACTTTTTAAACAATAATTCAATCGAAATAAAATAATCCGGATGTAATGCATAATATTTTTAATGGAAGTAAAATGTTTATTTTTTTTTTTATATATATAGCAATATTGGTATAATTTTAAAACTTAAAAGCATTCTTTCATTTGAGCTAACAGAGATTTGACTTCGATATTGTAGGACCTCCCATTGTTTTTTTCTGGCTGTTAAATATAATCTCTATTTTACCAAAACAAAGATTGAAGTTAAAAGGTCTTTTTTTAGATGTTTAAAATAAAATTGCTTTAGATAAAATTACTTAAATTACCCTACATTAAAATGACGAACAAAAATTATCTTCATTTTCTGTAATTTTAACGATTTTTAGATTACTATACAGAATACTGTACCAAGACTTCAAAATTTAGCAACCATTAGGCTATATGTTTTTGCACCATATATTCAATTTACATACTTTTTAAATCACTCATTAATCTACTTTTTAAAGGTTAATTACTCAATATATTTTTAACTTTAACTTGTATATAAAATATTACTCCAATTTTTGGACACATTAACCCCTTTTTTATACCAAGTTAAAAGAGTTCAATTTATATGAAAAAAAAGGAGAAGAATGCAAAAGGGTATATTTTAAAATGGAAAAAAAGGGACAAAGTCACATTAATCAAAGTCCAAGGAAAATCTTTGTATCATTCGTTTAAAATTGCCTCCCTCCCCGAGAAAGGCACCTCTGCATTGCGGTACATAGTTAAGTCTCTAGGTTTTGAAACGCGCCTATTCTCAATGGATATAAATAAAGGTAATCTAATTCAACAGTTAAAAAAAGATTGAAGTTTGAATTTGAAATAAATTTTGTATTCAAGAAAAGAATTTCTTTTTTGAGTTGAGAAAGAGAGAAAAGCTAGGAAAGAGAGAGTGAGAGAAAAAATGTTTCGTCCAGTAAAGGTTCTGAGACTTCTAGATAAGAGAGAGAGAGAGAGAGAGAGAGAGAGAGAGAGAGAGAGGAGAGAGAGAGAGAGAGAGAGAGAGAGAGAGAGAGAGAGAGAGAGAGAGAGAGAGAGAGAGAGAGAGAGAGAGAGAGAGAGAGTAAAAAATCTCATAGGACAAAAAAGGAAAGCCCATAAGTTGACACAAAAAATCTTACCCTTGAAAACCAACTTTTAACTTTTTCCAATCTTATCCATTTGATAAAATAATGAAATGTGTTTCTGAACTTTACATCTTACGAACATTTATATTCTTTCCCTCTCTGTTTAACTTAAAGAAGATAATTAATCTTTTTTTTTTTCTTTTTTTTTTTACTTTTTTTTTTCGTGATAAAGTTAAAAACTCTTTATTATTATTATTTTCTTCACACATTTTTATTTATATTTTGAAAGATAGCAAACTTTTCGGTGTTATAAGCTTTATAAATTATGATGTTTTATATAAAATACTTTAAAAGTTTATTTTAAAAACTAAAAAAAAAAAAAAGGCTTTTCTAAATTTTTTTTTTATTTCCGTATATTTATCATTTTATCAGTATTTCAGTTGATACTATAAAATTCTTTTAAACGATACGTTCAATAAGATTGGGTTTCACACGATAACTATAACGATAACTAACCATGATGATAATAAATATTTTTCAATTTTTTATGGCATCTTCAGTAATTTACTTAAAGCATGAATTCAGCATGCTTTGAATTAATACATTCTAATGAAACAGTCATTTTTATACTTTCCTTGTAAATTTTGTGTGCCTTGCTTTTGTTTAGTAATTTTTGTCTGAAATATTTCTTAAAGGAATAGACCAGAGAAAAACATAAGCATTTATATCACAAAACACTTGATAGGACTTACATAAATAACTTTAGTTTGTCTCAAAACCCAATTATAGCTCCGTAGAAGTGATCAGAAATTTCGATTTATGCAACCCGCACAACATTTTCATACTAATTTTTGCATGTTTCTGACGTCATAAACATGAATAGTCACTTAAATTGCATACTTTACAGTATTTTCACGTTCTGGTAAAAATTATCATCAGTTTTGAAGATCCCATTTTGTGTTTATTCATTAAAAAGCACATGCTGTTTTATGTGGTCTATGGCTTTAAATGCAGTTTGAATGGAGTAGGAGAACAGAATTAAACCGACGAGGAACTGAGCTAACCGGGAATTGAACCGATTCGGAAGTTCACTTGGAAGTGAACTGAATCTTCCGATTGGAGTTATCGTTAGAACATATCACTATAATTGTGTACAAATGTTCTATTCTATAGGGTGGTTGCATTTATATAAAAGTCAACGCCATATGTGAGTACTTATAACATAGGCCGGTATGGGAAAATTATACATTTTTGAGAGCAATAATGCTATTAATAAATTCGAGTTAGGTTTTCATATATGCGAGAAAATCAATACTATAACAAAAAAATTAACTTTGATTTCTCAAAGAAAATAGATAATAACGATGTTTGTTCTACGCTGTGCAATGTTATGCATTGCTGCAGTATGGCTCCAGAGCGCATTCATTATGACGTCATGAGCAAACTCACTATAACGATACTTTTTAAAATTTGCTATCCTTAAGTAATCATCGTTAAAAAAATTATCTTATCGTTAAAGAATTTACGTTGATCGCCTGCAAGACTGCATATACATAATAAAAAACAATATTGATTTTTATTATAATAATGTTTCCACAGAAAAGGTTTATTTTACATTTCCAAATGTTATATGCTTTCCTCTGTTACTGTTTTTGTTGAAATTTAAAATAATATTTTATTTGAGGTAGCCAGAAGGTACGTATTTACACTGTGGTTTCAAACTCGCTTTTTTTTTTTTTTTTTTTTTTAGTTCGTAATGAAAATGTTAATGTAATTACCATAATAATTAGGTTGTCTCAAATATTTACACAATAATTATTTTTGAAAAAATCTTTGACAGTATTTGTGTAAATAGACAGCAAATTATAAAATCAAAGAAGTATAATCTGGAACTGACAGAAGAAATTAAAAAAAAAAAGTAATTAAATGTAAATAAGATTATTTAAATTATATATTTTAAGTTTTAATTAAGTTCATTATAATAAGTTAAAACTGTTCACCGTTTTAAATTAAAATTATTAATACACAATAAAATTTTTTAATTATTGGGATTTTATTTAAAAGCTTAAGTTTTCATAGAAATGTATTAAAATATTATAAATCAAAAGAACTATAAAATTTTTATTCATAAGACTCTAGAATAAAGAGAAAAAAAATCATGATTCATTTCTAGTTAACTGGTGATATATTCAATGGACCCAATACTGTCTTTCTATAGAATAAAAAAATATAATGATTTATTTCTACACAGAGAAAACAAATATCTAGTTTGTTTTTTAAATTTAATGATCAACTAATATACTACTTTTTGTTGTTGCTTTTTTGGTCACATTGTGTTATCGTGCTACGCCTTCTCTATTGTCCCGTTAAAACAAAAGTCTTATCGACAGGTACAAGGAAAACCATACAGACAGGCGGGCCACGGCCTAATACACAGCCCTGCATTCGCCATGATGACCTAGAGAAACCTCGGAAACTCTATAGAAGATAAGAACTTCAACTTATCCCGTATGTGATTGGTCAATTTTGATCACGTGATCTTCGACTCGGGTGCTAATTGGCTTAGCCGCTCGTTTTAAATTTTGTGGTGGTCCAAATTAGCCGGGCGAGTCCTTATTTTGTACTATAGTATCTTGGACCAACAAAAGTAAATGTAATACTAATTTTTCGGTGATCATTTGGTACACTATCTGAATAGATGCCGCACCTATTAGTTTTTGTTTCAAGGTTCACTTTTTTAACTTACAACATAGCTACGGTCATGATTTAGCCTACAAGCTTAGATAATATGTTTATAAGATATGTGTATATATTATCACATACATATTTTATGCGTTACATTGCCTCAAATTAATGCAGAAAACATGTACCGTATGTGATAATAAAAAAAAAAGTTGATACATTTTTTTAAGAGTGTAAATTACTGCATTGTACAACTTTTTTCTTGGTGTAGCTAACAGTATGACATAATTCAATAGATTCAATATTCTCTCTCTCTCTCTCTCTCTCTCTCTCTCTCTCTCTCTCTCTCTCTCTCTATCTATCTCTCTCTCTAAAGTACTCATTCTAAAAAGTACTTGTCATCTTGTCACTAAAATATTTTTTCTCAATAAAAGTTCTTATACCATATAGTTAGTAACTTAAAAATTTTTACTGACTTTTTTTTATCACGGATATTCTGATCTTCTTTTATACATTTTTTTAGTCACTCATTAAAAAAGACTTCTTTTTTATGCAAGTAAATTTAGTGTTAATATAGTCTTAAAATATTTTTCTCTTAATTTATTTTTAATTAGACTTTTTTTATGTGTATATTCTTTTCATTTTCAAATTGTAAAGAGTTTTTTTTATATATATACTTTATATAATAAACTTTGCAAGTTAAAAGTATATGAAAACAAAAATAATAAAAGTGCTAACTTTTGCGGGCTGTTCAAAATTTTGTCAAAGTGTTATATTTTTGTTAAAATAAACTGTAAAGTTTTTAAGTTTATAGTTTTAATAGCTTTATGAATAATTTTACCTTAAAAAAATCCCGTATTTACTTAAAGCCATAGATTAAATGAAACTACATGTTCTTTTTAATGATTAAACACAATACGGAATTTCCAAAACTGATGATAATTTTTACCAGAACGCACAAGAGAGCGTGAAAATACTGTAAATTATGCTTTTCCGGTTTCTGGCGTCAGTAAAATAAGCAAAAACTAGTATGGAAAATGTTGTGTATGGGTTTCATAAATTGGAATTTTCTGATCACAGCTACAGTGATGTTGGGTTGATGATGATTCAGTTGGATTGTGAGATAAACGAATGTTATTTATATGGATATTTTAGTGACTTAAAGGCGCAGAAAATCTTGAACAAAAAAGTTGTGTAATATCCTAACAAACCTGAAAATCAACGTTGATTTGTCCGGAGTCATTGATATCTAATTTATTTTCCACGAGCGGTCAATGACGTCACATATCGCCTGGTCCACGCGCGCGTAAAACAAGCAAGCTGTGACATCAATGACCGCTCGCGCCATTTTGTGAATGGAAAATAAATTAGAAATCAAAGACTCCTGCCAAATCAACGTTGATTTTGAGGTTTGTTAGGATATTACACAACTTTTTTGTTCAAGGTTTTCTATGCCTTTAATTGCTTATATGTTTTCTTGTGATCTATGCCTTTAATAAATTAACTCTATTATATAAACATTGCAGTAGTTACTCTAAGCGTAGGAAGATAAAGTATAGCTGGTTGAGAAAATTCTTTATAAGCAAATAAGAGCGCGTAACGTTTTTATAGCACTAGTAATTATAGTTGTGATACTTCAAAAAGAGACAATTTTAAAAGAGATTACGTAATAAAAAAAAAACTTGATTTAAAGTTACTCTGATATACTCTTGGGGAAAAACTCAATTTCAAATGTAAAAAAATAAACTGCATTAGTATATTATATATATATATATATATATATATATATATAGAATCATATATATATTTATGTGGTTTCTTCAACTGAAATGTATTTCAAATATAATAATAATAGAATTGCGTTGGGAAATACTGTACAAAAAATTGTCTGAAAAACATTACTTAATTTGTTCATAAATTATTTGAAAAAATACATTATTGTCTAAAAATAAAATAATAAATGAACACAGATTCAATCAATAATATTGGTTTCACTGTCAGGGTGAGTACGAGAAAAGAACAAAAGTGAGATCATTATTTTACAATTTTTACATGACTAGTTTTATATCGAGCAGCTTCTTAATAAATGGATTGCGGATGTTAAAAAAAAAGAAGAATAGAAATATAACAAAAATAAAAGAGAAGAAAAAAAATAAGTTCCTGTAAAAATAAAATATAGCGTTTTGAAATGGGAAACGCCCATATCTGTTACTTTCAATATTTGCCAAGTTTGTTCCAAACTATCAACTTTTTTTTTAATATAATGTGCTATAATTGATTGAATTGTCGTTGATATCAAACGTTATTACTGGTTTTTTGTTGGCGCAAATGAGATTTGAATGTTGTACATGTATAATAAATATTATTTAAATAGTAATTAAAGCCATAGACCACATAAAACAACATAAGCTTTTTAATGAATAAACACGAAATGGGATCTTCAAAACTGATGACAATTTTTACCAGAATGTTAATGTAGTACTACGAGAGAGCGTGAAAATACTGTAAAGTATGCAATTTGCGTGACTATTCATGTTTATGACGTCAGAAACATGCAAAAATTAGTATGAAAATGTTGTGTGGGTTGCATAAATCGCATTTTCTGATCACTGCTACGAGGTTACTATTGGGTTTTGAGACAAACTAAAGTTATTTATGTAAATACGATTAAGTATTTTGTGATATAAATGCTTATGTTTTTTTCTGGTCTATTTCTTTAAGTAATTTATCATATCTTTTAGCATATAAGGAATAAATATTAGTGTACAGTACGTGCATCACATGATAAAACGCAAAACCACGTGACAAATGCAGCTTCAAACTGATAGAAAGTACGTCACGATGTGGCAAAATTTAAAACAATATGCGAATACACTTTTAATGTTACACTATTACGAATGTTCACTCTTCCAAAACGAGTCAAACATGATGGTAGTATAGCAAATTCTTTTTGACATTTGCTTTTTCAGTGCTCTGTAATCATAAAAACCTTGGTCATGGGAGAAAGGTAGTATTACTTCCCCGTGACCTACAACTTCGATTCTCAATTTGGTAAAAAAAAAAAAAAAAAAAAAAAAAAAAGCATCAGGATTCAAACTCAAAACGAGCGTTTCCTTGAATCAAAGTCGATCACGCGTCTATCTGTAGGTCTGAGGTACACATTTCATATACAAAGAAAAAAATACGTTTGGAAAATGTCTAAAAATAACATTGTTTTTAAATTCACTTTTTTAAAAAAAGCATCTAAACATTAAAAGCAATTTCTTTTTCTTAAAAATATTTTAAACTTAGAATGTACTTTTTAAGACAAAGAGTTAAAAACGTAAGTATAAATAAAATAATCTTACGTTCTAAAAATAGAATTATTCTGTAATATATTTTTCTTCAAAAAAAAAAAAAAAAAAAAAAAAAAAAAAAAAAAAAAAGGGAGAGAGATAAAAGCAACATCATGTTTCTTTATTATATTTTTATACCTTCATAAAAAAAATTTAGCGATGAAATTAAATCATAGCTTTTGGAACGAAAAAGAAAAAATCTATGTAATAATTTTACAACTCTGTACATATGTTATTTTTTTCTATAAGAATCTTTATAGTAAAAAAAAAAAGTAGATGATACGATGTTACTTATGTACAAAAAAATAACGAGATGTATCAGGGTTTTTTTGCCTGTACGTGATATATTTAGTTTTATACGAGTAGACAGCAGTGCTTAATCAACTTAAAATACTTCAGAAAAAACAAAGTATAACGTTAAAAAAATTAGGAATAATTTTTATATATCTGTCATATAGTATAACTATAAATTATGCTACATTTAAGAGATTTGTTTTTAAAGAATTGAGATAAAATGGTGCAGTATTTTTTTATAATAAACAAAATGCATGTTAGTTTTTACGGAGTATAGTTATCATTTTACGCTCAATGTAGTATAAAATTTTACTTTATTGTTTTGTGGCAGTACAATGTATTTATAGAGAGATTTTAATTAAAAAATAGCTCCAGATATTTACATGGTGTTTCCATAGAGTTATAGAGTATGAATTTACATCATCGTGTATTTGTGTCTTACTGTAAGTCGATAACTTTTTTTTTTTTTTTTTTTTTTTGTACGAAACAAAATTACTACTATAATAATGATAGGTACGCACATATATGAAGGGAGATAAAAAAAAAGGTGGTAATTTTATTGCATATTCTAAAAGTGGACATTGTCCTGAATCGATAGATATATGACTTTCTAATTTTTGAAAGTCACGAAATTACATCACACGCGGTAACTTTTTTCCATCCCAAATGCATAAGTTGCCACCATTTGACGTCATTTTTCGATTTTTAAAAATTACTTAAAAATACTAATAAACTCACAAATTATGCGTTCACATATCCATCGATTCAAGACAATGTACTCTTTTAGAATATGAAATAAATGACTCCCCAACAAATATTTTGGTCTGCCTCATTACATATATTGAAATATTCAAACATTAGCCTGGAACAGTTATTGATGCACTAAAATAATATCTTTTGCAAGTAATCAATGAAGATGTGTCTCGCTTTTATTCAATGACATTTTACCTAAATTATAGGTAACATTGTAACATTGTAGTACGTACATCAATACCTGTTTCAAGCTAAAGTTTAAGTACTGTAGTTTACAGGATTAGTGTCCGTACCATTAGTAACTAAATGTTTTTCGTGTAGAAATAGTGCATTTTATTATTTCTCATTGCCGTTGTATTATTGTTAAAACTTCAATGCAAACTAACAAGTAATTAAAAAAAAAATACTCCATAAGATTTTTTTTAACCTAAATATATCGAGCATTTTAGCTTATTGTTTTACGGCTAATTATGATATGATATTGTTCTTTTGAAATCTATATAAATTAAAATTCATTAAATGATTATTAAGTAGATAATTAAAAAAAAATCAGTGAACTACTTATATAGTTAAACCATATAGAACAAAGAATTTCAAACTAATCTAGGCTGTTATTTAGACACCTTAAAGTATTATATGAGCACTCTATATTAATTGAAGCACCCATCTGTATACATGTATATTATACCTGTAAGTGTACGAAATCACCCTTTTTGAGACATAGATTTTAATGGATTTTACTTGTTTATAGGATTAGATACAAAACCTAAATTTGAACAAGAAGATAATACTAACTGTCAATGCAAAGATGTTGTATGTGTACGTAGAAAGTACATTACACTTAACCTTTATAAGTCCTTTGTATATGTGTTAATAAATAACACGGTGAAATTTAATTATTTAATTTTAATTGTAAAGCTTATTTTGCTTTGTCTTATCGTGATTATAAAGCATTTAAATACTATTAAAGGAATAGACTAGAGAAAAACATAAGCATTTACATTACAAAACACTTGATGGGTATTACATAAATAACTTTAGTTTGTCTCAAAACCAAACAGTAGCCCCGTAGCAGTAACCAGAAAATTCAATTTATGCAACCCGCACAACATTTTCATACTAATTTTCGCATGTTTCTGACGTCATAAACATGAATTTTCACGCAAATTGCATACTTTACAGTTTTTTCATCCTCTCTCATGGGGCTACATTAACATTCTGGTAAAAATTGTCATCAGATTTGAAAATCCCTTTTCATGTTTATTCATTAAAAAGCACATGTTGTTTTATGTGGTCTATGGCTTTAAGGCATGGAAATGAAATAAAACACAAAAATCACCCCTGATCCCTGTAATAAACTTATTGCTGTAACGATTATTCCTTGAATTTATGAACATTTTTTAATGTTGTAAGTGTACATTTAACTAAGAATAATGTGAAAATTAATTTCTATTCACTATTTTCTTATGATATGTAAATCTCAAGTTCTGCACTTTAAGGACATTGTTGCTAATTAGTAATTATATATAGACTTGCTTACACAATAAAATGTTTTTATTTTTACATAATTTTATGTCATACAAAATATTTAATTTACATTGCTCATGAGCAATTTAATCAGAATAAGTTTATGTGACAAAAAAGTATGTTAAAATAAAAAGTGGTTCAAAATATAAATTAGACTTTAAATAAGTCAGTAAAAGTATATACTTTGAGATTTAAAAATTCAAAATATGTACTGTACACTGAAAAAAAAATAATAAGTTCTCTGTGCTCGTTTATGTGTTAGTTTTTTGTTTTAACTCAATTTAAGACACAAAGTAGTACCATAAAAAAAAAATCTCAAAACTAAAATATCGGTTCTGTATATTCAACTGAATAGTGATAAATGATAATGGAATAGTAAATTCGGTGAATAGTAACCCACAACATTTCTAAAGATTACGGTCCCTCATAACTAATTTAAAAATCAAAATAATGATAGCAACACAGTAGACGAGTTAAATACATTATATTTTTAGGTAAAACTTCCATAAAACAGTGCATTCTATTTTTTAGTGTTTAATACAGTATATATTTCATATCCAAGAGAAAAAAAAAAGCAGAAAAACAATTAAATATCTCACCCAAAATAGCAATTATCATTAAATATTTCCTATTAAAATCACTAAAAAGTTCTTTTTTATCGCTCAAATAATATAAATTACTATTTGCCAATTAATTTTACATTTTTGAAACACATAATGATAACAATGAAAAAGTGCAGAGAAAGAACAATAAAATCGTCAAAGTATGGTTATAAATATAACTGTTTTTTTTTTTTTTTTTTTTTTTTTTTTTTTTTTTTTTTTTTTGCAAGCTTTAATAAAATTTAATGTTTAACGTATAAAATTTAATTTGATTTTTAAATTTATTACATTGCTTTTATTGCATCGCCTGTAAGGTATGCAATTTGTCGGGTATATCTACGCAACCGGTTGCCTACTTTCTTTTTTAATAGGCGCTACCTACATTGGCATGATGAAAATATGTGCCATTGGAGTAATGGAGTTAATTTGAAGAGAAAAAAAAGGCAATCAAATGATATTTAAATTTTTAAAGTGTTAAAATTGTATTTTTTTTAAAGTTAATACTTTTTACAGTGTTCTTAATGGTTCTACATGGAAAGTATAAATTACGTAATTTATGCTTCATTTATGTTGTTATGGTATTAATGATACATTATTACTATTAGAACAATAAAAATAATTATGCTGTACAACATAACATTAGTGCTATTGTAACATAACTATTGTGAAATATAGCATAGTTTATGCTGTATTGAACAAATTATTCTGAAAATGGACTATCATATAATTATTATACGAATTTATTTTTGTCCGTGTAATTCATTTTATTCTTTTGTAATATAATAATAATATAGTATAATAAATTGATGTTTTTTTTTAATGTTCTGGACTTTTCTTATTTTTAGAGCATAAAAAGTAATTTAAATTTTATTTTTCCTTTACTCAATTATGTTATGTTGTCCACCCATTGTGTTTAATAAATAAAATAAATAAAAATGAATTTTTAGTTTGCTTTTTCATTTAAATACTATTGAAAGAATATCTTAAAGGTAAATGTTTTCTTCTTCTGAAATATTATAAAGTGAACAAAAAATCTACTAGTCAAGTTGCCGTAGTCAACATTTTTAGCCCTAAAAATAGTTCACTCCACCTATTTTGTTATATCATCATATTATTTCAAAGCTTTGCAATCAAGCTTGTCATAAATTATAAAGTATGACTTTCCAATTAAAGCAAAAATTTAAAAACAATAGCAAAAGTAATCATAGTATTTATATCATTGCATATTAATTGACAATATTGATAGTGTCATGCACATTAAAATCTATTTGAATAAAATGAAATAATGAACTATTACTATAATATATAAAATAGATCGTATAAATAAATATCAGATATGCATAAAAAATTGACTTGTATGTATTTCAATATTCAATGTTATAACATTTCTATTTTAATAGAAATGTAGATAAACATGTCAAATGCATTTTTATTGTATGCCAGAGTATGAATAATATTGTACAGGTTCTTATATTAAAATCTTTATTTTTTAACACAGTGGAAATTTTATGTATTTATTTTATCTAATGCACAGATATACAATACGTTTAATAACCTACCCAATAATGACCCTACCTAAGAGTATTTTTATATATATATAAGTGTACGAGTACATTGTATTAAGGCTTAAAATGAGATATTAAGGTGTGTGGTTTAACAGTTGTAATAGTAGAAAATTATGAGTTTATGTTTTTTTTTATGAGACAATTTCAAATATTTAAAGGTTTGTTGGGGTTGTTACGATGACTTTTAATTTTTTTTCTTCAAATTTTACTGCCATAAGGCCGTGTGTTCAATAGAATTGTTCATAAATCTGTTATCTTGCCCCGAAAAATATACACAATCCCATTTAAAAAAAACATTAGATGATCATAATTTTTCGTGTTCCGAAGCACAAAATTCAGGGTTAACGAACAAGCCTAATATTTTTTTTACTCCCTTATGTGATGATCACAAGTCCTCAAATTTTAACAATAGATAGTTGTTACCATTGAATGTTAAATGACATAAAAATAAGTAGAGGATTGACTTTAAATTTTATAGATACGAGCCTCCTAACTACCACCTTAAAAGGCTTCATTCACTGAAATAATAATAATGGTATCATTACACTTTTATGGTCAATTTTTGAACATATGGTGGCGACAAACTACAAAAAATGGACAACGTTATGTATACCCTTAATAAGAAATGCTAGTTTTATAGCTTTAAAAGATATAGATAGATAGCATTCCAATTTAAATTATCTGCTTGAATAATTGAGGAGTCTTTTACATGAGCGTCAGTCTGAGTAAATAAAAAAAAAATCAAACTTATAAACCCTTAGGTAGGGTCACAGATGGGTAGGATATAAAATGTCTCGTATATCTGCTGCATTGGATGCACTTACATATTTATGTTTATTTTTTTATGATGTCAATGTTTTTTATTTCAAAGTGAACTCATAAAAAGAGTACATTACTTCAGTTACGAATCCTATCTTATTTGAGACAAACACTTTTCGAGCAGCTAAAATAATGCATTTTAGCAAAATTATTATAACAATAGCAATTTTAACTTAAAATTACCGAAAATAACTGAAAACAACTCCAAACAACTTACAATAGCTATTGTTAATAATTTGCTAAAATGCATTATTATAGCTGCTCGTAATAACTAAAAAGTGTTTATCTCAAATAAGTTAGGATTCTTAAAGTAATGCACTCTATTTTTTTTGAGTGTGTTTTTCTTTTTAGTGTAGCAATAAATACAATATTTCCATAAAACAATAAAATAAAGAATTTAAATGTATGAACTGTACAAATGAAACAATGCATAATATTAAAAAGTTAATTGAAAAATAGAATCTGCTTTGTGTGTGTGTAAAACTGTGTATATATATATATATATATATATATATATATATATATATATATATATATATATATATATATATAATGTAATAAAACATTTGTAATCATGTTTTATAGAGATATAAAGAAGTGTTAAATGTTTTTTCTCTCTCTCTTTCTCTTTTGCTACTAATGACATTTAAACCTGAATAACAAAAAGTTGTTTTTTGTAACCTTTGAAAATGATTTGATTACTTACATTGTCATATAAATCTTAAATGAAAAAAAAAGGTTTTATTACAAAAATATAAAGGTTTATAATTATTACATTTTTATATACTGCAACTCAATTAAAATCCACAGTATCTTTTTAACAAACAAAGCAAACATTTAAGGATTTTCTTTGGAAGGCTATTATAGCTGAAAATCAAAAGTTGTTTTCCCCCTTTTATATTTTTATAAAATTTAAAATTCAAATTGAACGTCTACCTTTGATAGAAATGTCAGAAGCTGTGACTATCAGTTAAAAGAGAAATAATGATGCGCTGCCTTAGAAACTTGAAGTTTTACAAATTCATATTAAAAAATAATAATAATAAGCAAAAAATCAAAATCAAAATGCTATTTTTTTTAACATGTTATTTCAACTTTAAGTATCACTGAAAAAAAGAAACAAATTGTTTAAAATTTATATCTTCAGATTTTTTAGGCCAATCTCCAAATATATTAATAAGCATTAGAAGAAACCTAAATTATTCTGCTCTAACTGTCATTATTTTGCAATTAATTTTTTTTTAATGAGTGTTATTTAAAGTATCTAAGATATTAAATTCTATTCTGTTGCCTTATTATTGGGCTTGAATTGTATGATAGTAAAAATTATTGATATGGAGGATTTAGTGCTTTTGTCCTCTTGCTTTTTGTCTTCAATAATGTGTATTATTGTATCTCTAAATGGACAAAAAAAAATGACTTGTTTTATGCATGGTAGGAGATCACATTGTGTATGGGCATTTGCCTTTTTCTCCCTACCTATTTTTTGTGTATTGTTATATGTTATATGTTTTTAATGCCCAATAAACAATTATTTAATTTATTTTAAATTTTATTTTATTTTTTAATGTGTAATAATTATTCTAGCTCATTTTAGCATAATTCGTTCAATACAACATAATTTATGTTACACTTAATAATACGTTACAAAGCATAATTATTATGTTGTTCTAATTTAGTAACATTTATGCTATAATGATATAAATTAAGCATAAAGTACATAATTCTTTCCATATATTTGACAAAAACTTAATATATTTTAAAATATGCAAATAAATTTCAATATTCTTTCACTTTAGTATTTTTGATAATATTAATTTATTTTACTCTAAAATTCACTTTCATTTTTATGAAACAATATCAACTTTGGCAGTATAAAAATGCCGGAGACTTTTATTACAAATTCCTACAATAGAATTTAATGTAAAATATTATATATAAGTTGTTACCAAAATATCAATTTTAACGATATTAGAAACTTTTAATATAAATGTATAAAATAACATTTCATATATATTGAAATTTCATTGCATTTTTTTAAAGTTATATTATTTATATGTTTAAAAATATTTCTAAAATATTCATTAAATTTTAACCCTTATTCTTGAATGAAGAACAAAATTTTCATTTTTCTTTTTATCATAATATAATGAAGAAAAAATAAAAAGCTTTTATAAATTCAAAACAAATAAAATCATTGAAGTAAAAAATTAGATAATAATCAACATAGCGTATCATCATTAATAAAGAAAATTCTTTAAACTGAGACGTAATATATATATATATATATATATATATACATGTTCTCTAACTTTTGCTTCAAGTTTTCTAATTAATAATCTTTTTGCTATATATACGCTATTGAAAATCATTTTTAATTACAAATAGATAATTGTAATTAAAATCAATACTTGTTAGTATAAAGTTACATATTGTTATTTTCATCTTTTTACTCTTTGTTGTATAACTTTGTTTCGCTCTCATGTTCTACTTCAGAGGTTTGCAAAAGTTTTATACATTAATTAAATATTTATAATTACATCCCATTTATGTATTGTAAACAACTTATTTCTTTAGGTACAAAATTAATTATTATCTTGTCTTATATATATATATATATATATATATATATATATATATATATATATATATATATATATATATATATATATATATATATATATATATATATACATACATACATACATATCATGACGCTATAAATCCCTTTCGGGGTAAGCCAACAACACAGATGTTTTATCCTGACCCAGTGATAGACCTCCACAACTTCCTATCCTGACATACTTCACTTGCTTCCGCCAGTCTCATACCTTGTTTCATACATTTCCTTTTGCATTTCATACTGCGTACATTCTTATTTTTCAAACATCTTCCAACCACCTCAGACCATGATGTTTTAGGCCTGCCTCTATCTCTCCTTCCACCCACTCTACTATGAAATACCTGCTTTGCTATTCTTTCATCACCCATTCTCTCAACATGACCAAACCACCGTAATACACTGTTCTCATACTTCTCAGTCACAGTTTCTTTTACTCCACATTTCTCCAACACCCAAGTATTCCTTACCCTATCTAATCTTGTTTTACCACACATACTTCTATACATATGTATATATATATATAATATATATAATATATAATATATATATATATATATATATATGTATATATATATATATGTATATATATATATATATATATATATGTATATATATATATATATATATATATATATATATATATATATATATATATATATATATATATATATATATATATATATATATATATATATATATATATATAAAGTTTATTACGTACGATGTTGTATTGAAAAACAAACTTCTTGTTCTTCAGTTGTTAAGAAATAATAAGAAGGTATTCGTACCACGCGATTCGTACTAATTCTCAGTAATTCCTATGTGTTTTAAAACATGACAAATTAATAATCAACAAAATACATTTTTAAGAGGAATGTGTTTTCAAGTAACAGGAAGGTTTGATTAATCATAATTTGACATCTATCTATTACTTTTTTTTTCTTTTGCAAATTTTACTGATAAAATTCGTTTTTTCATATGAGAAGCATGATTGTTTTAAACAACTTAATCCTTAAAGGTGTAGAACATCTTGAACAAAAAACATATAATATATGTTATAATATCCTAACATAACTAAATATCAACGTTGATTTGGCCGGAGTTCTTCTATTCTAATTTATTTTACATTTATAAAATGACAGCTGCGGGTTTGTGACGTCACAGCTCACTAGTCCACGCGCGTGGAAACAGGAGCGAGCTGTGACGTCATTGACCGCTCGTGCTATTTTGTGAGTGGAAAATAAAAAAAGAAATCAATGACTCCGGCCAAATCAACGTTGATATTTAGGTATGTTAGGATATTAGACACGTTTTTTGTTCAAGTTGTTCTACGCCTTCAAGTTTTTATACAAGAAATAAATTTAATGCAAGTCATCAAATAACACATTTTTTTTTTCAACATAGTGGAAGGGAGTTTTTATAGTATATTCATATAAGCTTTAAAAAATGCGCTGTAAAAATGTTGATTTAAAAATATTGCTACCATTTTTACAAAATTTCAATGTTTTATTTGGTCTATTTTGTAAAAAATCATGAAAATTAAAACAAAACTTATTTAGACATTATTATCATGCATATTCTGTTAAAAATAGTAATTATTGGATTTTTAATTTTATAATAAGTATATTAGTTACAATTTTTTTCAAAGTAAAAATTCCCTGAAAGAATTTTCTATAAAATATATTATTATGTAATAAAATAAAAAGCCTGAATGACTTAAAGCTAAAATATAAACTCTAATCTTTTTTTTTTCGTCATGTCACAAAAGAATTTACTCTCAATTTTCCTTGTAACCTAAAATAAAATTGCATTTAGAATAACATAATCAGATTAAAATTATTAATGCTCTTAAATATTTTCTGCCTTTTGTTTCACATTTTCAAAAGCTTTAAAAAACGTAAAAAAAAAAAAATATAAAAAAAAAAGTTACACATTGGATTAAATAAAGTGTATTTTCCTGGTCTAAAAAATTCGATGCGATTTCTTTTGCTTTCAAAAATAATGATTTTTTTTTCTCGTTTAAACTCAAATGGAGAGCAATTTAAGAAAATGGTAAAATGACCTTTGTCATTAGGTTCCTAAATTTTAAGTATCATTACCCTAAGATTGCTGACCTGTTCAGAATTACAAACGGTTCTGTTTTGCTATTGATTTTATTATTATTAGAAAAATAGACACTTATTGGTTAAAATAAGTGTATGATTATCTAGAAACAAAAAGAAAGGAAAATATCATTATGTAATATTGTATGTATAATGTATATTTAACATGGGATCTATAATATATAACCCACTTTATGAATTATTTAGTAAAATTGACAAAATCAATGCTTATTGTAATCTATTATTACTATGAACTGCCTACCAATAAATTTCTTTAAAGCCATAGACCACATAAAACAACATATGGTTTCTCATGAATAAACACGAAATGGGATCTTCAAAACTGATGACAATTTTTGCCAGAATGTTAATGTAGCCCCACGAGAGAGCGTGAAAAAACTGTAAAGTATGCAATTTGCGTGAAAATTCATGTTTATGACGTCAGAAACATGCAAAAATTAGTATGAAAATGTGGTGCGGGTTGCATAAATCGAATTTTCTGATCACTGTTACGGGGTTATTGTTGGGTTTTGAGACAAAGTAATGTTATTTATTTAAATCCCATCAGGTGGTGTGTGATATAAATGCTTATGTTTTTCTCTGGTCTATTCCTTTAAATAAGGGTAAATGCATTCACTATAAAAATACATTTTATTAATGTAGTATATTCATAAATATACCATGATTGAATAAAATGATTGTTTTTCGATTCTTCTTCTATAAATTAGTTTATTATTATATTATGCTTCTTTTACATTAAAAAGTATCCTTTTTCTATGTTTTCTGTATAAATAAAATAGGTAGGGAAAGTTTGGCTTTATACTAATCATTATTATTAAAATGCTAGAGGGTCATATTTTTAATTTTAAAAATGTTTTTTAAAGCTTTGAAAAGCTACTATTTTTTTTTATTATATAAAATATTGAATAATACTACGCACAATATAAAAGTAATATTAAAATACCTACATTTATTTAACTTAAAACAAAGAATATAAAAATATATATAATTAGTTACATTGCTTTATGATCAAGATAAAAGGGAAAAAAACTTTTGTATGATTGAATCGCGTGTAAAAGTCAATCTTTTTTACTTTATAAGATTTATTATTAGGGTGGACCCCCTCATGGGTGTGGACTTGAATCAAAAGCACACATTTTTTTTTACTCTTTTTTTTTCTCTCTATCGTGTCATTTGTTACACACACACAAAAACTCTTTCTAATAGAATGTTTGTTTTTCAAGGTATTGATTGCAAGCAATTGATTATTTGTATTGTTTTCACAAGTAAAATTAATGTTACTAACGTTTTTTCAAAACACTTCACGTCTAAAAGCTCTTTAGTAAGACAAATTTATTGTCGTTCTATGTAATTTATTATTTTTGCACCAAAATGACTTCCTTTTTTTTTCTCTCCTTTTTTTCTCCTTTTTTTTCTTTGTAATTCAAAGGAAAAAACGTATGTAGAACGTAGATATAAAAAGAACAAAAACATTAGTATAGAAAAAAACTTTATTGTGCTACTTCAGAGATATCTTGCATTCGATGCAAACATTTCCTTTTGCAGTTGATGTTATACTCTAGAAGAAATCACTTAAAAATTGAAGTTGATTAATTGTCATAATACAAAACCCTAGCCGCACTTTGCGTTCCGTATTCCTAAGATATGGTAAATATATTTTACAGCAAAGAAGTAGCGTCAGTTTCATTTATTTCACACTTTAAGTTCTGCGGTCTGATTGGGACTTAAAAAGGTCACCTGTATTTTTGTTATCTAAAATTAAAGAAATGTGATTTTTCATATGCTTGCCTATAGATTTGTAACCATTATGAGGAGATATGGTATATGGGGACTAGGTACTAAAAATGGAATTAAATTTAAAACATTTTGTTTTTGCTTTCTCTCTCTCTCTCTCTCTTCTTTTTTTTACTTGATTTCTAATATTTATATAATATATATATATATATATATATATATATATATATATATATATATATGCATAATTTTTTTAGAGGCATGATATTGTCTTTAATCAAAATTTAAAGTATTAATAAAAATGTGATCTTTTATGAAACTGAAATTAATGGTATGCATCGTATGCATTGGTATAGAAATAGTAAAATTACTTCATTGTGAATATATCTTTAACTATTTTTTTTTTTTTTTTTTTTTTACTTATTACGTAACTAATATCACGAAAAAAAAAACTAGAATTTTTGCTTAACTCTTAGAATTATTTGTTACTCAAATGCTACATAAATTCTCTACTTGTTACATATATTTTCTTTTTTCATTATACTTTTTTAAGTCTTGTTTTCTTCTAATTATAATAAAAGATTAATACTTTAATTTGATGTAAATCTAAATGATCACGTGTATCAATAAATGAGACCTTGAACTTTTAAAATCTCTACCCTCTATTATTATAAAATTAAAAACACATTTATCTAAAAGTCAAATTCTGACACGATATACTTTACAAAACATATATACTATAATGCGTAAGAAAATATTCTTAAAAAAAATTCTGCATTACAAAAGTGTGATTTGTATAACAATGGTATGAAAAGTCGTCTTTTGTAATGCAGTCAAATTAATCTTCTTCACTACCTTGACGTTATTCTTTTGTTACCTTTTTTTTTCTTTCGACCAAACGAGAGCACAGGTATGAATAACGTTCCTCATCATATTTTTATCTTTAAAAAATTAATTGAGTTATTATATCCTTATCTACATGGATAAAATATAATTATATAACGTAATTTATGCTGTATTTATATCATGTTGCTAAATTTGGAATTGTATTTATACTTACACTCTTACACACTCTGCAGCATACTTGTTATACTATATGCAGCTTAATAATTCAGTTATTCTATGTTACTAAAATTAAGCTTGTAGCATAATTATTATGTATCTATTTTTGTTGTAATTTTTCATATTATTCTTTTCTATGAATTCTCACGTGTAGACGAGTTACATACTACGTTTTTTGCAAAATAAATTTGTTTTATAAAAATGAATAAATGAAATTAATAATACATAATAATGGCCACAAAAATACAAGAAATTCATACAAAATTAAATCAAAGGGACTTTATATCATAAATTCAAAGTTTTCCTTATATTTTATAGTTGTAAGAAAGATGTTTAACTTTCAATAATGGGGTTTTCAAATTGTCTGTATATGTGGACTTTATTTGATGGAAAAAAATTATTAATACAAAAAGTGGAAAGAATGCTCAGATCTCAAAATTTAAAGTAGAAATTTGGTGAGCTACTTTTAATTTTTAAAATGGCAACGATAAATGTAGTTCTACGTGCACATACATTACTGTCGTCTTATTGATTTTTTTTTTTTAAATAATTAAAGGTGTAGAACACCTTGAACAAAAAACATACATAATATCCTAACATACCTAAATATCAACGTTAATTTGGCCGGAGTCATTGATTTCTAATTTATTTTCCATTCACGAAATGGCAGATGCGGGTTTATGACGCCACAGCTTGCTGCATGGTCCACGCGCGTGGAAACAAGTGAGCTGTAACGTCAAAAACCCGCATCTGCCATTTCGTGAATGGAAAATAAATTAGAAATCAATGACACCGGCCAAATTAATGTTGATATTTAGGTATGGTAGAATATTAGACATGTTTTTTGGCTCAAGGTGTTCTACACCTTTAAATAAATTTGAATTTATTATCATTGTTTTATTTCATTCAAATTATAGATAATTTCATTCAAGTACACATAGATTGTGTGTCTTTGTATAGTATCCATTCATTGTACATTAAATATATAAATGTAATGCATTAAGTTTAAAAGTGTAAAAATTAACGATAAATATAACTGCATGTGTAAAGTACATTGTATAAAGTATAATAGCCATTGTTATTTTATGTAATTTAGATCTTGTCATTTTTATTTCATTTTTATGACTTCACAAAATTGTAGGGTATTATCGTTGTATATAATGACAACTACAGTCCTATTGTGTTGCGAATAAATTAAAAATTTCTTAATTTTTTTTTTTTTTACTCAATAAAAGCAGTAAAATTCTAATTTTAATTCCATATTTTTTTTATGACTGGAAGTCTATACTTTTCTTTTCAATTTAATTGAAATTACACAAAAAAGAAATTGAAAATACGATTTTATATTCAATAACGTTGATTACAGTTTTATGTACTTGAAATTTCAATTAAATTTTCTTTTAATTACATTTCTTTTCTTTATTTATAGCATTAAGTACTTAAATTTTATTTTAATATTCTTTTGTATTGAAGTTTAAAAATATAAGTTATAATAATGAAGATAGGAAATTGAATTCTGTATAATAGAATTAATTTTTTTTTAAATTCTTTAATCATTTTTATTATTCTTTGCTCATAAATTAATAATACAAACAATTATACTTAGCTTAATAATAATGAACGGCTTTTATTGGGCGAAATCAGGCTGCAAACCTCTCAATTTAACCCAACTGTTTTACAGTACAGTCAGTTACCATTTTTAAGTTAAATAACAATAAGCTTATTATGTTACCATAATTTATATATTATTTTTCAAGAAATGGACATTGATAATTTTTAATTTTCATTATAATAGTTTAATGCTATAAATTTACTGAAATATATACTAATATACTGTATATATATATATATATATATATATATATATATATATATATATATATATATATATATATATATATATATATATATATATATATACACGAGATTTATTTTGACAATAATTTTATGTACCTTTTTAACTATTTTGTATAGGATAATGTTTCTTTTTACAAAACAATTACAAAAGATTGTCATTTAAACATTTAAAAAAAATACACGACAATATTATTTACAAAAACACAAGTTTATACACATAGATTAATATTTTGCCTCAATCGTTTTTATCAATAAACTCATCGATTGAATAATACTACTTATTTAAAAGAAACACCTTTAAAAGTCGCTTAAAAATAATTTAAAATAAGTTTTGTTCGTATGTTGTGACTAAATTGTATTCAGTACTTTCTCTGTTGCTGAATAAATAAATAAATTGAATTTGAATTGAGTTAGTTTGTTTTGTAATAATAGAAGGCAAACTGTGATATTTATTTAGATAGCCACAAAAAAGACACCTTATTGTATAAATCTCTTCATTAATAGAGTGTTTGCATTCATGTTAAAGTGGACGCCATATTGGATTACTCAATAAAATGGCCAAGAATGGATCATTTTTCCAGTTAAAAAAAAAGCAATATTTTTGAGAGAATCGATGCTGTTAATAAGTTGAATTAGTATCTCAAGTATGTGAAAAAAATATTTATATATAAAACAAACACTTTCCGAAAGAAAATAGCCCAAAAAGAGGTTTGAGTAATGTTGTTCATTGATTCAGTATGATGTCAAAGCGCATTCATTATGCGGATATACCCTATATATAATTATGCTAAAATATTAAACGTTGAAATTTGAGACTGTAAAAATGTAGATTGTGCTGCATATGTTTCATATATGTAGGCGTTTTGCTTCACAATCTACTGTGAAATAATATATATATATATATATATATATATATATATATATATATATATATATATATATATATATATATATAAACTGGTACTTCTCAGAGTATTGCCTGAAGCTAAAAAGTAGATAAAATATTAAACAAATTCACAGTAGGTTGTGGTACAGTACATGTTAAGAATTTACAAATTTTCTGCAGACATAACCGCATACCATTTTTACCTAAAAATTCCAGTCAGTATAGTTATAATATTTGACAATACATGAATATTATTATTATAGAAAATATAATAAATTTTTAAAAACTATTAAAAATATGCCATACTACTTGCACTTGGTAGCCAAGTTTGATGTTGTAATTGTTCATAACAGAACAGGAGATACAAAATGTTCTATCATTTATTCAATAATAAAATAAGTTTTCAAAAATGATATCTTTTTCTAGTTTTAGAGACTGTTTGAGAATTTTTCTAAATAATAAAAAAAAATGCATATTAAACTGTTTCTCTTACTTTTTTTAAACTCGTTTCCTAATGAAATTATCAAGTACCGTATTCATAATTATGCAGATATCATTGAAAAATAACAACAATAAAAATACATCGTATTTCCAAAAAACTCTGTATATAGCATAATAGTTTTCATATCATTAACAAGGTCTAACTTTCTCGTATTCCAATTTATACACACGGTATAAAAATAAATATACGTAATAATTATGCTAGCTCTTGTCAGCACAATTTTGTTCAATACAGCATAATTTATGGTATGCTTCACTTGTAACTATGATACAAAGTATAATATTATGTTGTAGAGCATAGTTATGTTGTTCTAATAGCATCATTTATGCTATAATGACATAAATGCAGCATAAAATATGTAATTTATTTTTTCCGTGTACTTTTCTTTTACCTTTTACTTCATTTTCAAACATATTGAGACATGATTTAACTGATTAAATATATAATATAGATATTAAAAAATATATCATTTGTATATTTAATAAATTTTTATCCATTTCATGTTTGATTACTTTTAAGTCAATAAATTTTTATTTAATCAGAAAAAACATTAATTCATTTTTAAATGAATCAATATGCTACATCTTGTTATAAGTAAAAAAAAAAAAAAAAAAAAAAAAAAAAAAAAAAAGCTAATTTAAATATTATAATTCTGAGAAGGAAGTTTTTATAACGTCAAATTGAAAAGAAAACAAAAACGATGAGAGACAGACTTTGTTTTTATTTTAATTAAATAATATTTTATTACTTTACGACTCTGAATGACAGTAACCATGTTTTTAGAATTTTATTACCGTGCCATGCTTTTTTTTATGAACGTTTTTGACCTAATAAGATTTAATCTAAAGTTTTAAATATTAAATTATTTATCTAAATGCACGTCTTGCATAATATAATATTATTTTGAATTTTTATTATAACAAACTATAATGTATGAGAAAGCAACTTTGTACAGTAAATTTAAAATGCAAGTTGTGTATTGCATGTGCTTTTTTTATCATCAAAGACGTGCATATAAATTTGACTGAAAAAAAAAGAGAGAAAGAAAAAAAGTGGAGTGCATGTATTGTTGATATGGCAGCATTACTTGCTCCTTTTTTCAATCTCTCTCTCTCTCTCTCTCTCTCTCTCTCTCTCTCTCTCTCTCTCTCTCTCTCTCTCTCTTTCTCTCTCTCTATCTCGCTCTCTCTATTTCTCTCTTTATTTATTTTCATTTTATTCAATAAACACTCATGGTGTACAACATAACATAAATTTACATTTTATAGAGCATAATTTTTTATTGTATTTTCAGTTCTTATGGAAAAATGGGTTAGCAGTCCATATAATTATATTAAAGGTGGGAAATCAGCTAATGCAGGATTTGACTAAAAGGCTCTGAAAAATTTTGGGGGGTCACCATGCTAGATTTAAATTTTTTTTTTTTTAAAGTTTTAGTCTCTTGCGAGCGCATGTTAATTTCCATACTCTTTTATCTGATTGTTACGTTTTCTGAAATTTTATCACAGGTAGCTGTTACTATTAAATTTCAAATGATAACTTTCAAAATGGCAGTTTCTTTTTAGATTTTGAGATACAAGCCATCTGAATACAACCCTTTAAGTAAAAAGGATGTTACAGTAAATATATATATATATCTGGCGTTGTTTATAGGTTAAAAAAACGTATACACTGAAGACCGTAATTTAAAAAATCATTGTTTGGAAAATAATATCAGAACTATAATAAAATAGAAAACTTGTGCCACGGAATATGAACTATTCTATTTTAAATATGGTAAAAATAACAACAGAATCAATACCCAAATTGATAAAACAGTAAAGCATGCTGTTATAAACTTGAAAAATAATATAATAACTTCAAATATTATGTATTAAATTCTATTTTAAAGTTAATATAAAATTGGCATACTACAATTTTCAAAACTCATTATTATATTTTATTAAATAATACTATACTATTAAAGTCTCAAATTTTTGACACATCTAGTACATCACTATATTATAGTGTTGATATATGATTGTTGCATCCCTATATGTTAAATTTGATTTTTCTCTGCTTTGTTGCTTTTTATAACAATATAAACATATAACTATTAATCTTCTACCTCACATTACACAATACCATAGGGGATGATAAAATAAACACAAAAACAAAAGAATGGCTAGATTATATATAAATTTCATTCACATTTTAAAATGTTTTTAATTTATTTTGATTTCCACTGGGTTTATTTTAAATAAATGAAACCGCCAAAAAAATGGAAAAATGTCTATAAAAATGTGTAAAATTGAGTATTATAATTATGATATACATACAATTAATATTACAAAAAATGGGTATTTTCAATCAAAACAACTTTTTTTATAAAAAATAATATTTTAAAAAATAAATGATTTATTGTACAAAAACAGAGCAATTACATTAATATTTGAGTTGAAATAAATGTTATTAATTTTATTTTCTGACTGAATATATTAAATTCCATTTTCATATTTTGTTCATCATGTTTGATTTGAATATTTGAATTGTAAAAAAAAAAAGTAGTCTAATTGCATTTTAATCTGTACTGTAAAAACGTGATGATTTATTATTAATTTTTGCTGTCAAAATTTTTATATTAATAACTATATGAATGAGTATTGCTAATAAATTTTAGATTTAGTAAACAATAGTGTATTAATCTACTGTTATCTTAAAAGTGTGAAATCAACTTCATGATTGCCTTTTATTTTTTTTTTTCAGTTAATTTGATAATTTATGTAAAGACCGTGCGGAAAAACGTATTTAGTATTTGTATTTGGATAATTTGGATATTTGAATAATAATTTGATAAATAAATAGATTAGCACGTTTCAATCAGTGCTTAATATTAGTTAATAATTAATATTAATTTTATTAAATGACAAATAACCTGATTTAAACTCTTTTTTTTTACGCGGCTTTTTTTTTTTAAATACGCTGTGAACCTTTACAAGCTTATATTTTTACGTAATCTGTTTTGAATAATTATTTACTCTATTAAACTGTTTTTTCCCTCAAGTTTACAGGCAACATTTATTTAATTTTTTTTTTTTTTTTTTATTTCCATAATTTAAATCGTTTATTTGTTTTTTGAAGACAATTCATTCCTTCATTTCACTCATAACATTAAAAGAAAATGTACAAATTATACAAAATACTCGAAATAATCAGATACAAAATAAATTATATGTATTTAAATAATATAGTTTTATAATAAATTAGCCATAATCTCACTGGAGGTCTTGGACTTGGTCTTTTTAAACTTTTATTATTACGATTATATTACAAATATATATTTTTTATTTTGTTAGGTAATGTATTGAACTCTATCTCTGTGCATTCATAAAAATTAGGAGACCAAGAGACCCATGCTATAGGCAAACTTAACCCACTTAGAAATCTGAAAAATATTAAGGCTAAAAATGAGGTACTTTGGAGATAGCACTAAAAGTTCGACAGCATTTCTGATTATTATTATCACTATTATCACACAACAATACGTAAGGATTATACGATTCCAAATATATGTAAAAAGATAGAAAATAGAGTTGCCGTGCAAAATGAATATACATTATTGACTAATATTGACTGCTTAAAATATGTTTACTCTAACAACAGAAAAAGGAAGTGCCGGATGAGGAATCCATGTGATCTTAAAGTGAGAGGTGGCTCAGGCCCTGCTCAGGCCTAGCTTGCTGCTGGTGCATTTCCTCGTACTTTTACCATCACGTGTTTTCCTCTTCCAGCAATTCCTTTTCCGGCATTTTGAGTAAACATAAACACTTTACTTAACAACTGTTCTGAAGCTGACTTTAAGCGACTTCGCTTACATCCACTTCCGTTTCAACGTACTACGCATGCGCAGTACGTCGAAACAGAAGAGGATGTAAGTGAAATTGCTTAAAGTTAGACTCTAAACAGTTTTTCCCTTATTAGTCATGTAGTAACCATTTTTCCACGGATCTTGAAATTTTTTATAAAAGGCAGTAACCAATGGAGAGTATTACCAATGACTTTTAATTTATATTAAAATAGTAAGGGACCAACTTTTGAATTTCAAAGAGATATGAACCTTTTCTCTTATTGAACTGTCTCTCTACTATACACCCCTCTCTACGACCTCTTCTATAGACACTTTGATATAGATAACAATCAATATAAATAAAATACAAAAATAAATAAATCGTAAGTCACATACTGTAAATAAATTTAACATACTATTTTATCCTTTTATATTGTGCAATATGTTAACATATAAATTGTTATGTAAGAACATAATACCATTAAAATATAAATTTTCTCTTTTTTTTTTTCTCTTGTACGCAATGTTCCAAGCAATGATTTTTTACAACAACAAAAAAGATGTGCACCCTTTCTCTCTCTCTCTCTCTCTCTCTCTCTCTCTCTCTCTCTCTCTCTCTCTACTAGATATCACTTTAAAACTGTATTCTCTCTTCTCTCGCTTTTTTATATATTTTAAAAAGTACGTACATTTTATTTTTTTATTTATATATTATTACATATACAGTGTGTAACCCCTCATATCCTAAACTATATTGTCTTATCTTTTTTTATGATCACACTTACTATTCTTTTGTCTCATTTTATGAGTCTTTTATTTATATAGAACTCATTGTATTGTATGGAACCAAATTAAACATCATGTTTATCATGTGAATTTTTTTTAAAATTCTAATTCGTTTTATTTATATAGTTATAGTAAAGATACAGTGTGAATATATCGTAATATTTAAATTTAGAACATGCGTGGAAATTAAAGTATATTTTATTTTAGTATTTTTTTTTTTTAACTATGCAAAATTATTAATTAAGTTGTTTTTTACTTTTTAATTTATTTATTATTTGTATTATTATATATTTTTTAGAAAACATATTTGTTTTGTATTTTGTAATAATAAGTTGTTGATTTTTTTAAAGAATAATACGCAGTCTTGAGACGGTTAGCCCCTGGATAGGTATGCAACTTTTTGTACCTCTGAACATTAATTTAAGTTTTTAAAACAAGTCATTGCATCTAAAAAAAATTGCGATTTTTGTATTAATGCAGTTTAATTTAGCAACGTTTTCCATATATATATATATATATATATATATATATATATATATATATATATATATATATATATATATATATATATATATAAAAAATTTGAACTTTAACCAATTTTATGTACATTGAAAATGCTTATTACTTAAATCTTATCACTATTAACAAAGTAACTTGCGTTATTGATTGCAATGCCTTGAAACTGGATTTTTTTTTTCAGAGTTTCTAAATAACTGAAAGTATCTATATTTTTTAAAGCATTTTTTAAGTCGAGTAGAGATAAAAATTACCCAAATGTAATAACTGTTGATTGTCCTTATTTTTCATTAAGCTGCGGTTCCGGTTTCATTAATCGTAATATAAACAACATTCTCTTATTAGTTTGACTATAAAACAAGAATAAATGAGCCAGTAAAGTATATTATATAAAATTAGTCTTTTCTCTCTCTCTCTCTCTCTCTCTCTCTCTCTCTCTCTCTCTCTCTCTCTCTCTCTCTCTCTCTCTCTCTCTCTCTCTCTCTCTCTCTCTCTCTCTCCTTCTTGCTCTCCCTCCGTTATCTGTGTGTATCTATCTCATTTATATCTATCTATTCGTCTCATTTTTAAATCTGAAAATAAACAAAGCTAAAAAAAAAACAAATTAAACTTCATTTTTATGATTAATGTTATTACACTTTTTTATTAAAGTGTGATAAAAATATATAAACATATTACTTTTATAATCGCAAGCTCTAATTTGGAATGAAAAATTATTTAAAAACATTAATTTAATGAAAAAACTTTTATTATTATTCTCTCGTCTACATTGCAATTAAAAAAATTACAGCAGTTGTTTTGTCTATCTTTTTATTCTACTGGGCAATGACAAAAAAAGTCTATTTTTTAATTATATAAAAAAGCTATAAAAATTAACAAGAAAATGTTATTTTTTGTTTTAATGAGTGAGATTTTCTTAGCTATTTACCAATACGTTAATTAAATACATTGATAAAAGCAATGTTTATTTTAAAGCAGTATTGTGAATATTGAGTGATGAAAACGCAAACTCAGTTTTAAAAACGATTTGTTACAAACGGTTACAAATTTATTCCCAGAGAGTAAAATAACAATGATTTTATAATAAAGTTATTATTATTATAAATATCTATCCCTATCCCTATCGAGAGTACACAAATGAAAGAGAGGAAAGGCCATACAGTGTTGCAATACATTCTAGTGTTGGGAACGTTTTTAATTTACTATCGGTACATAGAGTACTATTACACGTATTTATTTTAGCTTGGAGACTATGCTAATTTTTAAATACTATGAAAATAAACAATATTGTTATTGTACTGTGTGTACCGCCAATTAAGCGGGTGTGAACTTGTTGAAATAAATAAATACACACTAAATAAACCCAAATATTTAAATTCAACTTCAAATTTATTTGTATAATTATTATTATACAAAATAAATTGATTTAGGTTACTGAGTGATAAGATTAAAAATATAATAATGTTATTTAATGTTTCAGAGAGAGAGAGAGAGAGAGAGAGAGAGAGAGAGAGAGAGAGAGAGAGAGAGAGAGGAGAGAGAGAGAGAGAGAGAGATGAAAGCAGATTATTAAAAATATATTATTATTTTTTTAAATCATAAAATCTGGTGCACCCTAAAATGCAATTTAATCTAAATAGCTTTATATTTCAACGTAAAATCCTTTTATAAAATAATTTTTGTAAAGAGAAAGAGAGAGAATAGATTTACATAAAATTTTCCCCTTTAATTCCACACTAACACACAGAGGAGAGAGAGAGAGAGAGGTATATCCATATTACACGATTAACGTACACATATACCCTGTGTGCTACTGTGTGCAATATCCAAGCAGTGCTTATGACTAACTTACTTTTAGATTAGTGTTTGTGGTATAACTACTTTAGCTAAATGACTAAGGATTAACAGTTACTTTTGTACCTAAATATGTGATGCATATTTATGACGTTAAATACACGGAAAAACTTGAAAATTAAAAGCTTCTTTGGGAATTTTAAATACGTAAAAGAGAAATACATATAGGAACAAAAAAGTCTTGTTTAAGTTAAAGTATAAATTTAATAACGAGGTATATTTTTAAAACTTTTCTTTTCTGTTTAACATTGTGAAATTATTAGAAACAAGTCAGGCAATATATTATGTATTTATAATTTTAATATTACGTCATACTTTATTATTTATAAAAGAAACTTTTATTTTAATATTTATTAAAGAATTGAGATAAAAAAAAATTATATGAACTAGATGGTGAATAATATTAAATACATTATTTAATTTATGTTCATATTTTTTTTACTAATATCTATACAGTATAAGATAAACTACACTAAAGATACAACTCTTTTAAAGGCATAGAACACGTTGAACAAAAACTTACCTAATGACAGATAATATCATAACATACCTGAAAATCAACGTTGATTTGGTCGGAGTCGTTGAGTTTGAATTTATTTCCATCATTTTGATTTCCTTATGACGTCACAGCCAGCTAATTCCACGCGCGTTTATAACGCAGCGCGTACACCAGGCGGGTGTCATAAAACGGATCGGTCGTAATGTGGAAATCAAATTAATGGAAAATAAATTAGAAATCAACGACTCCGGCCAAATCAACGGTGATTTTCAGCTATGTTAGGATATTACCTGTCATTCGACAAGTTTTTATTCAACGTGTTTTATGCCTTTAAAAGATAATTAAGGAATATTTTTAAATTATTTATTTATGTATACTCTATACCCATAACACTCTTTGTTGGGCTAACATAAAGTTAATAATATACACAAACCAATGAATGAAACGATAATAAAGTATATAATAAAAATTAAACTCTTTATATGTGTATTATATTTACTATTAAAAACAGAGGAAGAACATATTTTTTAACCATACATAAAACCTGTAAAAACATTTTCACCGTGTGTTACATTAGTAAAATGTTAAAAACACCAAAAACTTTTAGTTGTATAAAGTTCTTTTAAAAACCACTCTAACTTTTTTTTTTTAATACAATGTAAGAGACTAGTTGCGTTTTACGTTTTTATTACTTTAGGCTAAAAACTAAAAAAAAAAATATAAAGAAAATTACAAAGTTGCATTTATTTTTCTATAATAGTAAATGTAATTATTTAAACTAGGTCACAAAATTTAGATCGAAATTCTAAACAACACTTATGGGACAAGTTTGTATATAAATTGAGAAAATCGGCACTTGGTGTATATTTTACGTGATCCCAAATGCACAAAGGTATTTAATAATTGACAAAACAATAGTGCTATATACATATATACGTCAACAGGTATAGTATATATATAAAAATAATTTTTTTTTATTTATATTTAAATTATATGTTTTATTAACAGTACATTATTTGTCTTTCAATTAATGTACATTATAATTATAAATAAACATAATGAATATAGTTTTCGTTCTAAAAAGGCAGTGAAATAACTTTTTATTATTATTATTTTACGAGGGATATTTTTAAATTATTTTAAAATAAACTGATACAAATATTATATATATTTGTATATAATTGTATATAAATATGAAGGATTCAAAACGTTTTAATAAAATAAATATTAAATATTATTAGTATAACATGTATTTTGAAGTCTGGTAGTTTTAAATGAAAATTTTAATAAGGTTTTACAAAAGGACTACTGGAAATTTATTTCTCATTTTATCATTTTTTTTTTCTTCAAAAATTTCAATCAGATTTTACTCTTTTAGAGAATATAAACATTTATTGCATATCCCCCTTTTCACAAGCATAATAGTAGTTAATTATTCATTTGTATCCCTTGTTTAAAAAAAAGTGATACACGTAATAAAATGTTCTATTATTCAACACTGAAATGCTTTGAAAAAGAATAATAATGACACTAAATGATCACTATTTTGTAAATCAAAAACTGTATACGTATAACATCCTCAAAAGGATTTTTCATTTGGTATTTCCTCGTTTATACTTTGTGATCAGAAAACTTTTGTACAACAGTAAAGCTCCTGTGTTTTTCAATGTCTATATCAATAAATTTTAATGGTCTAAAAAAATTCCAGGGTTTAATTATGCATAGAAATGAAACTGTTTACTTTATTTTTTTAACTTTGCTCTCTCTCTCTCTCTCTCTCTCTCTCTCTCTCTCTCTCTCTCTCTCTCTCTCTCTCTCTCTCTCTCTCTCTCATCAAATAATTCGTTTATAAAAAGAAAAAAAAGAATCAAAGCATCATTTTTACTTTACTATGGTAATTTTTGTAAAGGGAAAAAGTGAGAATAAATTATTTGGAACGTGAAAATAAAAAGTGTCAGTGATTTTGGTGTCAGAGTATATTATATATATCCATTATTGAGCTGTAGAAATTGGTCACTGTTAAAGAAAAATTGTTACAAAATTGTAGCGGAAACAAAAAGAAACGTGCTGATTTTTTTTAAATAAATTGCCCATTCTGTAATAACAAAAAAAAAAAAAAAAATGTCAAACTATATTTAGTAGTATTGTAATATAGCTTTATATTTTAAATGTTGTGCAACTTTATTACTTGATTGGACATTTAAGTTTTGTTTCAATTTAATAATTATTTACAAAATATTAATAGAATCTTCATAAAAATATGAAGTTAACCCCTACCCAATTTTTTTAATTACCAAAATATTAAAGATAAAAAAAATACACTTACCAAAGAAAACGTTGAAAACGTAGAGAAGCTTCTTACGGCGAAAGCTGGAGATGGACATGGCTTTTTTAATGCCTGTGAACAAAAATTAATTAAATTAAATATTAATTTAATTATATAAAGTATAGTGTTGAAGAGAACATGGTTATGTTATGTTTTAGTTCTGTAAATGTCTGTTTGGTCACTGCGGCCTTTACTGCGGTGTACACGTGTTTTTTTTTTCTATATATATTTTTTTCATCTTCTTCAAAGCGTGACGTCACTATGTACTTCAATATAGAACAATTATTTGTGTTTCTTTTCTATTAAAGTCATTATTACTGGACTGTATCTGGCTTTTATATGTTGTAATTATCTGCATTATATGTGCATTCATCGTAATCAAAGTGGATTTTTAAATATTTCATTTAAGTGATTTTTAATTCTTTGCAATTATACTTACTTCATTACTCGATATATAATGTGTTTTTATGTATTTTATTCAAGTATAGTTTAGTTCATCAAAAGTTTTAGAGATATATTTTTAGTATTTAATTTACAATGACACTCTAAAAGATGGTGCATTACTTTAGTTACGAATTCTAACTTATTTAAGATTAACTTGAAATAGCTTAAAAAAACCTTTAAAAAAAACTTAAAACAACTTAAATTAGCTATTTTTAATAACTTGCTAAAATGCATTATTTTAGCTACTCATAATAACTTAAAAGTGTTTATCTTAAATAAGTTAGTATTCGTAACTAAAGTAATGCACCAATTTTTAGAGGACAATTTTAAAATATATACGTCATTTTATTTATGGTAATTCAAAACAATCAATCTTACTTGCCTAACTGTTACATACCGTATACACACCAATTTCGAAAAGGTATAAAATACCATTGACATAATACTATAATCTTTTACCCATTTACCAATTTTACTATGTTGTGTGTATACTATCATACAGTTTATAACTGTTTTTTATACAATATTACTGTGTTTTTTTTAAATAGCTGTCATAAAATGCTTTTTTTTCCCCTTCTTCCTTTTAAAGCCATAGACCATATAAAACAACATGTGTTTTTTAATGAATAAACACAAAATGGGATCTTCAAAACTGATGACAATTTTTGTCAGAATGTTAATGTAGCCCCACGAGAGAGCATGTAAAAACTGTAAAGTATGCAATTTGCGTAAAAATTCATGTTTATGACGTCAGAAACATGCAAAAATTATTATGAAAATGTTGTGCGGGTTGCATAAATTAACTTTTTTAATCACTGCTACGGGGCTACTGTTGGGTTTTGAGACAAACTAAATTTATTTATGTAAATCCCATCAAGTATTTTATGATATAAATGCTTATGTTTTTCTATGGTCTATTCCTTTAAGGCTTAAACTGCAGAAAATTTTCAAGATAAGTCTTCAAATACCCAGATTAATTCAGTACGTCCTAGTTTGTTTGTGTTTCTTTTCTCTTTATATTATTTATTTTTTACTGTTAATATAATTATTGTGAAGACATTGATAAATAAACATTTCTGTAACTTAATCAAGTTGACTTCAAAAAGAAAAGTAAATACATGAAACATTGCATTTGTATATAGGAAAATAAATTATTTCAAAATAATAAATAAAGGTTACCAGAGCATAGTAAGTTATTTGATTTTAAAAATAAAAAGTGCAGTTTGTAAATACCATTAGGTTATATAAACTTTGCACTTTTTACCTACATGCATTTTAATGAGCACACTTTGAGAGTCACAAAGGGACAAAAAAGTTTACATAGTGTTTGGTTTAAGAAAAAGAAAAGAGATGAAGGAAAAAAAAAAGTACTTTGCTCTTCTCAGTTAAAAGTAAATTTTAATGATGCAAACTTAAGATGATTTTTTTAGTTTAAAATGTCTGTTAAAATGTGCTGCTTTTATCGTAATTTTTACTACGTATATTTGAATTAAATACAAATACAGGTCAATCAAAAACTATCTTAATAATAATTATTATAATTTTTATTTTTCAAGTTATTTTTTTGTTATTAATTTGAAGTGCATTTTAGATAAAAAAAATCTTCACTGAGATAAAAAAAAAGTGTAAGTAGTTATGCAATGTAAATGAACAACAATTCATATTTTTAAGAAACTCAAGACATGTAATACCCAAGTTTTATTGGTATATTAACTTATTTCTAATTGTTAAAGAAAAAAAAATCTACCCACTTTTATCATTCAATTCATGATATGTTTATAATACCAAAATAAAAGATAGACGTAATGAGGAGGACTAAAAAATTTTAGGGGGTAATATTATATTATTTTCTAAAAGAGGACATTCTCCGGAATTGATAGATATGCAACTTTCTGAAAGTTTCGAAATGACGTCACGGGCTGCAACTTTTTCCAATGCTCTCCTATATAACATAAGTTCTCGCCCATGACGTCATTTGTCGAATGAACTAAAAAATTATAAAATTCACATATCAGTCGATTCAGGAGTATGCCCTCTTTTTGAATATAAAGTAAAATAACCCCCTAAATTTTTTTTAGCTTTCCACATTGTCATTGTATGTATACTCGGCTCAAAAAACCTGAGTTACCTGCCGTTCGACTTTTTACGGTATTGCCCAGCCGCCCCCCTTCTCTTCAAATGTGACAATGGGCGATACTTTAGGCATGCCCGATTTAAATCGACTAAGGTTTTTTGAGTCGAGTATAAGTTTGCTATTTAAAATAACACAGTGACTTTGAAAAAGTAGTTTGTCAGAGTGTTTATTGCGGCACAGTAAATCGTGTATTGTAGAGTAAAGAAACCTTAGAAACTACGGTAAAGGAAACTGAAGTTAAATTTTTTGTTGGTATTCATCTTTGATGTTCACTCCCTAAAAAGTCACATTTATTTTTTATAAACTTCTAGGTTACGATAAAGAATTTTCGTGACTTATTTCATTTTACTTTATTTCAGATTTAAAAATTGTTTATATACATATTTTACATAGCTTTATTTTAAAGATTTCTTATTTACGTTATATAACTAAATTTCATGTAATTATCAATTTAATCACGTATTTTCTTTTAAATTACAAGAAAATTTATTATATTTAATAAAATAACATAAAAATTTAAACTTATATTTACTTAAATTAATAATTTTTTTTTTTTATATTTCAAATTTAATTAAAACTTTTCTGTATATTATTAATAACTTAAAATATGAAAATTTATTTGAAATCATGAACATGTTCAACTTTTCTTCAGTATAAACTTTATTAAAATAACAATTGATTATAAGGGTTAAAACTTATATATTTTTTAATGAGAAATGACCCTTAATGAGGATAGAAAAATTAAAATCAACGAGCTAGAACGAATAAAAGATTGTTAAGAATGTCATGACATTTTATCAACTTTTATATGTTTCATAAATTTATTTTCTTTTCCTCACGTATCCTTTGCAAGAAAAAAAAAAATTATGAAATATTTTTTCACGTTTATTCTTTTGTGTAAGGTTTGCATCTTAAATTAAAAACCTTACACATATAAGTCAAAATGTAAACAATACCATATTGTAAGTCCTTTTGGTTTGTATTATTAATCAACAAATGTACATTTTCTTTCTCGTACTTTTTTTAATTAAACATATGGTTTTTACCATAGACTTATGTATTTTTAACTTTTTGCTAAAACCAATCTTTCATACATCTCATCTACGATCGCAAGTATTTTATTAGTTTTTAATTTTAAATTGACCATTTTATAGTTGAGATACATAATAATAAGATTTAATGGTATTTTGATTTAAAATTTCAAAAGAAATTGTTTTAGTATTATTGAAAAGGTTACAAATGTTGTTTACTGTTGAAATTAGTTCATCAAATGTTTTATTAGCTGAAATCATTAAAAGTAATAACATACATTTTGTAAATTTCTTCGTTAAAAGTGTAGCAATTTGGTCAAAAATCATGATGAAAGATAACGCATTGCTTATAAGGATAGTCAATTAGAGGTTCTGCTGTTTTCCCACGTGAATCTGATTGGCTACACGTCACCACTGGTAACAAGCAATCATTGAGTGCTTTTGTTTACTCTAAAAATACGGAAAAGGAACTGCCGGAAGAGGAAACCACGTGACGGTAAAAGTTGACGGAGGAAAGTTGGTGCCAGCAGCAAGCTAGGCCTGAGCCACATCTCACTTTTACCGTCACGTGGTTTCCTCTTCCGGACACTTCCTTTTCCGCATTTTGAGTAAACAAGCGATCTATGTAAAACTATAAAACGGAAACGGAAGTGCCGGAGAAGGAAACCATTACGGATTTAAAAGTTGATGATGGCTCACCACAGTAGCTAATGCAGTAAGCTATCTCATATGATAGAAATGTCAGACGAATGCGCGCGCCACTTGAGCACCAGGAGAAGACTGCAAGCACTAAACGCATGATTTGATTTGCAGCAAATTTTTAGTTCTTACAGTCTTCTCCAGGCGCTGAAGTGGCGCACATTCATCTGACATTTATACCATAGGAGATAACTTACTGTAAAACCTACTGTCGCGGCGGTGGCTCACAGGCCTATAGCTTGCTGCTGGCAAGAAGTTTCTCCCATTTTTACTATCACGTGATTTCCATTTTCGGTACTTCCTTTTCCAATTTTTGGGTGTTTATAACCCATTCCATTCCATTCAAATTTACAATCATCACTTATAAAGGTCATATGCGGATAATTTCGCACATGAAATCATATTTAAAAAATTATTCTTTAAATTTAATAAAGTGCTACACAAAATTTATATACTCGATTTTTTTTTAAATATGCCGTTTAAAATTAATTAAAATTAAATTAATTTTAATTAAAATTCAGCATTCAGTTATATGGATATCGTTACCCTCAAGGTATCCTAATATTGTTTTTATCACGGAATATCTATATAGCATTATGTACATTATTTGACATTTAATTATTTTTTATTTCAATTTTTATTAATATTTACTAAAAAAAAAAGAAGAAAAAAAAAAGAAGAAAAAAATACACATTTATAATGATAATTTAAATAATATATTACTTAATTTTATTTTAAAATGTCGCTTTTAAATAATCAATGAACCTATTGAAAAAAATGAAAATGAAGTAAAAATATCAGCATTTCAAGATAATATATCCTGCATATATTTAAATGATACCATTTTTAGTATCTCTGTTTTCATGATAGCTCTTAACATGAAATAAAAATAACTTTATACACTCACGACATATAAGCTCGATTTTAATAATTTACCAACTGTTGAAAATAAATGTTTTGTTGCGTGTTTTTTAAGGAAATGAATTATCAACAAGTTTTTTTCTTAAGCAATAAAATAATTTTATTATAAATTCTTATATTTATTCATTTTTTTTATTACTAATTTATAACTTTTTATTTTCTTTCTATTATGATGGTATTTATAAATTATTTATGAACGGAATAAAGAAAAGTTATTACATTACAGAAAGTTATATAATTTAATTAAATAATACAACAATTACGCATATGAATTTAATTTCAAGATATTTTTAGTATAATGTTTTTCTAAAAACAGCTAAACAGTAAATCAAATAAGAAGGAATTTATTAGATTCTGCATTGTAACTCATTTACATAGAATAATTATTTAAATTAAAAATTACTTAAACTGACTTAAATGGTATAGTTGGATCTGTTTGTCTTTTCCTTTCTGTCTATAAGACTCATCCTTATGGGTGAACAGATTAAAAAAACATTGGAAGGTGATTTCAACCGGAAGCACCCCTTTTTTCATGGATTCTAATCAAGATATAGGAATACAATTCAACACGTATTAACTTTAATATTACATTGATCATTTGAAAAAAAAAAAATGGTGACTGCTTATCTTTTTTTTTTTTTTTTTTTTTTTTTTTTTTTTTTTTTTGAGAAAATGGTTGTATCTGGTTGTAAAAATCTATGAACGCTTATGTTTACTTAAAATGCGGAAAAGGAAGTGACCGGAAGAGGAAACCACGTGACGGTAAAAGTGGGAGAAAAATTGGTGCTAGCAGCAAGCTAGGCCTGTGCTACCTCCCACTTTTATCATCACGTGGTTTCCTCTTTCAGCACTTCCTTTTCCGCATTTTGAGTAAACATAAGCGGTCAATGATCGTGTTTTAGGCAGGATGTATGCGGTAAAGTAAAAGAGAGAGAGAGAGAGAGAGAGAGAGATTGATTCTGAGTTAAAATAGGTAATATCTGAGAATTTTGATATTAATTGGCGATATCTTAATTGGAGTCCCAGAGCTTTGGATGCGCTATATAGATAATTACTTAAGTAACGTCCTTAAATCTTATGACAACGCTAACTTGAGCTAAATCCTAACCCAAATCTTAGAACATGACCCAGAGCGTGCCTCATTGCAAGTGCTGGGACGCCAGTTACAATAATGACCATAAAATTGTCTTCTTAAATTTATCTAAATTGATTTTTATACTTTTTAATGAATGAAAACTGTTAATATTAAATCTTTAAAACCAGGAATATATCCGTGCATTACTTTTTGTATATAACTTACTTTTATAAATACAAAATTAATGTGTAAAAAAAAAAAAAAAAAAAAAAAAAACGCATAGATAATGTAATAAATACAAGTATAGTAAGACATCATACCTTGCATTACAACTACATATTTTAGTACAAAACGTTTTCAAATTACCACAGTATAAAAAAAAAGCACCTAAAGCTTATCATGAGAAAAGGTGAAAATGAGTTCAAACTTTAGGCCTTACGTTATAGTATGACTTTATATTACACACGTTTAATACCTTCCAGCGACATGGCTTTTTATATATCAAAAAGAAAGAAAGAAAAAAAGAAAAAACTTAAGAAAATCGATACTAAAAAAAATAATAATGTTTACTGAACTTAAAAAATTGAGGGTTTTTCCAATATAAAAAACACTTTTTTTTATGAAAAGTTTTTTTTTTTTTTTTTTTTTTTTTTTTTTCAAGTGTTGATGGAACACTTTTTTCTCGTATAGCATAGGAAGCTATTTTCTGTTATTGCGGACAAACAGGAAATGTGTTTTTTTTTCTTTCTGGTGGTATTTTTTTTTAGAAGTTGATATTACTTGTAAGAGAAAAAGTGTGAAATGTGCACTAGTGTGATAACAAATATATATTTTTAAAATTTATATATTTTATGGTAGTTTTTTTTTTTTTTTTTTTTTTTTTGGAGAAAATTATTACGTTACAGTCATTGTGCAAATGTCACAACGTTAGAAATGTCTTATAACATGAATTGTAATAAGGATTTAAAGAGAGATAACTTTGACAACGAGCATTTTAAGTTTTATGTTAGTAGAAAAGGCTTTCCGTATTTAAAATTCTATCATTTTTTTCTCAAGAAGAAGAAAAAAAATCAGTTCAATCATTTAATTTCTATATATAAAGTTTCAATTGATCAATAAGTGAACAATTGTGATGGATTTTTTTATTATTATTTTAAGTACTGTACGATATTTTATACCTCTTCGAGCGTTGATATTATTACAATTATTCTAACAATAATATATTATTTTACAAAATTAAATAATTTATAAAATTTTAAAATCACCTTTTTACAAAAAATAATAATAATAATTTAAAACAATTGAACACAAATATAAAATTTTTTATTCACGTTATCTAACACAAATTTTATTAAGGAGAGTTATGGTATTGATCGTAAAATTTTAAACATATTAGGATATTATATAGGATAAGTGTTATTAAAAGGAGACTTTATACTTAATGCTATAATTGAGTATAAAATGAATTGACCATATCATGTAAAATTATCTGTAAAGAATGCATAGACATCAATAATAATTATCTCACTCTACTTTTCTTTCTACTTAATTAAGAACTTTTTACTTATAATTTTGCAGCGTAATACATAAAAGAGATATTTTAACTAGAGAGAGAACGAGAGAGAAAGAGGAAAATTTCATTAAATTAAAATTTAAAAAGTCTATATTATAAGAAAATATTAAATTTTAGAAAATAATAATAATAATAAAAGTATTAATATACTTATATTTGATTTTATATATTAAATTAAAAGAAATTATTCTTGTTACAGATAAATACTTTCATTTTCTTTTTATTTTATTTTAGACTTACATCTGCATTGCGAAATTTAAAGAGGAGATAGTCATTTAAATTGAATCAAGAAAAAATTCTTTTCTTTTCTTTGTTTTTTGTTTCAAATATAAGACAATAGTATTCATTATTTGTATTGAAAATAAATAACAAATATATTATCATATATTTTGCTTTATTTTGTATAAACTAAAATGAAATGGAAACTATTGTAAAAGGTGTTTTTGTTTGTTTATTTTTTTCTTGGTATAATCATTAGAAATAAGAAATTTTACCATTCAAATAAAGAAAAACATTATATAAAAACAATAGGAACCAAACCACAGTCGTAGAGGGGAAAATTTAAATAACTAAAATCTGTGCAGTTAAAACTTTTCGGATTCCATATTGAATGTTTATATAAAATTCATATGCAGTATAATTTTTTTAATGCATTTTGTTTCATAAATTTATGATCTTTATTAAAATTTTGCGTTAAACAAAAACGATGTAGTAAAGAAAGACACATACATGAGAAATAGCATCAAAGTCTTTGAAAATCAATAATATGACAGTAGTTTGTTCTATAAATTTGAAGTAGGGCTCAAAAATATTTTATAAAATTGGATGTATACATTAAAATATGTTTAAATATAAAAATATTTCTTTTTCCTTCTTTTCTTATTATATTTAAATAATTTTTTTAGTATAAAAAAACGAAAACTTCAATTGTGACACGTTTCATATTATTATACCATCAATATAATACGCACGTAATTTATTCTGCATTTATTTCATTATATCTTATAATTTATACTAAATTTTAGAACACCACTATAAATAATTAAACTGTACAGCATAATAATTTATGATATTGTAACACAGTTATTATGCAGTATAGCATAAAGTATGTCGTATTGAACAACTTGAGCTGATAATGACTATAATGAGCTAGCATAATTATAATTATTATACGTTTTTTTTTTTTTTGTTTTTTTTTGTACGATCCACAAATATGATTTTCTCTGTGATTTTTCATTTTTCATGAAGTATTTCATGATTGCTTTTTCCCGCTTTTTTTTCATTATGAATTGTGTGTAAAAAAAAAAAAAAAAAAAAAAAAAAACTTTTCAAAGAATGAAATAGTAAGTGTGTTTTTATGATAATTCATAAACATGTTAATCTCAAAGAATAACAACAAAAAAAAGTTTTTTTATTTTGTTTTAGTGTAAAAAATATAGGACTATAGTACTATTGTATAGGATGAGAGAACTTATATTTGGCTAAAACTTTTTGTTTGTTTTTTAAGATAAAAAAAAGGGTGTTATTTCAATGGTTGGATTAGTTTGTTTATTTATTCATTTTTTATTCTTATGTGTTAGAGATTTACAGTTTTTTTTTAATCTTAAAAATTATGTTATATATTTTTTAATTCTTTATTATTTAATTAGTTGTACCAAAAAAAAAAATCAAATTGTTCTGCACGTTGTTCTCATAAAATTTAGACTTTGTATTTTTATATTTATTGATATAAGTAAAGAGATGCATAAATTTGGATTCTGTGATAGCTCAATATTAAGGTAATTTTTTTGTAAACATTACATTAATATTGTGACAAAATTATTAATTTTGATATTAAAATACACTTGAATAGACAGTAATAAAAATTTTAAAAGTACATAATTATATTATCTTACTTTCACAAAAATTGTCATTTAATACTATTATTGAACAAGCGTACTAATAAAATGTACAATATTCTTAGGTATTCTTTATTGACTAATAAAGGAACAACTATTTTGAAGTCGACTTTAAGCGATTTCACATCCGCTTCCGTTTCTACTTCCCACGCAAGCGCAGTACGTCAAAGCGGAAGTGGATGTCAGCAAAATCGCTTATAGTCAGCGTCAAAACACTTGTTCCTTTATTAGTCAATTGGTTACAGTTTAAAAACTCGGGCAAAATTTGCAATATTATTCATTTGAAGAAAAGATGCACTAAATTTAAATTGTAAATGTTTATCGTAAATATATTATATGAGTATTATCACAATCTAATTTATACAAAACATAATACAGTATATTCAGTTATTGATAGCTTATTTATTGAATTAAAATTTAATGGTTTTTAATGGAGATTGTATGCAATTAAGTTTATTATACGCTGAAAACATTACTCAATGTAAACTGAAATTTACAATCTTTAAGGCTATAAAGTAATTTATATAACACGACATTTGTTTCTTTTTTACTTTATAAAGGGGTGAACAATCAAATTTGTTACATGATTTCCTTAACTAAATAATTCGACAAATAGAAAAGAACGTCTATTTGAAATAATTTAACTGAAAACTTGACAGAAATACATAGTAATAAAGACCTTGTTCTGTTATAAAAAAATATAACGGAATTTAATACGATTTCAGTCGTGTATCCGCATGACATCATATTTAATGCGTTTCAATGCCATACTGGAGTAATGAATAACATTGCTGAGCATAAGACAAACTTCGTTTTTGGCTATTTTCTTTGGGAAATCGTGAAAGCATCAATGCACTCAAAAATATTGCTTAGTATTTTTAAACTGACAAAATGAGTTATTTTCGTATAGGGTGTATGCATTCATGTTAAAGTTGGCACCATGTTGGATAACTCAATAACATGGGTGGCATAGGAAAATAAATCATTTTGTCAGTTTAAAACCACTATGCAATATTTTTTAGAGCATTGATGCTGTAAATATGTTGAATTAGTATCTCAAGTATGTGAGAAAAATAACAATAACTAAAAATTAAACGATTTCCCAAAGACAATTGGCTTAAATGAAGTTTGTCCTATGCTGAGCAATGTTATTCACTACTCCAGTGTGGCCTCCAAGCGCAATAAATATGACGTCATCTGCATACACCCTATACTGGCCCATGTGTTGAGTTATCCAGCATAGCGTTGACTTTAACATGAATGCATTATACACTATAGTTTATGATTTAATGTTATATACTTTGTGAATGGGAAGAGAGTTCAAAAGTATTTGTCATCATAGTGGTGACATGTAGAAATTTCTCTTTTGTATCTTATTGTTTTGTTTCACACAATTGACATACAATACTAATAACTGTCACTGTTTTGAAAGAATGGCATTCTCTTAAAGCCATAGACCACATAAAACAACATGTGCTTTTTAATGAATAAACACGAAATGGATCTTCAAAACTGATGACAATTTTAACCAGAATGCTTATGTAGCCCCACAAGAGAGCGTGAAAATACTGTAAAGTATGCAATTAAATGCCTATGTTTCTGACGTCAGAAACATGCAAAAATTAGTAAAAAAAAAAAAATGTTGTGCGGGTTGCATAGAAATTTTCTGATCACTGCTACGGAGATACAGACAAACTAAATATTAAATACATAGTTATTTATGTAAGTCCCATCAAGTGTTTTGTGATATAAATGCTTATGTTTTCTTCTGGTCTATTCCTTTAATATTAAACTCTGTGAAACCACAAATTAGATGAGAGAGCATGTGGAAGCATTAATAGGAAACAATTATCTGTAAAAATAAAATTAAAGGAATAATAAACTTACTTTTTTATCATTTATATAATAAATTAACATACCGTATTAAATAACTCAAAAATCTTTTTACTGAAATAATATCATTAACAACTCTTCAGTTTGAGATGTAAAAAAGAAAAAAAATCAAATCCTGACATTTTAAAAACTATGGTAATAATTTTTATTCCTACATGCATATATTCATGTTTTTTTTAGTACATTTATATGCTCATATAACTTCATTAAAGTTTTATATTTTATAATAAAGGTAAAAAAAATATATAGTATGAAAACCATTTTTATTTTGACATTTCCTATATCAAATCAATGTATAATATTTTAGAGAGCCATAAAACAATAACGTTCACGTATGTACTGTATGTATATGTAAAAAAAAAAAAAAAAAAAAAAAAAAAAAAAAAAAAAAAAAAAATCATATAACAGGATAGTGAAAAAAAGAGGAATAAATTTCCGTTCTTTTTATACATTGTCAACGCTTGAAAAATCAATGAATTTTATTTTTAAAAAGTTGTTGAAAATTTTTTTTCATTAAATTTGTTATATTTTATATAAAATCCAATACTTCAGTAAAATCGATAATTTCTGGTATTATTTTAATTAAATTCAAATACCGTGTTTTATGGTTATATAAGGTTTGTGTATTCAATACAGTTTTCCCTACCTTTAGAATCGGTTAATCTTACTATAGAAAGTATACTAATTATATTTTTAAAAAGAAAATCAATAATACTCCTTTTTTATTCCCCAATAAGACTTAAGCGTTAAGTTTAAAAATTTACGTGTTACTTTAAATATGTTTCCTCTTTTTTATGGCTAAAAATGAGGTCTTCATTTAGCTGGTATATGGGAGAAAAAAAGGAATATCGTAGTTTATGCATTAATGAATAATTTCTTTAACATTTCTAATAACATGTTGCTAAATTGCATATATTATAAATTGCTGTGCCATACAGTTATCATGTAGTCATGTACACACGATCACGATAAGAAATGTTACAATTTAAAAACTCGTGCTAAAATTGCTCTATCGCATAAATTATGATTTTATAAATATTATGAATAAATATTGTTGATATTATCAAAGCGTAAAATAACTATTATGACTTTATTTTTGAATACTTATAGTTCTCTCTCTCTCTCTCTCTCTCTCTCTCTCTCTCTGTCTCTGTGTCTCTCTCTCTTTTCTCTTTCTATATTTAAAATTTAATAATATAATAAGAGAGACAACTTTAATCTAAAATAACAAAATTGTCAACACTAAAGAATAAACCCTTCTGTCATATTCGTATTATAATTTACATAATAATAAAGTAGAGGTTTGAAAAATAAAGTTTATATTATATTAACAAAAAGTTATTTATTGTAAATAATTATAAACAAACGAACGGTCTATATATTTGGTCACGTATAATGAAATAATATTAATTAAAATATTTGTTATTCAAATTGTGGTCCGTTTGATGACTATATAGCGACGTAATTAGTAAATATATTGTTTTAAATACTAAAATTGTGATGTGATTTAATATTTATTTCATGGTAACTCTTTATTCAATAGCCTTTTAAAAACACTAATGAAAGGAATAGAGCAGAAGAAAACATAAGCATTTTACATCACAAAACATTTGATGAGACTTAAATAAATAACAAAATGCTTTCCCGTAGCAGTGATCAAAAAATTTTCTACTTATGCAACCCGCACTACATTTTTATACTAATTTTTGCATGTTTCTGACGTTAGAAACAGTAATACGCACGCAAATAGTATACTTTACAGTATTTTCACGCTCTCTTGTGGTGGGGCTGCATTTACATTCTGGTAAAAATTGTCATCAGTTTTGGAGATCTCATTTTTTAATTATTAAAAAGGAAGTTTTTGTTTCATGTGGTCTATGGTTTGAGTCTAAAATTTGAGTCATGTGAAGTTTTTATATAAAATAGAGTTTTCAAACCCTGACAATGACTAGTTGTAATTAATAAAGAGGGTGACTGACTTGGTAAGGAAATAGTCAAAAGAGAAACTTAATATTTACAACAATTATTTTTACTTTAATTAAATCCAGCAAAACAAATGCTAAGACTTTCAAATAATATTGAATGAATTGTTTTTTTTCTGAAAAAAGTTTAAATACAATTTTTAATTTTAAAAAAGTTTCTGATTTGACTTTATTGTTGGTGCTGAAATTTGAAATTTCACAACTCCATGATTGTTTATGTTTACTCAAAAAGCGGAAAAGAAAGTGGCCGGAAGAGGAAACCACGTGACGGTAAAAGTGGGAGAAAAGTTGGTGCCAGCAGCAAGCTAGGCCTGAGCTACCTCCCACTTTTAACGTCACGTGGTTTCCTCTTCCGGCACTTCCTTTTCCGCATTTTGAGTAAACATAAGCGGTCCATGTTATATTTAAAGTGAAGTAATAGTTAAATATTTGATCTTGTTTGCATGTATTTGACATAGCTAAACTTGTAAGTAACATTTCATCTTTACTTTCATCTCGTGACTGTTCAGTTCGTGAGATATAAGCAGGTCACCTACTTCCTTAAGTTCTATGGTTATTATTATTAATTCCGTCAAAATATATACAAATTTAAAGCTAAATATAGAATACAAAGAACTATTGCGTACTTTTATAACAATGACAAAATATTGATCATTCATATAGACAATCACTCTTCACATTCATATGGGGGCTTATTTAACTTTATTTTCGGGTAAAAAATAGTTTTTTTTTGTTTCCCTTTTCTCTAGTGTGTTTTGTTTGTTTGTCGTTACTAACTTTATTGTACAAATCTACTTTACACATTCACAACACAGAACAATTGTTCTCCAGAGACATGTATGTACCAACGTGACTGATTCATACCGTTTGTTTGGAGCTTCTGCTACATGATGATAAAAATTGTACTATAATATGTAGCATAACAAATTATGCTATGTATTTGAAATATTCAAACTTTTATACAGTTCATGTTTAGAAAAGTTTTAGATGTCGGGGAAAAAACACATTTGAGTTAAATCTTATAGTAGGTGCATAATGCTTTAGGCTGTAGGTGAGATGTGTCAACTTTGTTTAAAAATTGAGATAGCCAAATTGTTTTCATCCATTCTGGGGATGATGAATAAAAAATATACTCAGTATACCGTTCAATGTTACTTATGTAAGATGGCAAAGTGTGAATTTGGGAAATAAAATTTTGACCAAATTTAGATTTTGCATAAAATACAATGCACTGTGGAAAATATCTTGTTATGGAGACTATGCGCATGACGTCATACTGAATGCACATCGACGCTATACTGAAGCAATGAATAACATTGCTCAGCATAGGACAAACGTGGTTTTTGGATATTTTCTTTCGAAAATTATAGTTTATATTTTTGCTATTACTTTTCTCGTATCTCTGTACTTAAAAACCTAATTCAGCTTATTAACAGCATCAATACTCTCAAAAATATTGCTAAGTGTTTTTAAACTGGCAAAATGTTCATTTGCCTAAACAGGCCCATGTTATTTAGTGCTCACATATGGCTTCGACTTTTATATTGATCATTACGTTATATTTTCTAATTTATTGAAGATTCAAGTTATGTTTCGAACTCTGTTACTACGTACATATATATATATATATATATATATATATATATATATATATATCATAATCAAGTTACGTTAATATAGTAATCCAGAAATAACTCAATTTAAGGGTCAAGAATAATGGGCTAGATTTCATTAATTTTTAAGAAGGTAAATATTGAATAATGCTCAATATTTTTTTTAAGTAATTTTTAAGTACGTACCTTGTTAAACTGTGTTATAAAATGATAGTGAACAGTGAAACAATTACAAAATTTATTTTACAAAAAATATAAAGTTCAATGAACTTGATAAAATATTTTAGATCTCTGTAAGCTAAACAAAATTAATGTAAATTTAGTTTACTTTTTGATACAAAAACAAATTATACAATAATAATATTATATAAGTTGCGCTTATGAAATAAATATTATACTATTTTTCTTAATTAATTTTGAACTTGAGTTTTTTTTTCTGTACATTTCAATTAATTTGAAAATATACACAGAAATAATATAATTGTTTCGTAATATTATACTAAAAAAAGCAGAGAGAGAGAGAGAGAGAGAGAGAGAGACTACCATTTTGACTTGTAGGTAGAAAAGTTTATAAGTTTTATAAAATTTTCATAATAAAGTTCATGTTCCTTTCTAATTAAATATTATTATGATGATGTTTTCTGTTAATTTTGAAAGTAAACAAATGTTACAAACTAACATGCCGGTATATATATGTTATTAATTAACTCTTTGTAGAAACTAAAACACTCTTCGTTCATGATGGTTTTATAACAAGATATACTGTACAACTTAACTTACCATTAAAGTAATTTATATAATGATAATTTTGAAATATTACTTTAATAATATTTTATTTTCGATATTCTTTGGGATATAATATGCAGTTTTTATAACAATTTAATAAAGGTTAAAATAAATAATAATTATAGGTTAATAAAATTAATAATTAGAGAAAGAACTACATTTTTAAAGAAATGAATATTTGGTAAAGAATGTGTGTATGATTATATCAATAAAAAAAGTCTGCATGTCTTCAGGGTCGGACTGGGGTGAAAAGGCTTCGGCGGGGATCCTCCGAGAGGGGCCTCATTTTTGCAACCACGCCCCTTTTTTTACCTTTTTTACCAGTTTGAGGGCCTCAAAACTGGGGGGGCCTCGGCGGGGATGCCGCGTAGCCCTTATGGCCAGTCCGACCCTGCATGTCTTTAATAATATATATAAAAAAAATAAAAAAAAACGTTTTTTTTTTTTTTTTTTTTTTGTCTATAGCTTATTATGAGTATTGAGAGAAACAATCGCACAAAATAACGTAGAGGTAACTCATCAAATATCATCACGCGTTACGTTAAGTTTTTTATAAGTTCTCACTACTTAATTATATGCATGACTCCTATAACCACGTATGAATTATGAATTTAAATTAAGTTTTAGGCAATATGAAATTACAATTTACTGCTTTAAATTTTTGCAAATATTATGAAATACCAGATCGTGATAACGACAATGCTTGAAATTTAATGAATAATTATTGATTATATAAAACAATGGGTAATCAACGATTAAAATTAATTGATGCTATGGAGATAGCAAGAGAGAGAGAGAGAGAGAGAGAGAGAGAGAGAGAGAGAGAGAGAGAGAGAGAGAGAGAGAGAGAGAGAGAGAGAGAGAGAGAGAGAGAGAGAATACAACACTGTATATTATATTGACTACACAGACAAAAAGAAATTAAGCACGTATTGCATGTAATTTAACTTGTTTTAAGAAACAACATAGCTCTCACATTTCCCTACAAATTCCTGCTTCAAAAATTGACTTCTCTAACAAGAGTATACTCTAAAGCACTCTGCAGTAGCGTTACGGTACATATAAAACCAATATATCGATTACAAGGAATTTAATTTGAGCACATATAAGAATTTAACACTTTTTTTTTGTCTTTTTCAAGTATAGTGAATGACATTTTCTTGTTGAATATTTTATATCTAATTAACAGAGTTCATATTACAAGGTATGAAATTAATTTAGTATCGTAATTTTCTCAGAAATTTACGTGTAAACAAGATAAAATATGTAAAATTATTGGTGTGAGACTATTTCATTGAAATACTCTTTTAGCCTACCAATAAAATTTAGTAAAAACTGTAATTTATTTTTCTTCTTTATCAAATATCACGAATTCCGATATTTCAATTTATTTTTAGAAACACCTTTCTTATTCATACATTATGTGTATAATAAGATGTATGAATTAGTTGTTTTTATACAGTAAAAAGAACATAATAAACTAGTTATATTATTCTAGATATTAATTTGTACATTTGTCCAATTTCATTCATTACTTAATTTTATTTCTTACTTTACATGTTTACAAATTTAAAGTATAAAATATTATATAAGATAAAAAAAAATAGATATATTTCACGTTAAGTAATCATAAAATTGCAAGATGATTTTATATAATATTCTAGTTAGCGTGTGAGTAACAATTTACTGTCAAAAATCTTAATGTATAAAGTGAGCTAGTTTTCCCCGACACCGCACTGCGCAAAGAAAAGTACCAGCCACCTGTGTAAAGTGTTGAAAATTTCTCGCCTTGCGTGTTAACCTTGCGTAAAATAAAATCATCTACATATCGTATATATTTTTTTTTAATCATGCCTCAAATTTTGAAACTTGAGCTTTTTTACGTAAAATTTTGTACATAGTAGATTTTTTTAAGGAAATTTCATATCTCTCACTATACTTAAAATTTAAATTTAATAAAATATTATTTTTATATTTATTATTCATTAATAAAAAATATAAAAAGAAATCTTCTTGTTATCGTTTAAAAATATATTGAATTTTATCCTAATGAGACTTTATCCCTTATTAAGCTAAATCTTTGTGAAAGAGTTTAGAAAATATTATATTAAAAAAAAAAACATTATTACAGAGATTTAACATTTATATTTGATTTTTTCCCCATTTGTAATTTAATTCTAATCTTTTTTGTTTTTGCCATAATACTGCATAATGGGTAATATTTTATATCCAAATCATCTCTCTCTCTCTCCTTCTCTCTCTCCTTCTCTCTCTCCTTCTCTCTCTCTGTTTTTCTCTTTTCTCTGATGAACCCACCCAGTAACGTTAAACCAACCCTCATTACTACTTTTATTTATTTTGTAACTTTATACGTTTTATTAACTTTAATACAATGCGCCTTTTTACATGTTTAAATTTATTCAAAATAAAAAAAAGGTAGTTTTCCATTATCTTTGCATGTTAAAAAAGATTTAGAAATTTACTTTATTAAAGTACACACGATGGCGATAGTATATTATACAATTCAAAAACTAGCACTGAATTATACTGGTAAAATGTATTATCACAATCGTGTGTACAATCCAACATGAACCTATGTTAAGCCAGAGAAACATTCAACATCTAAAATATATTGAAACAATCATATCGATTAACTTATCTTTCTTAAAGCCATAGACCACATAAAACAACATGACCTTTTTAATGAATAAACATGAAATGGGATCTTCAGAACTGTTGACAATTTTTACCAGAATGTTAATGTAGCCTCACGAGAGAGCGTGAAAATACTGTAAAGTATGCAATTTGCGTGACTGTTCATGTTTCTGACGTCAGAAACATGCAAAAATTAGTATGAAAATGTTGTGCGGGTTGCATAAATTGAATTTTCTGATCACTACTACGATACGAGGCTACAGTTTGGTTTTGAGACAAACTAAAGTTTTTTTATGTAAGTCCCATCAAGTGTTTTGTGATATAAATGCTTATGTTTTTCTCTGGTCTATTCCTTTAAAGTTAAATCTCATATAAAAAGTTTCAGTGATTAACTAACGTAATCCTTTTGCTAACATATACTTTCTGTGCACTGAATTGTAAAAAATTACAGGAAAAAAAGTATGTTCTGAAGTTTTACGTCGTATAAAATTTCTTAAACTATTCGTTAATCTTTAAGTCTTAAAAATCTCTTAGAAAATATACAAGTTAAAGGTTTTTACATTAAAATGTAAAATTTACTTTGTACATATTGTTAGTAATAAATCAGAGTGTCTTACGCATGTCACAATATCGTTAATGTTAGCCAATAAAGAAACAAAATGTACAAAATATTACAAGAGATTCAGAGAGTAACTTCTTATATTTATGTATTATCTACTGTTACTGCGACAAAAACAATGTGATATAAACTGAAAGATTGATTTATAATACTATAACATGTTATTTAAATGATAAAACTTTAAGCAATTATATATCAAAATAAATAAATAAATAAATAAATAAATAAATAAATAAATAAATAAATAAATAAATAAATAAATAAATAAATAAATAAATAAATAAATAAATAAATAAATATTATACAGTATAATACACTACTCGCGTATTCAAATAGCGCCTGATTGGTAGGCATTTCGTGTATCTGCACACACGTACGCTACACAAGTTGCATAACCTCAAAAGATAGCAGGCGAACTCAATTCTCCTTTGAAACGTTTACAAGTTGGTTATCTGCAATGCTTATAACGGCTAAATCACATTGACAATACCGGTTCACGTTCAATAACCGATGTTAAGCAAAATGTTAAGTATTATAAAAACTTGGATGGGTGAACATTTTCAGTATTTTGTTTTGTTACTTTACCACCCATCTGTTCATTCATAAGAATGACACTTATAGACATAGACGAATGTAAAAAGTCAAATAGGCTTTTCACTCAAATATGCCAATTAAGGTATCAGACAAGCCCCATAACTGATGAAAGGATAGGGATAAAAGTGGAAAACTAAGATTGGGAGGGTGGCGGCTGTGACCTAAATATAAGGAACTGTCCCGGTATTCACCTGGAATGACGGAGGAAAACCACAGAAAACCTTCATCTTGAGCAGTAGACGAGAGATTATTAAATTTAATAAAACAACCCTGAACTTAAAAAAAAAAAAAAAATCCAAAGCTTGAAACTTTTCTTGTCTCCCGAATCATGAGTAGCTGCAGTTAAATCAAATTGAGAGCCATGTAAAATTATTATTGTTCTAACTATTTAACAAAAGGTTACGTTTGCAATAGCGTAAAAGTAAAAAAAATTATTTAAGTGACTTTATCCATTGTAAAGTAGTACAAAGCAAGAAGTATATAAAACTTCGCAATGCTCAATTGTCTAACCACACCATCACCACCACAACATTAACAACAACAACATGGCAGACAGAGTGCAGTCTAATGTCTCAAGGGCCACATCTGCATACACATTTCATTAAGGTGGGAAATCAGCTACTGCAGGATTTAAATAAAAACTCGTAAAGAAAGAAAATCTGAAACTTTGCACAGTGATACATTAGGATAAGTTATCTTCAAAAATGTAAAAAAAAAAAATATATATAATAATAATAAAAAAAATGACGGGGTCACCATGTTAGATTTTTAATTATGTTTTTTGAAGTTTTAGTTCCATATAAGCCCATGTTAATTTCAATAATTTCTCTCTCATCTGGTGGTCACGGGTTCTGAAATTTATATCATCACTAACTTTATATAATCTACTAACTTTCAAATGGCATCATAAAGTTTTGAAGTTTTCTTTTTAAATTTTGAGATACAAGCCATCTAAATACAACCCTTAAATAAGCTATCTTAAATATTGTGTTAACTGCTAACAAAATATTTGATAATTTTTTAATATTAGAATATCACTTTTTCCGAAACTTATGACGCTAAGGTGACAGTGTTTGAATTTCTTAAATTTGCAAGCATGGTCCCAAACTTTTTTAGAACGAGCGAAAAATAATTTTAATTAAAAAAATTCGTTAGTATTTCTTTTCAACTTTATGCATTGTAACAATTAATGTAGATTGAAACTATGAGGATACTGTTTTGTAGTATATTTTGTATTATATTATATATACGTATTATATTATACTATTTCATTAATTGTATAAGCGCAAAAATACTAACAATAATAATACATTTTATTTTTCCTGTTCAATAATTATCAGTGCATGATTATTTTATTATTTGTTTATATAATGATTTAGCATTATACAAATATTATATATACATTAATTACAATTACGTCTGTATGGATATCGGACATTGATTTTTTTACGTTCATTAATATGCAGGAAAAACATAATAAATTTATACGAAACAAAGAGAAATGTTTTTTTTATTTATTATTTATATACTAAAAACTAATTAAATTTCATTTTACAATAAATATATACTTTGCGACGAGAATGGGAATTACTTTCATAAATGTGTTTGAAGTTTAAATTGATCATTTCATATTCACGTTTTTTTAATAATTATTTCATAAAAAAAATAGCAGCTTATAGTTTGAAATTTTTATTTTTACTATCGTTTTTTTCCCATCAATATTCTGCAATTTAATAACATCATAATTCAACGATTTTGCATTGTTCTCCATTGTTTTGCAGAATAGAAGACTTGTAAAAGTAGATTTAATGAGAAAATAAACAAACTACTCACAGCTCAACTATACTAAAAAGGTGCTAGCAGACGACTTTGTGTTCCTGTCTCAATTTAGCATGCTTTCTTATGGGGCAATGAAGCAGCTGTAACTCAAATTAGAATTATTTCTCAAAGCTGAGATTTTTATTGTAGTTTATTGAGCCTCAAAGCTTTTGATTCCAAGGATTTCATGCATGTCATCTCATGAATTTCACGTTTTTGATTTAATGTTTTGAGACCAGTATTTCTTTAAGTGACACTTCAATAATAATAATTAAAATAATAATAATGAAACTGCTGTGCCAAAGTTTAGTCAAATCGTCGCAGTACAGTACTTTATTTTCAGCGAAAACATGAAAAGCCTATTATATAATCAAATTTTGAAACAACGTTTGAACAATGCTAACATCAATTTGAAAAATCATGAAGAGCACTACAAGTATACGAAGTAGTGTAAGGGTTTTCATTTATTGACTTTTCAATTTAATTAGCACTTTAATTAATAAATAACTTTCAAATTTTAAAAGCACTTCAATAAAGTATTCATATTAAAGCATCAAAATATATATACTTCCAATGATACATTTTAATTTAATGTTTTTTAGTTACGTGAACTAATTAATTAATTACTTGACTGTAATTTTTTTTATATATAGTTTTAGTATTTATATTTTATATCATTCATCATTTAGATTGGAGTATAATTGACATTTTCACAGTGAGTTATTACAATATTGATTTTGTATTGAATATTGATGTACATAAATCATTCATTGTTAACGTTTTGACACGCTTAAAAAACTTTTGTAACATGTACTGTACAGTTTGAGCAAATAATTTAAATAATTTGAGCTTTTGTTAAAAAAAATATATATATAAAATAAAAAGAATTTTAATCCCAGACAACAAAATGATGAAAATGCAAATAAATAAATAGTTGAATTAAACTTGATAATAAATTAAAATCCTTTTTAAAAATGTTGAATTCATGAAAAAAAAAAATTGTAATAATTATGCTAGCTGATTTACAGCGCAATTTGTTAAATACTGCATAATCTATGTATAATAATTATGAAAAATAGCATAAATATTTTTTTTTACATCATATTAATTTTTATTGTTCTAATTTACCATATAAGCTATAATGACATAAATACAGCATAGTTTTCTTGTTTTAAAATTTATATGATAATTTTTAGTTTTTAATATTTTAGGATCTATTAGTGAAAGATTAGCAATTAACATTAAATTTTTATAGTCAATTAGAATGACAATAAGTAATTCTACGGAGTTGCTATACTGATAATAATAATTCATAACTTCATTTAGGCGTCGTGAGGGTTTATAATCAATTACTAATTAACTACTTTAGTTTAAAATTGAATAAAGTTTTTAACTTTAATTTACTTAACGAAAGCTCTGATTTTTTTAGTATTTGTTTTATTAGAAAAGTATATTACGTTTAAAAATTCAAATTCAAATTTTGAACATCAAAATTTTAATGGCAAATTAAAGTATGTAAAAACCATAGTGAGAGAATTGTCACATCATAAAAATGATTCTTATATGAAAATTTTAATAATTATTGTCGAAGAATTTAATACCTGGAATTTTGAGATGAAAAACTTATGATAAGAAATTATCATTTTTGTCCTTAAAGAGAAAGTTCGGGAGCTATTACATGGCCTTTTCAATGCTAAATAATGAGAAGAACTGTTCATTAACTCACATATGATGCCCAAAAGGCCCTCCGTAGCCTCATGGTAGCCCCTCAAACTTGCGCTCATCCTGCGAGATATGCAACCCGCTACAATATTTTCTATAGTAAAGCCGTAACTATGACGTAAAAGATTCGATAAAGGTTGCATATCTCGCAGGATGATTAAGAGTTTGCGGGGCTACGGAAGGGCTTTGGGTTAACATATGTGAGTTTATGAACAGTTCTTCTCATTATCTAACATTGAAGAAGCCATGTTGTAACCCCTGAACTTCCTAGCTCTTTAAACTTTTTTAAGTTTGTTGAATTTTTTACTTGGTTTGATTATTTACATTAATTTGTATATTTTAAGATAATTTCCCTTTTTAGTCCCCTGATAGATCTTTCAGTCTTTTTTAAGCATATGTAATTCTTGTTCAGTTAAATTTACTCAAATTACTGTAGTATACAATACAAATATTCAACCATTGATATTATTATTATTCCATACTTTATGATATTGTGTGACATTATACTCATAGAACTTTATTATAATCTAGTTATTGTAAAATGTAATCGAGCTTATATGCATGCATGATATTAGATATGATAAATTTACCATGATGAAGAGAGGAATTTATGTGGTAATATATTGCAGTATAACAACCGCTCTTGGCAACGCGACAGACACACATAATTGCCTTTAAATTCCATGCATTTTTTTTTTCTTTTTCATAACATCAAACTTATATTTTTTAATATAAACTTTCTCATATAATCAATAATTTTAATATAAAATAAAACTGATTTTGTGTGTGTGTGTATTATATAAACCTCAATACAGTAAAGATTTTAATTTGTTTCTCGTACATTAAAAATAAAATTTTAATGTTGTAAATAATAATACTAAAAGGTTTTAATTAAAAACAAAAAACTTTTTTTTTTTAATATTGCTTTTATTTTGAAAGTTTTAAAGTTCCCAAGGGAAAGATTTTTGTTTACAAGCTTTTCGAGGTGCAAATTTTTAACTTTTGAAGAATATCTTTTATTCGTTTGGTGTTAGTTTTGGTAAATATATTTGAATGTATAATTTAATCTCAATGCCTTTTGATTTTTTGTCCTCTCTCTCTCTCTCTCTCTCTCTCTCTCTCTCTCTCTCTCTCTCTCTCTCTCTCTCTCTCTCTCTCTCTCTCTAATATATCTCTCTCACACACACATATAACCTAATGAGGGTAAAGTGTTGTTGTTATTGCTTTAATTTTATTTCCCGTATATCCTATTGGGTTTCCATAATATAACTTTTTAGCAGAGGCAGGATGAAAATGCATCATACCATAGACTCAGACTTTAGTATCACAAAGAAAGCTAGGGTTACTAGCAAACTTAGGGTTGATATGATAATGAAAAGTGAATAGTGACGATTACGACTCTCAGCCAATCACAGCGGCTTATTTTTTTAAATTAATTTAATTTTAAATAAAATGAGACGGCTGCGCGGGCTTTTAGTATAGAAAGGATGGGAAGTTATAGTATCTGTTACCTTTTATTTTCTATGCTGTGTATAGATGCTAAACTTAAAGGAATAGACCAGAAGAAAACACAAGCAATTTATATCACAAAAAATATGAAGGCGGGACTTCTATACATAACATTAGTTTGCCTCAAATATGAAAACCTAATAGCACCGTAACAGTGATCAGAAATTTTTGGCTTATGCAACCCGCATAATATTTTATACTAATTTTTTCCTATTTCTGACGTCAGAAACTGGAATTGTCACGCACATAGAATACGTAAGAGTATTTTCGCGCTCTCTTGTGGGGCCACATTTACATTCTGGTAGAAATTGATATCAGTTTTGGAGATCTCATTTTTTTTTTTTATAATTAAAAAGCACGTGTTGTTTCATGTGGTCTATGCTTTGAAATTTATAAAAAAAAACATTGAAAATCCATAATAATGGATGTCGTATACCTAAAATGTGATTTGGTATTGATATTACTTGTACCGCAGGAAAACAAAATTGTAAATTACGTAAAATTTTCTGCATGAAGTTTCCAATAGTAAAACTCATTCAACTCAACTAATAAAATATTATTTTAACACGATTAAAGCAAAATAATAATCAAGTTTCATATTGTGAGTGCATTTCCATTCTCCACGCTTACATAACTTTTACCCCTTAGAGATGTAGAATCACAAATGCATTTCCAACTGCTATTACTACTCATTAAGTATATCAGAGAGTATAATTAATGGTTTTAATTAGGAGTAATGATGTGTAAAATAAACATTTTATAAATCTGTGAAGTTAATTAAGCAAAAATAATCCTTCTATTATTATATATAAAATATATAGTGTGTATAAGTAAGAGTAAAGAAGAGAAATTTGAATATTGGTTTGCACGAAAATCAATATTTGACAGAACGAATACTTTACATTTTTTTCCCCACATGGTAAGGCAGTCAGAAATGTCATCGAATATTCTTATATATAATTTTAGTTTTATTTCCTTATATTTTATGTTATTATAATATAAGTTGCACTAGTGAATGAAATACTTTGTTTTATGTTTTATGATGATGTCATGAGTTTTTTGTATACTAATTTTGACAGAAAATCTTACACGTGTTATTATCACTATAAATATTAATACATAAATAAAACAGTAGTGTCAGCTAGATTTTTATACTATTTTCCTCGTTCTATGATATTTAATATTATTTAGAAAACACTGACGCCTGCAAAAAGACACGTGTTTGGATGGATGGGAAGGATGTCAGTGTTGAGAGGCACCCTCACAGGGTCAATGTAACTTGGGCGTCCCCACGCCACAAGTTGGTATAAATACCGAGGGAAGGGACCCTCAGGAGCTGAATCTGAGATGGGAATTGGACAACAAGAGTACGAATCTCTCTTGTCGCGAGTAGTCCGTGTGTGTCAATCACTTTATTGTGATTGTTTATATTTTATCATGTGATTATTTTATCTAATTAAAGTAATATTATGCATAAATGCATAATAAATTAGATTCTGTGCAATGCATCTTTTATATGCAAATTAATGCATAATTATATTATGCATACAATTAGAATATGTGCATATTTTGATCACATAAAAATTGTGATAAGTGATTTGTGTTTGGCATAAGTATGGTAAATATTTAATATATAATATTGGCAATGTGGTATTGATATATTATAATAATAATATATAAATATAATAATTTTTACTTGTCTCTTAATAAAGAGTAAATTCATACAATAATTCAATGTGGTAATAATAATCTAAAAGATGGATCCATAATCCTTTGTGTTTTATTTTCACTTTATTTAAGTTACCTAACCAATAGCATATAAGTCTGATTAATAATCTAATAGCTCTATAATTGCTCTAATTAAAATATTATTCATAGTTTATCTAAGAGTCTCAATATCCTATTTTTTTCTTATGTATGCAAATTAGCTAGCCAATAATTTATATCATTTGCATATCATTAATTTTACTAAATATTCTTATTTTAAACCCAGTCTTGAGCAGAACCCTGTCTTGCTATAGATGGCTTCCAACGAGTGGGCAATTGAGCGACATGTCCGATGTCACTCAACGAGTAGGCAGGTGGCACCATATTTCAGATGGCGTGCACCTCGGGAACATTGCGTTTTCACGTAATGCTATTGGTTTTTTAAAGGATAACTTGATTTATAAAACACATTTTTAAAATATAATCCACATGTTTATTAATTATGTTTGGCACCATATTTATTATTTATATTAATTAATTAAATTAATCAAATTAAAAGTAAAATTATTTCAATTTTATGCATTTGGTGGCTTTTTCAATAGTAAAATCAGTTTTATTTATCATAAAACAAAAAGTTGATTTGCCGGTAATCTGCCGGTAAGCCTCTCGCTGGTGAGCGCGCGCGGCTAGCAAGCAAGCAGCATGAGAGAGACAACTCTCACGCACCCCACGCGGTACAAAATATCTCTCCTGCTTCAGCTGCAGTGAGAGAAGAAGAGAGAAAAATCTCCACTTGTTTTATTGTGTTTATATATACACAATATCGCGACACTAGGGGCATATTTCTTAAATATTTGCATAATATTTCGCAATATTATTTAATATTTTGCAATCAATTTTCATTACTATTGCATTTTAATATAATAACATTAATTTCAATGTTAATGTTTGCAAGTAAATATGAAACTAAAGCAAGTCAATATTTTATTATTTTATTAAAATTTTGCATAGCAATTTTAATTAAATTTATGTTTGGCAAATAAAAGTAAAAGATTACTTTAAAATAATATTTTATGGCAATTTTCTTATTGTTTTTACGGGTTTAACGTAAAAAAAGTGTATTATTTTATTAATACATAAATATTATTCTGTAAATTATTTGTTTTTATGCACTTACCGGATGATTTTGGCATAATGGTACAGATCATTTTATTGCCAAATAACCGTATTTGCATACGATAGTAAGACGGCATAAATTGTCGCAGCGGCAATACAGGCTAACGGCACTTTACTGTCAAAAGACAGCTGATCTCTTTTATGTCGCACGACATAACTTTATAATGATGCTAGTCATCTCGGTAAGGCAATAAAGCAATAAAGGCAACAGAATCTTGTTACTTTACGCAATTTTAATATATTTAAAATATATTTTAGTAAAAATTGTGCCTATTATAATTACGTTGCATTTCTTTACCTTATAAGATGTTGGTACCAACTTACAGTTTATGCGTTATAATATGCAGCTTTGCTCTGCTTTGTGGTCCTACCCACTAAATTACACAATACCATGTATTGCAATTACGCATTTTTATCTTATCAAATAAATGCAACAAGCACATTTTCATAATTGCACAATAATCAAATTACAAATAATTTGTAAAATTAATCAAATTGCCTATTGCCATTTAATTAATATGCATCAATTCATGCATTTTTATGCAATATTCTTATTGCAAATTTCTCTGCAATAACTTCTTGCAATTTTTAATATGACTTTGCTTAGTGCTCATTGTTTTTACAATATACAGTATCATATAAAAGCATTTTAATGTTTCAATATATTGAGCAAAAATACGCCAAAGATGGCATAATTTCACTCAAAGTTTGAATTTTAATGTTTAATATAACATATTACGCTCTATAGCAATAATATTTCATTATCATAACTTGCATTTATTTACCCAAAAATAATATTCAATTTGTTTACAAATTGCTTATTTTTCCCCAGGGTGGGGGCAAATTATTTCTCAAATATTCAAATATTGTTAATAATACATTATTTTCTTATAAAAAAAAAATACAAGTAAACACAAGCCACAATATAAATATAATATTATTTGGTGCAATTATCATTCATAATAATAATAATACCACATATATTACCATACCTCAATAAGCCAATATATGCCATTTAGTGAAAGTGAAAGTTTCACCCTATTTTGAAATCACAAAAAGAGTTCAAAAAAGTGAATTCCCTTATAAAATTCCCAATTTCACGTAAGATAAAAATCTTACAATATGGGCAATAAAGTGCATTATTGCGATCGCTAGTGCAATAAAAGCGACGCAAAAAGGTAAAATAATGATCACTCTCAATCATAGAAACCTCAAGGACTTATTTTGTCTATGATTGATTTAATTTAATATTAACATATTATATTACATTGTTTAAAATGTATCAATTTTTGTAATTTTATTGATCATTTTTATGAAATGCAATAATTGCAATTTTCATGTTTAATCGGTGCAATTTTTAACTTTACGTATTTGTACAGTACATTTTAGTAAAATCTTTGCTTAAAATAAAGTTAAATCAAAGTAGTTGTACAATATTTAAAGTTTTAATTCTTGCTATATACAATAAAGTATAATAAGCAGTAAAAAATTCAAGTTAAATTGCTCAATTTTGCATTAAATACAAAGTTTCATTTTTTCTTTGTCTTAAATAATTTGAATTCTAGTAAAGTTTTTCTTAATATTTTTATTAAGTTTTTTAATATTCAAATATTGCGTTTAAATCCGCAATTCATTATTTATTTTAATAATTTTTATGTCACTTGTGTTGTAAGTTTTCCATGGTTTCCTTACAACGTAAAGGCAAATGCCGCAAGTTAAATCTCCCATGGTTGGATCCAACAATTTTAATATTAAGTTTTTAATTATACAATTCTTACATAATTTAATATTTATTCATATAACTATCAAAACCCACATGCCATAAATCTTAAGCCTATCTTAATATAGAATATTGCTTTAGTATTTAAATATATTTATTTATTTTATAATGCAAATAAAGCTATGCAATAATTTTATTTGTAATGCGCATGCACTTTCAATTTTATCAATAAAAAAAAAAAAAAAAAAAAAAAAAAAAAAAAAAAAAAAAAAAAACAATAGTATTCGATATTTTAAAATAAAATTTTAATATTTTCTTATATAATAATGTTTTCGATGAAATTTTTTTTATATATAAATAAGTTCATGATTGTCAAATAACAACCTATGTCCTTATTTAGGGGCATCTAAGGCAGTCAGAAATGTCATCGAATATTCTTATATATAATTTTAGTTTTATTTCCTTATATTTTATGTTATTATAATATAAGTTGCACTAGTGAATGAAATACTTTGTTTTATGTTTTATGATGATGTCATGAGTTTTTTGTATACTAATTTTGACAGAAAATCTTACACGTGTTATTATCACTATAAATATTAATACATAAATAAAACAGTAGTGTCAGCTAGATTTTTATACTATTTTCCTCGTTCTATGATATTTAATATTATTTAGAAAACACTGACGCCTGCAAAAAGACACGTGTTTGGATGGATGGGAAGGATGTCAGTGTTGAGAGGCACCCTCACAGGGTCAATGTAACTTGGGCGTCCCCACGCCACAAGTTGGTATAAATACCGAGGGAAGGGACCCTCAGGAGCTGATTCTGAGATGGGAATTGGACAACAAGAGTACGAATCTCTCTTGTCGCGAGTAGTCCGTGTGTGTCAATCACTTTATTGTGATTGTTTATATTTTATCATGTGATTATTTTATCTAATTAAAGTAATATTATGCATAAATGCATAATAAATTAGATTCTGTGCAATGCATCTTTTATATGCAAATTAATGCATAATTATATTATGCATACAATTAGAATATGTGCATATTTTGATCACATAAAAATTGTGATAAGTGATTTGTGTTTGGCATAAGTATGGTAAATATTTAATATATAATATTAGCAATGTGGTATTGATATATTATAATAATAATATATAAATATAATAATTTTTACTTGTCTCTTAATAAAGAGTAAATTCATACAATAATTCAATGTGGTAATAATAATCTAAAAGATGGATCCATAATCCTTTGTGTTTTATTTTCACTTTATTTAAGTTACCTAACCAATAGCATATAAGTCTGATTAATAATCTAATAGCTCTATAATTGCTCTAATTAAAATATTATTCATAGTTTATCTAAGAGTCTCAATATCCTATTTTTTTCTTATGTATGCAAATTAGCTAGCCAATAATTTATATCATTTGCATATCATTAATTTTACTAAATATTCTTATTTTAAACCCAGTCTTGAGCAGAACCCTGTCTTGCTATAATGGGTGTTGAAATTTTGACATCTGTGAATTTGAAATATAAACAAAACAAAATTTATTTTCTCTACGTGATTTGATCATATGCTTCTCAATCTTTGTACTTTAAACATGCAAATATTTTACCATAGTTTTGGACCTTCATCGAAAATACTATAGCAGCAAGAACAGTATAAATATAAAGAAATTCGTATATAATATAATAACTTAATTTGTTAAAGGCGTAGAACACCTTGAACAAAAAATATGTTTAATATTGTAACATACCTAAATATCAACACTGATTTGGCCGTAGTCATTGATTTTAATTTATTTTTAATTCACAATATAGCAGTTGCGGGTTTGTGACGTCACAGATCGCTAGTCTACATGCGCGGAACAAACAGGCAAGCTATGACGTCACAAACCCGCAGCTGTCATTTTACAAATGGAAAATAAATTAGAAATTAATGACTCCGGCCAAATCAACGTTGATATTTAGGTATGTTAGGATATTAGATATGTTTTTTGTTCTAGGTGTTCTACGCCTTTAACTAAATTTATTTAGTAATTTTGAAAAATAAATATTTTAATATTTCAAATCAAAGTTTGAGGATGTAGTTTTCAATACAACTTTCATTATAACCTATACGAATCCCCTTAAACAGCTACTAGATTAAAAAAAAAAAAACTCTCAATGATAAATTGAGAGATAGGACTTTATACACATATTATGTCCCTTAACCCATTAGTTCTCTCACAAACTGGGGAGAAAGCTTGTAAAGTAGGCAACCAGCGCTACAATTTCTATTCTAGACCCGGAATTCATGACGTCATGAATATCTAAAGGTACCTACTTTGCAGTTTTTTAACCCGAGGTTGTAAGGGTATGTACTCTATGTACAGACAGGTTGAGATACATAATATATGTATGAATAATGGTCTCATGTCATTAATTTTACGTTTTTGATTAACTTTTTTGAAACCAGTATCGCTTTAAGCATTCTAAAAAAATGAAGTTAACCAAAGTTTACAAAGAGTCTGTATAAACCTTGGAAGTTAACATAAAAATTGATATTCTATCTTTACGTTATAATAAATGCTTTAATTATCATTACCTTTAAAAACTTATATAGTAAAAATATTATATTTAATGTATTCATTTATTTCTTGATCATATTTTTCAATACGTATATTCATTATTCATCTTTTCTTATCATTTCAGAGAAACTATATCATCTCAATCCAAAATTCCATGAAAATTGCACCTTTAAAAATGCTTGAATTTTTCAGCAGATATATTTATATGTAAGTACATGAATATTTCATACATTTTTTATATATATATTTTAATATTGTTTAGTTATATTGTTTAAAAAAAAAAGGTTTTATTTTTATATATCGTATAAACAATAAAACCACAGGTTTTAATTAAAAGTATTCTATTGAAAAAAAAAAGGTTTTGAAACGTATTTATATATTTTTTAATCAATTTATTTTCATCGAATACTGATTTTCTCGTCAACATGACATGTATGTATAAAAAAAGCGTATTTATGAGAATTAAGTTAGTACGATATATGTCGTTCTATGGAGTGTGTATGTTATTTTATATAAATTCAATTTTAAGTATTTGCGTAATAATGACACCTTTATTAGAAATTTATATTGTATTGAAATTTTACAGTTATGAAATTTACTTTTCCGTTAGAAAATCATATTAAATAACTTGCACAATAAATTTCATATTTTTTAATGTAATTCATCAATTTTAATGGTATTTCATCTCTTTTATTGTGACTATCAAAGAAAATTACGTTATTAATTATAAGAAACAATATGAAAATACCTCGTTATAAAAATTAAGTGCACAATTAAATGAATTTTCATGTATTTTTATTTGAAAATTAATGATTTTGACTAAAATTATAACTATAACGCCTCAATATGAAAATGGAATCCAACCCTTATCTTATTTATAGTAGGAATTTTCTTTGGATGGAATAATAATGATAATAATAAAAAAATCTTTAAAGAATTCAAAGAAGTGCTTGAAAGATTGAGTCAAAAATGGAAACGAATAAGAGAGAGAGAAGAGAGAAGAGAAGAGAGGAGAGAGAGAGAGAGAGAGAGAGAGAGAGAGAGAGAGAGAGAGAGAGAGAGAGAGAGAGAGGGAGAGAGAGAGAGAGGGGGGGGTTGAATATTGTTTCCTTTCCATTAAAATAAAATTTCTTTTTAATTATACAATTTTCTTTAAATCTCCATGTAAAAGCCTATTTTTTTAATTTAAATTCAATATCTATTATATTGAAAGTCTAAAGCGACTTTTAATTTATAATTATACTTAAACTTTATAATATATTTTTAATGAATTAATAACTATGTATTTAAATAACTTTTTTTTTCTTCCAAATGTATCGATCGACGTTTTTTTTTTTTTTTTTTTTTTTTCTTTTCTTTTCTTTTTATTATTATTATTATTTTTCATTTTATTCTGAACACGCTCTGTTTACCACGATATTGACACTTCGAAACAAAGCATTTCCTCAACTTAAAAAAAAACCTCATTGTTACAAAAAGGAAAGAAAGATGAAATCTTAAAAAATATAAAAAAAGCCCTGCATTATTTTTTATTTAGCAAAAATATTATTTTACCACTCGGTTTTTATCTTAACGAAAATAACAATGAAACTCGTTAAAAGAACTTTATTTTTTTCTTAGCGATGTTTAAAAAACGTATCTTTTGTTGGTAATTAACCATAAGGCGACTAAATTTTAAAACGGCAGAAAAAGCTGTATTTTTGAACATTTATACACTTATGGCACTTTTTATTTAATATCATTTTTTATATATATAATTCAATATTATATGAGTAGTTGAAAAAAAAAACTTATTGAAAACGAACAAAATTTAGAAGCCAGAAAATATAATTGATAAGATTTTAATTAACTATGAAGATTTTTACGTTTAAAAAAGGGGACAAGAAAAAAATTAAATTTTTTTTTTGTGTGTGAAAAAATAAGGAAAAATTAAAATTAAATTGAAAAAAATATATTATATCGTTTGAAATATCATAAAATCGATCTGTTTTTAACAAGATATTATTATCGAACATTATTATTTACCGTACCAAATAATTTTACACTTTTTATATATGCTTAGTGATTAATGTGATTATAAAGAGAAGGATATTTAATTTAAAACGTGATAACTTTTATTTATAAAAAGATTTCAATTTAACACTTAATACATGATTTTATTTTTTAATCCTAAGAGAGAGAGAGAGAGAGAGAGAGAGAGAGAGAGAGAGAGAGAGAGAGAGTTTTGAATTTAGTCGTTATAAAATAAAGTTGATAAAATGTTCTAACTATCTAAAAGTATAAATAAAATTAATAATTAAATAGAAATAAAAATTTCTATTATAAAATTTTTAAAAAAAGTTGAAAACAAATAATGTAATAATAGTTCTCGCTTTTACTTTTCTTATTTCTTATATGTGTGTAATGTGTATACTACAAAGCACATGCAAATACATTTAAAAATAACATTTCAGTATTTGAAACATTCTTCTTCTCATACGGAATTTAAGTGTAATTTTGTGGTTCATATCAACATATTATATTTAAAATAAAATTTAATTAAAATTCTTGGTTTGTATGATGATGAAAGCGACGGATTGCGTAAGATGACAGAAGTAGGAAGGTATGAGCTTTAAAAGACGACGCCTGAAGTCAGGAAATGTAATTTATCTTATGTATATATGTGCAATCATTTTAATTATTTATCATAACATACGAAAACGTTAGTGAAAATGTATATTAACAGAGTGATATAGATTTATATATATATATATATATATATATATATATATATATATATATATATATACATTTTATATATGTGTGTGTGATATTTTCATAAAATAATTGGAGGAGCTATTTTAAAAAAGTTCGTACGTTTCAGTGTTTATGCAAAACATTATATTATATTGTAATAGATGTAATAAGCAATTTAAAATGTTCTTTAGTAGAACATGAAAGACATTTTTGCTCATACAATTTATGTTATTATATCATAATATTTTGCTATTTTAGCATTACATAAAAATTAAAGTATTGAATATATTTGGTATGTTTTAATAAGAAATGAGAAATTTTATTGATCCAGGCAGTTCATAGTAACATAAAATTGTTACAAGAAGCATTGGTCTATATAGTCATTATTTATGCAATTAAGATAATAATAATTAATAAATATTTCTGATTACAATAATAAATTTTCAATACAGTTCCTGTAATTTTTGCAATATAGTTATTATTATTCATACAGTGTTTTAAACTTAAATTTTAATTTTGAAAAATTGTACTTTTGTGGTTATTTTTTCTTCTTTTTTTTTTGCTCACATTTTTACAAAAGAAATTTGTAATTCAGTGAAATACATACAATAGTTACTGTACTTCTTTTGTATTTGTAACACCTCAAAAAACTGGTTAAATAAAGACGTGTTTTGTTATTATTAAATAAATTTAAATAAATAAATAAATTTAATATAATATATTTTTTCGTGTTACGCAGAGATCGTAACAAATTTTGCATAATATGTGATAGTTGACATATAATCAATATTACAGGTTTTATATTTTCCAATTTAAAATATGTATTCATTACATTATGTCATTATTAAATCACACAGTTCGTATTTTTCTACTAGCATTTTTTTTAATACTTTTTTTTTCTTTTTTATTTGCAGAAAAATCTAAACGAATTTTAAAAACTTCTATAATGAGAATAATATAATATTATTATAATTTTTTTTGTTACATTTCAACTTAAAAAAAAAAAAAAAAAAAAAAAAAGTCTCATTAGAACTACTTTCCTCCCATTTTAAAATAAGATAACAAAAATTTTACAATATGAAGATAAAAAAAAGAGCTCAATTATTTCTTCCTCATTTATATAACAATGTAAACTTAATATAATATAATAAAAAATAATAATAATAATGACCGAACATCAAAATGTCATTTCTAGAATCATTTTTCAATAAACTTATCGTAATACTTTTTCTTGTATATAGAGCTAAAGTTTTGAAATACGGTATAGAAATAAAGATAGAGCCTACAGCTGCTACACCTTTCAATCTTTTCTACGCTTCAATCTTCAACTTACTCCACTCCTCAACATTCTGTACCAACCTTAAGGGTAGTCTGGCTCTTAATTCCCTTGTGATACTATAGGATATATGGTATATGGGTATTATAGCCTTTCTCGTCTGCTTCTGTAACAACGCCGCAAAGTTCTCTCGACTACGGTAGAATATAGAAATAATTAATATATATATATATATATATATATATATATATATATATATATATATATATATATATATATATATATATATATATATATATATAACAACTAACATGATGTGATCTCTATTATATAGTTTTAATAATAAGACAAATATGTTCGTTATTTGCTAGAGTAAAAAATATAACAAAAGTAATATAACAAAAAGGATATTAAGTCAAGTAAAAAAGTACATAATAAACTGACGTATTGCATTTTATCTCATGAGGTTGCAGATTTAGTTCTGAAGAATAGACAGCATGCTGTCGTTGCAAAAATTAATTTTGTTTTAATATGAAGGATAATAATAAAACAGTTACACTGAAAGATATTTGTAATCTACACGTACAGTAGACATTAAAATGGCTCAACTTACAGAAAAGTAACTTTTTACCACTAAAAATACAAAATTCCGTTGCATTACCATTCAAAAAAGTAATACAGCAAACACCCAATAATAAAATATTATGTTAAACTTTTTTTTTTTTTTTTATTGTTGTTATTATTTTTTTTTTTTGCGTGTAGAATTTCAAGCTTTGGATGATGACGTGAATTCTGTGTTATAGTTTTTATTGTACTTTGTTTCTGGTTATCAAAAAACTTTTTAACTTAACTTTTTCCCAAAAATGTGCAGGATAATATGATATTTTATTAAAATAATAAAATAAGTTGAAGAATTTAAAAAGTATCATCAAAATATATAAATTACATGACATTAATTAATGATTTCACAAAATTGATTATTATATGGAAGAATTGTATTGCTATTCTACGACTTTTTATATTAGAATCGATGTTAATTGTTTTTGACTTGAACAATATGATTCTGAAACGTTTTATTCTATGAGCCAGAAGTCAATAATTACATTAGAATATATTGATGTATACTAATAAGTATTAATTGATATCATTGATAAAACTAATGTTACTACTGCAGTATACTGTATAGATGATATGATTATGGAAATATTCAATAGTTCAACCACTCATGATAAGTGGACTACTACTGTACTGATTGTGAGTGTATAATAATGCTGTTCGTTATCCCTGTTCTCTGCTACTAAAATGACGATCAACTTTGGTAATTCAAATGGAATGCGCATTTTTTGGTGTAAGAGAACAGGGTATATTTAAGCTCACCTCTGTATTTTGAAAAATCAACTTTAATTTTTATCGCCGTTTGGCAGACAATAAAATATTAGTTTTTAATTGAAATTCAGATGTTTTCATGGCTAAAACTAAAAAATCGCAATATACTGTATATTTTTTCTCTTGATGTACGTAATGTACGCAAAGGTTTCAGAACTCCTCTTAGTAATTGCAATATTTATAGATGCACTTTTCTTCACATAGAGTTCATTTTTTCTTCAGTGTTTTTAATAACACGTTATATTTTATTCATTTTTTACTACATTTAATAAAGCACAGAAATGAAATTAGTTATGAAGAAGAAGAAGAAAGAAAAAAGTGACTTTTTACAAGCAAGCAAGTAAAAAAAAAAGGTCTGCTATTTTAAAATTGAGAAAGAACATTTTTATATTAACTGCTAGATAAAGTCTGTCATGTTTCATAAAATACTATTTTAATCTGGAGAAATAATTATTTTTACTTAATATTATATTTTACAGAAAGAAATTTAATGTAGCATGAAATTAATTTTTTTAAAAAAATGATATTTTTAAAATATTTAGATTTTTCTGTACAATAAACGGTGAATATTACTTAAATTTATTATATACATATATAAAAGTATTAAAATGTAATATAATACTTTTGTATGGCAGAATTTCAATGTTATATAATATAATATACTGTACACAGTGTGAAAGTGGTGGAAAGTGTATAAATATACATATTATAAATAACAAGGTTATATAAGATATTCAAAGTAACGCTTGGTTATATCATTTTATTACTTTATTATATTTTATATGGTTTTGATATCGATTGAAGCTATATCAAAAATATATAATGTAATATTAAATGGGAAAAAATTGTATAACATTTAAATCTGACGAAGAAATAGAAAAAGTAGTTAATATTTATAATAAACGATTTCAAAACCCTGCCTTAAAAAAAGTTTTATTTTTATATGCAAAATAATGTATTAATATATTTACCGAAGAGCTAAAAGAAAGATTTGCGTTAATACTGAATTTAGCTCTGATGGTTTTATGATGATTTATTTTAGTACCCGTCGACATAAAGTACAAAAATCAGAAAATAATATTTGCTTTTTAAAAAAAAATAATAATAATAATAAATAAAAAAAATAAAATGTAGTCTATTTTTTTTTTTTTTTTTTTTTTTTTGCTGCTCACGCTAAAAAGAAGACCGTGTATGTACGCTTGACCAAACTAAATTTGACTAGGCGAGAATATATCATTCTCGGAGGTTAAATGAGGTACAAAACATTTCACCTCAGTAAGCTTGGCTTACACTAAATTATACTGTGTGTGACAAATTTTCTGTAACAATTTACACTTTAGCGCACTTTGTTATAAATTCGCAATATACTGATCACGCGTAAGGTGAAATAAATAAAAAATTTGTATACTTTACGTGAATTAGATTTTAACATGTCATACGAGAAGAAGTCAGTACAATTAACTGATATAAAAAATTATCAGTTGGACCTAATTGATTTACACAGTGCGTATTTTGGATCAAGAGTAATCCAGATAATGTAATGTAAAAAATTTAGGGTTTCACCGTGCAAAATTTTGAATTATATGGGTTTTAAGTTTTAAGTCCATGGGGCTTAATAACATTATTTTATTCGATAACTGTTTTCTTAACCTTATTTTAATGGGGAAATTTCTAGCCTTAAATTTAGCTATCATAATAAGTGTTACAATCAAATAACATTCAAAATCAGGAGTTATTGAAGTCTGACTCCTCCTCTTAAAGGTATACTCAAATACTATTTTCAAAACATGAATTGAAACGTAAAAGGAGACATATATTAATTTTTTCCAAAAATATCATATTATTTATAAATATTACTTTCCAAAAGCAGTTTAAATTTCATGAAATAAATTTTGAAAAATTGAAAAAATTTGTTACTGTACAGTATATGATTTTATTTTAATTGCCTATTAAGAGTTAAAAAATACTTTTTCTCGACATACCAAATTCGACAGTTTAAGTAATCACCATAAAATACGAGCAGAAAAATCGTGGAAAACTCTTTCTTTTATTTTGCAAAGTGTATTTGCAAATTTATAATTTAAATTATTTGAATTTTTCATTATTGTAACTATGATAATAAATTTTAAAACTAACAAAAGTAATTTCATAATGAAATTTAAATCATGAATAATTGAATCGTAGCTAAATATAAACGAACAGAGCCAAAATTGAAATGTTTATATTGTAACTTTTCTTTTAACTAATTAATAACTAACTAATAAATGTAATTTTTTTAACATTTAATGTCTCATATTTTGTGTTATAATGTTCCAAATTTTCAAAGTTTTTATAATGATATGTAACTAGGATATACTTAATTACCATGATGGGTTGTCCAATAATCGCTTCATTTACTAAATAAATACGAATGAATATTTCTACCCTTTTGATGCGTCGTTTTTCAGCAAAATATTTGGGAAATTTATTTGTTAAAAATCTAAATATCAACACTTTTGATTATCTTTTCTTTTATTGTCTGCTTGAAGCTTTTTTAATATTATTAAACTATTTTAGTATTGATATTGATAATAAAACTCTCTCTCTCTCTCTCTCCTCTCTCTCTCTCTCTCTCTCTCTCTCTCTCTCTCTCTCTCTCTCTCTCTCTCTCTCTCTCTCTCTCTCTCTCTCTTAGTCTTATTATTTGCTTGACATATTTTACTATAAAAAGTTTACTAGATACTTTGATATAAAAAGTTGTTTGTATCAAATAAAAGATCAAAGAAAAATTGAAATCGTTTGAAATTTATTTATGTATTTTATAACGTAACTATAGTAAGTTAAAGGGTGGGTAGAAATTTGAAAATATATGATAAAAAATGAAATCCTAAGTTCTTGTATTTAATAATCAACAGTATGGTTTCTCAATAACGTTATCAATTATCATCATTTAAAATTTGATTCTGCGTAATTTTTTTTTCAAATATGTATGCACATAATGTACAGTACGCTCACCAAATTCTACACTACTCAGCTTTTGTAATAAATGTTACGCATAACAAAGTTTAGTTCACACCACACCCCATAAAATTATAGCAACAAAAATTGTGTGTTAAAAAAATATTTTATGAAATATTTTTGAAATGATTGTTTTTTATGTCAACATAGTTTTATAGCATAGTCAACAACATTTTTTTCTATTCAAATTTAGTAATTACAAAAACTCTCTGATACTTAAATCAAAAAAAGCATTTAAAAACATGAGTTAAATTTAATTTTAAACGTTTTTTTGCAAAATTAAAGTACATGCAATGTAGGTTATCGGTCGATTTTTATTTGCTTATATAGAAATTAAAAATGTGACTAGTATCCAACATTAAAATTTTATGAGCTTATTGCAATAGTTTTCTCAAAAAACGCTAAAAACATAAAAACATGATCTCGAAAAGCTAAAGAATAGGATCTGTTAGAGTGGCTTCGGGCTTTTTTTTTTTTTTTTTTGCCATATTGTGTTACACCGCGTTTCCATAGTACCTTCAAGACAGAAGTCTTATCGTCAGGTACAATGGTAACCGCACAAACGGGCTGGCAACGGCCTAATGCACAGCCCGGCATTTACCATGACACCCTAGAGAAACCGTGGAAACTTTTCAAGCGCCAACTCTGATTGGCTAGCGCGTTCCACCATCTCTCCCTCATTTGACTTTATCTAATGTAATCTTCTTTGCTTTATTATTATTTTAATGTTATAAACATTGATTGAGCGTGTATTTGGTCAGCAAAATCACATTTACTATATTGTTCGATAACATAAATTTTATTTTCAAAATGAAAGTTTCTGTAAATTTATTGGCAAAGTGATTTTCCAATCCATATATATAGTATCGTAAAGTATCAAATCAATATTATAAGCTATCAGTCTTACTAACACTTACTCTCCAGGGATCAATTTACTTAACTTATATTAAATCACCAACAATTAGTGAGATATACTGTACAGTATATTGAACGATATAATATACTGAAATAATAATCAAACTTATATTTTGTTTTCATATGTGAACCACTTTCTTTTTATATTTATCTATTGTTGTGGAATTTTTAATAAAATTTGCTCCTTTTTTTTTTTTTTTTTTTTTTTTTTTTCAACCTACTTACAAAAGAATTATTTTTATTATATCACTTATATGAAATTGTAAAAAAAAAAAAAAAAAGTTTCTATTGTTTTAGAGAATGTGATAGTTAATTGTGTACTGTACGCTTAAATTTATGTTACAAGTGTTTTTTTTTTTTTTTTTTTAGTTTTATTTATTTATTTTATTATTACTGTTATAGTCTTATTTACATTATTATTTTTCGTTTTATAATTTAGAGTTAAATTTCAAAACTTTTCATGAAAAATATGAACTCATAATCAATGCAGATATAGAGATTTTTAATCAAATTATCATTACAAATAATTTTCAAATGTATTGATAATGTAATTATAAATTTAGCATATAATTTAAAATGCACGTTAAAATACTACTGTATAATATATGTATAGAGAGGGGGAAAATACACTACATACGAACTGGACCATAAAAATTGCAACGCTTTATTATTTAGAACTTAATTTATAAATCATTTAGGACAAATTAGATATCGATTTTAACCACAATAGATTTGTCTAATTTTCATTATTTTAACATAATTACTAATAGTTAATTCTTAATGGTATCCTTTAGCAATCATGTTAAAAAAAAATTATCTTGGGAAATTTTAAATCGACCGTCCAGACCGTGGCTTTTTAATTCAATAAACACAAAATTGGATTTTAAAAACTACAATTATTGAGAAATAAGGATTGTTCAAAATTTTCGCATTTTGCGTATACAGCCCTTCTGTAGACTTAGGAACATGCCTTTTTATATCATTGAACACAAAATGGGACCTTTGAAACCGGTGTTAATTTTCACCAGGACCTAAACGTAAACACACAAAAGAGCACGAAAAGTCTGTAAAGTAGGCAAGTGGCGACCACTCTGACGTCAGAGTAGCCGGAATGCATAATAAATTGTTCTGCAGGTTGCATAATTTGACATCTCTCATATGACTTTTTAACGTTGCAATTGAATTTTGGATCAAAATTAATATATTTTTACAAATCCCATTTTGTGTTTAATAAATTAAAAAGGCATGTTTCTAGACCTGTAGAGGGGCTTTAAAAGCGTTGTTTTGAAAACTACTAGTGAAAATAGATCATGTTTTAAGTGTCCTATTTTGTGTTAAATGAATTAAAAGGGGCAAATTATTTGGTCTGAACGGTACAAAATTCATGTTGGGTAAAGTTACGGTATAAATCATAATTAATATAATATTTAGTTTATAATGTTTGTAAATAGACACAAACAAATTTCATAAAAAGCTATGTACATTTCTTGGGAAGTTTTTACTTCAAATTATTTCTCTTCAATAGCTTTTAATTTGAATATTTGAATAAAAAACAAATATGGGTTTGGTAAAGTATATATATGCAAACAATTTTATACTTGTTATTAAAATACGTATTTTTATATTTTAAATATAAAAGTTTACAGGAAAATATTATTATTAATCTTTTAAAATGAAATTTCTTTTGTGGAAATAAAATCATTTTTGTTAACTGACCATGATATTTTTTCATGTATAGAAGCAGTTTAAGTTGCGGCAAAGTTAGATTTTATAGAGAGGGTTTTTTTGCGTATGTTTACAGAATACTCTACGCACAATTTCACTCTCAAATAAGGAAATATTGACCTAAAATAAAATTTTATAGATCGGGGGTATTTTTCAATAGTATACTGAAATTTTGTTTGAGCATCGTACAACAATAAATAAAGCAATATTGTGCCCATATGTTGGTAATGTTTTTGCTGCTTTTCAAAGTTGTATATAGAGAAAAAAGAATACTCATAAAAAAATTGCAGAAAATCGATATTTCTTCGCGATCTTTTTACTTCAACATTATGTCATTGCAAACATATATATATACATACTGTATATTGCTTTTTTTCTGCATTTTTAAGAAATGTTTATAAAATACATTTAAAATTTTATATACTATACAGTAAATTATACCATTGCTATTATAACAATACAAGTCGGAGTGAAGAAACTGCATATTTTATAATTGTGTAGAACAATTAAAAAAAGTGTCACCCCATTAAAGAAATAAAGCTTAGTTGCAACGTCACTATTGCACAACATAGTAAAGCAGTGAAGGTGTTTAAAACAATTGTTATTAAAGTGCATAACTATGTTGTACAGCAAAATATGTTTAAAAAAAAAACAATTGTTTTATAGTATCAAGTTCTTCATGGAAAAGTTTCAACATTACGCAATAATGAAAATGACATTTTATAAAAACCTCAATTTTTTCTTCTTATATTAAATCAAGACTATTTTCGTTGGCAAATACTAGTTTTTAATTCAATGGATACTCGATCGTTCAATGAAACATAATATTATGTATCTTAAAAATTGCAAATATATATTATAATAATAATAAACGTTGCGAAATTTAAATTTTGTACATTAGAGTAACTTTTCAATCACCATCGTAATATTATTGCAATTATTTATAATAATACATTACAATTATGTACTGTATACATTTTATATAATGATGAATAATAATTTATACGTATTTAAGCAAGTAGAAAATATTTGAAATATGTAATCGTATGTTAAATTTTCATAAATATTCACCACAAAATAATAGATTTTAAGTTTTATGAACTCTGACACCAAATTAAAAAATTATGATTTTAAAACTATCAGATTGAATAATTTTGAATATAAATAAAGAATAAAAAATTATATATTAAGATATTTTTATATAAAACACGTGTATATACTTTTTAAAATTTCAAGCTATCCTTACTTTAAAATAAACTTACGTGCAAGCAGGCAAACTATACTCTCTATAGTTAAGTAAGCTGAATGTACACATTATACTCTAGAGATCTCTTCGCTTGCTTGCTTACTTATAAGTATATGTATGTATATACACGTACTCTACATTTTTATTCCCATGGTATCATAGCTTACAATGCATACCGAGAGATCTGTCCGGTAACTATGTTGTTTCAACATCAGTACTGCTGTACACTTTGTTAACATAATTAAAAAATAATATAGATAATATTATATATTTTTTTAATTTTGTATATGATTTTAATTGTTTTAATAAGTAATTTGTAAAAACATTGTTGAAAATAGGTAATTAAGTTAAAGAGTATGGGAACGCAGAAAAAAAGAAGAGAATTAGCTGCTGGCTCAGCTGTATTTTATGCTGTAAAGTAATGTTAATTTACCACTAAAAACAAGTAAAACTCGCCAGAAAAAGTTGCTCTATTTTGCGACATGTAGTTTTTTTCCCCCTGTTGTATGACTGGATAATTTTAAGCAAATAACATATGCTACAGCCCTCACCTTCACATTCTTTTATAGGTTAGTTGCATTCATATAAAGTCGACGCCATATGTGAGCACTAAATAACATGGACCGGCATAGGAATATTATACATTTTGCAGTTTAAAAATACTTAGTAATATTTTTAAGAGTATTAATGCTAATAAATGTCAAAAATTCTTTTCTCATTTATTATAGCCGTTCTTAAATTTAGTGAAAATATAACTTTTGTAATATGAAAGATTAATTGATTTTTGTAAACGTTATTATTGCATTTGTATACATTTAAGAAACCAGAAACAAAAGTTAAAACTAAAGTAAGCTTTATAATATATCATATTATAATCATATTAAATTTACCAAAATTGAAAACGCGCCGCGTTTTTTAAATTAATTTTATTTTGTAGAAGTTATTTGAGTTTGATTTTTTTTATAAGCACGTTTGTAGGCATTACATTATTATTATTATTTTTACTTTTTATTTCGTTCAACATATTGCTTTTTTTTTTTTTTTTTTTTTTTTTTTTTTTTTTTTTTTACGAAAAGCTTTATTGATACTATGTATTGAAAATAATTACGAAAAAGATTCCAAATACAAGACGTAGTAACTATATATTTATTTTATTAATACTGTTTATACGCAATATGAACAATATCGTTTCTCACTTTCTTCTGAGGTTCTAATTGAACTAGCAGGACAACAAAAACTATGAACATATAACTTTTGCCATCTTTATCTTCTGTTATTTTAGTAGTAAACAGAGCTAGAGCTATAGTAAGTCGTTAAACAGAGTTATATAAATTTTGTTTTATATATTTATCTCATTTGAAATGCATTTTCTTTTATTGAAATATAATGAAATAAAGACTTGTAATCTCTATAGTCTATACAGTATTCAATGTACTTGAAGTTTATATTAAATTTTTATTTTCTTTGCAAATACATCAAAGTACTTTTCATATAACGTTTTCTTTATAGCTAGTTTTTCTTCAGACAATGTTTGATGCAATCAAATTCAATGTTTCTTGCTTTTTATTTTTATTCTCTATACGTTATTATTTTTTTATTTGTCCTATACACTGTCACAATCATACAGTAAATAAATACATTGTATATATTTTCAAAAAAATATAAACAGTGATTTGATATAGCCCTAAAGCACTTTTATACAGCAATATTAAAAATATTCAGTGCTTAAATCATATATAATACATAAAAAAATTCCTTCTTGTTCACAATATTGTCAATGTGTATTACATCTAATTTTTCTAAAATTATTATTATTATTATTATTTTAATTTTGAGGGAGTGAAATTTATTGCGCATTCAAATATTGTTTCGTGCGAACAGATCTTAATAATATAAAGTTGTATTTCAACTTTAAATTATCCATATAGTAATTTTGAAAATTCGTTAATTTCAATATTTGTTTTCCGGCGTAGCACACTTATAAAAAATAGCACTGTGTGGCTATATGTATAGGGTGTATGCGGATGACGTCATATTTATTGCGCTCGGAGGCCATACTGGAGTAGTGCATAACATTGCTCAGCATAGGACAAACTTTGTTTAAGCCGATTTTCTTTGGGAAATCGGTTAATTTTCTTGTTATTGTTATTTGTCTCACATACTTGGGATACTAATTCAACATATTTACAGCATCAATGCTCTCAAAAATATTGCAAAGTGTTTTTAAACTGGCAAAATGATTTCTTTTCCTATGCCACACATGTTATTGAGTTATCCAACATGGCGTCGACTTTAGCATGAATGCATAGACCCTGTATAGACAATCAAAGGTGGCGTGGAAAAAGGCGCGCTCCTATTAACTTTCTATCCTTTTGCATTGCGCAACCATGCTCTTAGCGTTTTTTTGACAAAAACTATACTAAAATGTTGCGAGAAAATTTTTAATTGAAACTCACTATTGCGTGTTTTAAGACAGTAAAAATTATTTTTGATCCGGTAACAGCAACTTCGATGTATATAATGGAGATTATCGATGAGGCGCGCGTGAAAATCGTAGGATCTCCTAATTTCATTCTTTAGAATTTTGGGACTATTTTTTTGAACTTTAAAAAATATATGTACTGAGACAGGAAATATTTAAATGAGAGATGCTAGACACCTTTATGTGCTTTAAGTTAATATAAAATTTTAAAATATTTTCATTAACTATTTCTTCCGTTAGATCAGAGTAAAATAATTCAGCACTAAAAAAAATAAAAAATAAAAAAAAAAAGTATTTTTTTATGAATAAGAGCAACAGCAGCACAAGCAAAGGGTACCTTTTGGAAACTCCGAACACCCGAGGAAAAGTAATTTTTCAAGTATGTTGATATTTACTTAATAGAACGGTGACCTTTTTTTTTTTTTCTTTTTTTTTTTAGTTTGGGTATTTTGCGGCCATGGGAAAAATTGTTTAAACATATAGGTATATCCTTTTTTTTTTTCCTCGTGCTCGGGTCGAAGTCATCTAAAAGTTTATATTTATTCAGCTTTTATGTCAGTTTTAATGAAGAAAAATGTAAATAAAGTGAACTCATCAATTTTATTAATTTAAAACTTTTCAATAAAAAATATATACCTAGAAATATATATATATATATATATATATATATATATATATATATATATATATATATATATATATATATATATATATATATATATATATATATATATATATATATATATATATATATATATATATATTAGAACGACAGGCTGCATGAAAAATTGTATAAAAATATGACGTAAGTATAATATGTCTGAGATGTTATGTACATTTTTTGTCTCGTATTGCTTTCTAGAAATAACAGTATTTATATTAAACATGAACCTTCATTAGTTACTACAAGTTAAAATTATATTTCAGTTTTTTTTTTTTTTTTTTTTTTTTTTTTTTTTTTTTTCCCAAAGAGTCAATGAAAGTCAAACAGACAGCAAACTAAAATTTTATATTTTGATAAACTATACCATTAAACAAACAATCCGTTTTTGTTAGTACATAAGTAGTTTACATATAGTTAATATTTACTAGCTTTTAGTTAATTTATGTAGAAAAAAATTTATTTAAGTACGAAAATTTTAGTTAAAAAGGAATTTAATTACGTTGAGTTTACATTTCCAAAATATTTCATGAAATTTGAAGATTTAAGCTTTTTCAAAATATTTTTTATACATAATAAAAATATTATTTGATTCATATAATCTTATTATTATTTTATTAAATCAGTTACAAAATCCAACCGAAGCCGAGGCCTTATCGGCTGGTTCACATATAGTAGGTTATTTCACTTATCATAAATATATAATTCATATTTAGTTAAATTAATTTATAAAAAAATAAAAAATAAAAAAATCATACAAAAATCACAAAACGAAGCAAAAACTATACCTAATATTTTAACAATTTCTTAAATTTGTATATCTTTACGTTTAAATTAAATTTATAATACAGGCTCTAATAGAGTGTGTGTGTGTACTGTGTATATATATATGTAACATTTTTTGCTGGATCAAAATGTTATATCAAGAGCATGAATTACTAATAAGTTTAATTTTGTATATTAAAATAAAATTTACAATAGTAATATAATGACAAAGTTAAAAAATTCTAAAATAAAAAATAATAAATTTATTTAACTATTTTAACTCATTTGTTTATAATGAAAAATGATTATTAATTACGTAGCCGATGTAGAAGCAATATGGTGAAGATTATCTCTATGTTCGGAAAACATGGTGGTAATGTCAGCAATAATTGATGAATGGGACAGCTGCTCACTGCTAGCTGCTATATGCATGTTGTGGTTTCCGAGAGAGATGCCATGATTTAAATTTGGCCACATATTTAGCAAAGAGAGAGAATAGATTCGTTGATAATATAGATTGGCAATTTATAAAAATCGTAAAAAAAAGAAGTATTATTACTTTAATACTTTAGGTTCCTATGTTATGGAACACAGGTAAATACGTTTGCGTAATTTATGCTGCATTTATGTATATAGCATAATTAATGCTATTGAAGAAGTACGTTAATAATTAACATAACTTTTATGCTGACCGGTATATATTTTGATATTGCTTAAACTATCTCGTTGTGAATAAATATTGCTGAAATCTGGTGGGCATAATTACTATCAATATATTATTTATTTTTGTTCATGAATGTACCAAATCCAAATGAAAAATTTACCTTATCTTGACTTTTGGGAATATCGTATACCGTTTTCATTCAGATTTGGTACAAAATCTTACTGAAATACCATATTTCTTTATGTTTCTACAATGAATATAAATTAGAATATAAGGGTGAAGTGCAGACTTTATAATTTAATATGTGCATCCGATTTCGTCCCTGCAATTTATTTGTCAAATATGCAATTTTTTGACGCGGACGCGACAAAAAAAAATGAGGAGATTATTTTACGCATGTGCAATACATTAAATCGGAAGCGGGTGCGATCAAAATCTTACAGTCGGCAGCTCGTAAGTTAGTTTCCCTTACAATATTTTTATTGAAAGATTTATGAAATGAATTTTTAACAGAACATCAGGAAACATATCGATGCTTATAGCGGAAAATATGTGTTTATAATTTTTTATCACGCGAATCAAAATGTGTGTCTCGTATTTTACTACGTACTGTACATAGGATTTTTTTTTTTTTTTTTTTTTTTTGTCATGGGACGCAAAATGTGTAACTCGTTTCCAAACATAATGTAGAGATGCCATCTGAGTTACATTATTTTGCTTGCCATGACCAAAAACGCGATAATTTTGCTTCACGTTATAAAAAAACAAGATACACATATTTTCAACTACAATTAACATCGATATTTTTGCTTCACGATCATTTCAGATCAACAGAACGTTAACATTAAAGCCACTGTTTAAACTCAATTAGTCACCTAACTTTTCCAAGGATAAAAACTAATTATCACTATCTATTTATAAACACATAAATACCAATACAGTAGATTAATAATATCTTAACTCCATCAACATAGAATTAAATCTTTTTAATACGAAACCTCCAAAGTACCTTGTCACTTAGGCTCCTATATATAAAATGATATATCGTTGACTTTAACACCAATATGCTACCACTGCAGTACTTTAGTATAATCATAAATTACAAATATAATAATCATTATTATATAACTTATTCGCAAACTAGTCATGTTTAACATTATGTTAAATTTAATAATTATTCATTTTATAATTTAGAAGAATATATTTTTAGTTTTTTGCTAACATTTTTTTTAACTATATATGTATAATAAAAAATAGAATAATAATACTAAAACGTGAGTTGAAAATAAATTGAGTTGATAATAGTATGAAGGAAGGAATAACAAGTAGAAAGAGATAGAAAAGGAAAGAGAAAGAATTTTTCATTGTACTGCACAATTGGGAATAAGCAAAAAAATTTCAATGTGCAACAAGACATCTTGTCGATACATATTATTCTGTTTGCTTTTTTTTTTTTTTTTTTTTTTACGATTCTTAAGATTTAGGTCATGCAATTTATTTAAATTGAATAATATAAAAAAAAACATTTAGCTTTATATTACATTTGAATATAAAAAATAATAATAATAGTAAAGATGTCATTGATAATACGACGTCTTTATTATGCAGATCTTTCAACTTTTTTTTTACCTGATTTAAATATTCTGTCATATAAACTATTTATCTATACAATAAATTGTTACTTTGATCCAATTTTTTCTTACATTTTATACAGTTATATTATAAAATAAATAAATAAAATAATAGAATATAAAATAAAAATTATAAGCTTCTAAATATCTTATACTTGATAAAGTCTTTTTCTTTTATTAAGGGTTGTATTTAGATGGTTTAAAATCTAAAAAGAAAACTTCTGAACTTTATGATGCCATTTGTAAGTTAACAGTAACGGCTACTTGTTATTAATTTTCAGAACCCGTGACTATCAGATAAGAGAGAAAATAATTATTGAAATTAACATGGGCTTTATAGGATGAAAACTTCAAAAATCATAATTCAAAATCTAGCATGGTGACCCCCCCCCCCCTTTTTTTATTATTTTTTACATTTTTGAAGATACCTTATCCTAATGTATCAGCGTGGAAAATTTCAGATTTTCTTTGCAAATTTTTAGTAGCTACTTTTCAGTAGCTGATTTTATGCCTTCATTCGTTGAATAATTTATTAATTATTTTACTTATTTATTTATGCTTTTCCATACATTTTTTCCATTCTATTACCAAAGAAATACTTATATTAATTTTCAAAAATATATGCAATCTTTAGGTTTTCTTAGTTTATTATATAATTTGATGAATATTACCTCATAAATTCATATTATATTATATCAAAATCAATATTCAAATGATTAACAACAAAAATTGCAAATTATGCTTCTACGCAACAAAAACATGTTTTTGCACTTAGGTTTGTACTACTAAAACAATCTAGTACAGTTTAACGTTCATAAATTAATAATTAGTATACGAATACTAATTAACAAAGGTATATTTTTACACTGTCTGTTATATGGTATAATTAGAATTAGCATGTTAATATTCATTGGGTGTATAAATTTTTAGTGTTACGAAATATACGTCAATAAAGGTGTTAATTTTAACATTTTCATTTAAAAATTAGACTTGATTCGTCATTTACTATAATTAAAATTTTGTCGCGTTTGTTATAATGCTTATTTTTATTTTGTCAAGTTTTTTTAAACAGTCTTGGAAACTTTTCTTTTAATTTGATTTTATTATAATATCTATTCAATGTTTTGTATTATTGTTCTATACTTAAGTGTTTTATAAAACAAAATGTAAAATAAATAAACATACATAATCTTTATTGCAAAATAGGCAAATTGCAAATTGGTGCAATCAGGGCAGAACAAAGGCCATATCACTGAACTAACATCGGGTAGCAGTAGAAATACAAACATACATACTCTTTGATGAAAAAAGTATTGAATACATTCAAATATCATTAATAGTTATATATTTTCATCATAATAATATAATTATTAATAATAAACAAAATAACATAACGTTTCACAATTTGAATTTCATATATACCTCATAATCTAATTTAAACTAAATCTGAAAACTATATGGCTTGTTTACACGAAGTAATAATTGAAATATACAATAAATTCAATTCTACCACAATTTAATTATTTTAATGTATTGAATCGTTTGAACAGGACTCCAAGGTGTAATTATATAATTCGGCTAAACTTTTTGAAAATATTACAATTGCAATCAGCATTCAAAAAACATAAAATATGGTGAATTTTGTGACATTTCATCATAGGTCCAAAATTTGTTTGTCTTACCAAAATGTGGATATTTAATTTAACTTGAATTTCAATTATGCACTTTAAGCGTTATATATGGATTTAAAATTATGTTTAAAATAATAATAACAAATTAAAGCATACTTGTCATTTCATTTTTTAAAGTATGTAAAGTAGTGTTCAATGTTAAATAAAAACTTAATAAAAATTAATTTACAAATAATAATAATAATAAAAAGGGATATAATTCTCTAGGTAACGAATGTAATAACGATAATGATGTCACAGCATTTAAAATTGAGTACTTTAATGAGATTGTTATCATTAAATACGTCAGCTGATGTGTGGCATTATATCAAATCAAATCAGTCAAAGTGAATTATAGCTCATCGTTAATTAATGAAATCCTAATGACTTTGGACGTGCGTATCAAAATTTAAAATGATCATTGCTGTTCTGCTTTGTCAGAGATAATCGTGTTCTGTGAGTGCGTAGTACATCAATGTTTTTGAAATAAATTGTTTTGTATTTATCTGTAATGTGAAATTATTTAAATTTAGAGAGAATTACAGATTTTTTTCTTTTTGTTAATAGTTTTAATTTATCAATGATCTGTAAGGTATAGTTTATTTTTCATAAATAGTTTATTCTCTCACCTATATTGTAAACTGTTTACAAAGGCAAATGAAATTTTATCTTTTACACATTTTTTTTCCTTCTTTGTTAATAGTTTTAATTTATCAATGATATTTAGTGTACAATTTTATATTTATTTATTTTACCATGTTTTTTTTTTTTTTTTTTTTTTTTTTTTTTTTAACTCGTTTGTTTCATAAATATTATATCTTGAATTTTGAACTGTTTATGTAGGGAAATAAATTTTTATCTTTTATTATAATCATTTTTTACGACAGAAAAGTTCAATAAAAAAAATCTTGCAAAATCAGGCACTCATTTTTAGTGTAGCTTAATTGCTTGCATTTTGCCTAATTATATTGAGAATTAAATTTTAAAAAAATGACAAATGAAACCCAGATATTAAGATAGAGATTATTTAAATTGTTTGAAAAAAGGTAATATTCCATATTTAGAATATTATTGATGATTACATATATTCTATTCTATTTTTAACTTGGTGTGAATGGAACAGCCAATTACGATACCAGTACTGAATTCCAATAAAGCAAAATTCAAATCCATGTTTTCTTTAAATTAAATTACTGTATTTTATGTATAAATTATTTTTAGTGAAATATATAACAATAATAAACGAATATTTGCTTTAAAAATATTTTTCATAGTAACAAATATAATATGTGTTACAATAAATAAATTATACTATAAAAATGTCATTTTTTTTTTTTGCTGATAAAAATTAGAATAAATAGAATTTAAAAAAATAGTACTAAATATAAAATGCTAAAAGCACAATAATTTATATATAAAAAAAATAAAAATGTTTACTATAAATTTAATATTACATTTTTATAAATCAATTAAAAAACAGAAACAATTTATATATATAAAAAATATATATAAGTTATTTAAAACATTTTTTTATTTGTACATAATTTGTTTATAAATGATATATAACTAATGTGAATGTTTTTTGTTTTTTTATTTGATGTCATATAAATATATTTGTACGTTGTTCGTTGACGTTAATTTTGAAATAACTAATTGCTAACTACTTTACTGCTCTTGAAGTTTTTTTTTTTTTTTTTTTTCTACACTCACACGCAGCAATGAAATAAATTTTGGCGCAGTCATTTGTCATTTAAAAGTAAAGAGTTTACAATTAATCTGGGTACATTTATATATTATAATGTTTTCAAATTCATTATGTTTAATGAATATCATTGTTTTTAAAGTCATAAATTTGTCATTATCATTGATATTATCATTCTCTTTTCATGTATTGTTGTGAACTTCTATTATTATTGTAATATACTTCAGATTTGTTGTAAATGTTAATTACTTGTGAAATATATGAACAAATTATTTATTTTTAGTCTTTTGGATTATGATTAAATTAGAAATATAAATAAAAGTTGTCTTTTTAAAAAGGCTTTTTTTAAAGTAATTTTCATTTAATAAACGTGTAATTTGTGCGGCCAGTTTTTTTTTTTTTTTTTTTTCTTGTATCTTTCTTAATATAAATAAAAATAAATAAATAAAATATAAATTAATATGATTAATTCACTTAATATAAATAAAAATAAATAAAAAAAAAGGCTTGGGTGTTGAGTTTGAAAAATTTACTGGGAGTATGGAAAAAGAAATAAAACCCTTTATTTGTTACCAGTGATACAAAATTGTTTAGAAAATTTATGAGCCTAAAACACGAAAACCGTGTGTCTAGTATTTCTAATTGAAATGTTTTTAGTCTGGAAAAAAAATGAAAATATTTTCACACAATTCTAAAAGAAAATATATTAGGGGTCTCGCGTTTGTCTCGCGCTTACTGAGTGATTATTGTGCTTCAACAATAAGCACTATTTGTTATCTCAAAAATTAAAATATCCTTTATTCATTCCTTACATCCTGCAGTCATAATAAAAATACAAATTTATGAGCTATTTACGTTACTCAGTTACTTTAAGATGACATTTCTGTAGTTAAAATGAGCATTATGATAAAAATTAGAATTCTAACTCTCTCCATGTGTAATAATGACTAAACACATGAAAAATAAAACTATTATACACATAATGTTTAAAAATATATTTAATTTATACTGTGTAGGTTACAAAATATATGAGTAAAATTAATTTCATATATATTAAACTTCATAGTATAGCAGTTTTAATTACAAAATGTGAGAAATTGAATTTCAAATTTAAACTAAAGTATAGCATGCTTCCTTGCACTTGAATGTTATATAAAGCAAAAGGGGGGTAAAGTAAAGTTATTTATTAGAACAAACTTTGTTTACTTTTCGTTGTATATCTAACACGTAGGATTTCATTCAAATTAGGGGCTTGAGATGACAATGACAAAGGGTTGACATACAAAAAGGTCCAACATATGTGCGTGATGATGACCTTTTCTAGCTTAACATTCACTATAACTTAGACCTTATACTATATCCTTTATTATCGTATCATAAAACAAAATTATTTGTAGTGTAAGCGCTTGTTTTATCTTTCTTTTTTTCCCCGCAGTTTTTCATTATTTATTTATATGTATTAAAGTTAGGTGTATTACAGTGGATTAGACTATTGTCTAGCCTAAACCTCGCACCGTCAGGAAAAATGTACCTTTTTTTTCTAATATAGATGAATACTTGAAGTCATAAGAAGTAACACCCAAAATTTAGTATAATATTAAAGAGTGGCCAATGTGTGTTTGATTTTGTATTTTTTAATGCAATATAAGCAATATTTTTCCACAGGATTATGTATTTTTACTGCAGTACACAAAATTACACAAAATATGATGAAACTGCCATATTTGCTCCGTAAAATACGGCATACAACTTAAATTTATTCTGTACTAATAATAATAATAAATGTTTTTATTACGAGGCCAAAAAGGGTACAAACCCACTTACATGGTCCTCTGACTCATTGCAATTAAAAGAGGATATTTCGATTTGTTTATACAATTTTTTATTTGGCCGATCAAATTGATATGTAAGTATATAAAACTTTTAATTTTAAAACATAGTTTATAGCAGCAGCAACAACAACAACAACAAAAGCTTAGGAAGCCAATGTTTATTCACTGTGTTAACGTCGTAAAAAAAATATATAAGCTTTCTTATTTTTACGGATCGAATATCCATCCGTCCATCCCTTATAATAAATTTTGTTTTTTATCGCAATTGTTTTTTCGTACCAGAAATATATTATTTAATTTTTACTTAAATCTGGTATCAATTTGAAAAAAAAAAAAAACTTTAAATAGTTTTTTAAATAAATTTTTGGCATTGTGTTCTATTCTTCATTAGTATATATTTATTAATAAAAAGAATGACACGTATTAAAATACTCATTACATGTGAAATTATGATACTTTTCAACTTCCGCTTGTTAATTAAAAGTATATTTATGTCATCTCAAACCTCATAATGTAAATAAAATACTGATCTTTTCTTGAAAAAGAACATTAGAAAATATATATTATTAAAGTTTGTGTAACATTGTTGAAACATTTTTTTTTTAGTGCCATGAAAATAGCATTTTTTATTATTAAAGAATTTAAAATATTCAAACACAGAGAATGCAAAACTTGTTTCTTATTCTTATTCCGGTTGTTAAGTCATAAAAAGTAGCTTCCATTAAAATTCAAAAGATTAAGTAACAATAAATATAAACGCAATTCTATATCATTGCATGCATATTAAATATGTTTATTTAAATTAATATTGATCTAAAAATAAAAAAAAACTTTTTTTTTTGTTTTTGCTTCACTTTCGTTAATGTACAAAATTTTCCGTGCTCTTTCTTAAACTCACGTGCAAAGAATACTAATAATAAAAAATTATTGCTCTCTAACAAAGTTAGAGAAAAATCAATTTCTTGTACTAACTCCATTACTTTAAGAACAAAAGAACGATATAGAAAAAAATTGCTTAAGAAACTGTTTACTTTTTGATCACAAAACTTATAATTACAGAAATGCATCTAAGTTAATTTTAAACTGAAGTAGTAAATTGGTATAAATTTATAGTTATATTTTTACTTTTGCACTTACAAAAATGAATACGTAAAAATTATACGTACTTTAGTTCAATGCAGCAACATAACAACATAATTTATTGTATAGCGATTATACTACAAAGCATAATAGTTAAGATGATCAGCATAATTACTTAAATGTTATTCCAAAATAGCAAAAATTGTGCTTTACAATACAGGAATAGCAGCATAAATTACGTTATTTATTTTTTCCGTAAAGTAAAATAATATGACCATTTTATTTGTATGCAAGAGAATAAGTTTAAATTTAAATTTTGAATAAAGCGATTTCTACAGTACACCTAAAGCACATCGTTTCCCCATTTCAGAACAATTAGTTTGTATGCAAATGTTTATATATATTATATTATATATATATATATATATATATATATATATATATATATATATATATATATATATATATATATATATATATATATATATATATATATATATATAACTCTCAGACTCATAATTTGACTAAAAAAAAGATTATTTTGTTATACCAAAAGCACACAAAACTTAACCTTTACTATGATAAATTAGACATAAAATATTCGTTCACCTTTAATTCTCTTTTGTTAAAAATAGCTCAAACGTTCTTAATTTAGTTTAAATCTTGCTTGCATGTGTCTTACATAATAATTAAATGCAATAAATTTAAATAGTATTGTTATACAAAACAAAAGAGAAAGGTTTTTGTTACTATTAAGAATAGTATATTATATTTCCTTTCATTTATCACTATGTTGTATATAATATACAACATTGAACATAGTGTTGCCTATTCAACCTTAAAATTATCATAAAGATCATAAACATAAAAAAAAAGTTTGGAATAAATTTGATAGTGAATAAAATTTATTGACTTATTAAGCAATAAATTTATGATGAAAAAAAAAAGCATGTGACATTTCGTTTTATTTGTGTTTTTCATATGTGAAATGCTATAAATAAAGACTACATTTTCAACATAGTGTCCCTTTTATTGATCTGCATACAAAATAGAAAGGATGCAATAATTTCTATGTCGCTATCAACATACATTGGCTAAACGAAAAACATTTTAAATTGTCGTAGATTTAGTTACGTGTTACAGTTATTACGTAGTAAATTGTTACAAAATTGGATATTTAAGGTTTCTTTTCTAACTAAAGACTTTGAAAACTTTTATTAGCCCAATTTATGAAGATCCCCTCTTAATGACATAGACAACATGAAAACATTAGCATTTAAATCTCAAAACACTTGATGGGACTTACATAAATAACGTTAATTTGTTTCAAAACCCAACTGTAGCTCCTTAGCAGTGATCAGAAAAGTTTAATTTATGCAACCCGCACAACATTTTTATACTAATTTTTTAATGTTTCTGACGTCATAACATGAATATTTACGCAAATTGCATACTTTACAGTATTTTAACGCTCTCTTGTAGAGCCACAGTTACATTCTGGTAAAAATTATCCTAAGATTTGTAGATCCCATTTTGTGTTTAATGATTAAAAAGAATTTGTTGTTTCATGTGTTCTATGTCTTTAAAATATTTTATTTAATTTATTGTCATCCAAAAACAGACAATTTTACACTCTCTCAATACATCACATTTATGTAGAACGCATATATATATATTTTGAAAATGACATTCACAAAAATAACTCTGTCCGAAAAATTTGTATACCTGGACAAGTTCCCAATTTATTTAATTAAATTTATTTATAAAAAAAAGTTGCTTTGAAAATTAATTTCTATTTGATTCTACATAATTTACTCTCGTGATTTAAAAAAAATGCAGTTTCTTAAAAATATTTATTAAAAATTAATGATGAAAAATCCATATATTGAAGAATAATATGCCAAAATTTGTAAATAATTTAACGCTACTAAATTTGCATATAAACTAACGTAAGTTAAGTACACGTATAGTAAATGTAAAAATAATTATTGGTATTTGAGTTTCTTATTTTAAAATTCAATATTATAAATAAATATAATATATTTAAATTAAACAATTTTTAAAAAAAATACATAAGACATTACATACAAACACTTTATTGCTGTCAAAAAAAAAAAAAAAAAAAAAAAAAAAAAAAAAAAAAAAACTTTGTGATGACGTAAATCTTGATTTTATTTTTGTGACCACTAATTTTTTTTTTTTTATACTTAAAAAAAAAAGTGTAATAACTTTTTTCTTCTGTCACAAAAATGATGAGCTATTCTTTTTGTTCATAACGTCTTCATACATGTTTTTTTTTTTTTTTTTTTTTTTTTTTTTTAGTGTCGTCTCTCGAAGTTTTATTACTTTTTGAAAAACAATTTTTGCAAGAACTATAAATGTATTTCTAGACACATGAAATAAGCATGTTTATGACTAACAATACAAGAGTATAACAACTGTATATTATATAACTTGGAAATAAGTATTACATTATGCAAACATGACTCATAAATAACACTTGAAAAGAAAGAAAGAAAAATTCTCATAGCCTTTTTTTTTTTACTGCATAAATATCTATCACTTATACAAGAATAAATTTTGTAGATTTATTTGTAATTTCTATAATATTATTTCTAAGAAATTTTTATTGTTCAAACTTAAATCTCTTGAGACGAAACAGATCTTTGCATTTCTTTTTTGCTATATTCTAAAATATTTATTTATTGAAAATTTCTTTAAATAAAGAAAATAAGTCGTGTATTTTTGAATATATTATCGCCACTAAGTTTAGTTTGAAATAGACTAAAATATGAAGATCTTGAATCTCTGACTGATCCCCGTTACGTATTTTACGTTTCACTAGTATAAAGAAGAAAATACATAATTTATGCTGCATTTGTGTCATTATATAGCATAAATATTACTAAATTGAAACAATATTACTTTTTATGTTGTATACAGTATTATCATTTATTAAATTTTACCCATCATAACTACTTTTTAGTATAGCGTAAGCTATGTATATTTTTTAAAGAACAAGCGTTGCTGAAAATGGGTTAGCATAAGGGCTATGCCTTGGTTGGTTTTTGTATTAATAATGTGTTCAAAAAAAGAATACAAAAAGTTATTGATCTTTAAAACCAAAGTTGTAATGATATTTAAATCCATGATTTTTAAAAAGTAACGTTACTTGTAACATTAAATTTGTTAAATATGAGTAAATATTTTCTACGTGTATACAAGTGTGTAATATGTATTCATAATTCTACATTAAATAATAAATGTAAATTGGAGTACGTGAGAGCGTAACTAACTATACAATATGATAAATAATAAAGTAAATAAAAAGAAGTTTGCATCAAAATAATAATATAATTAAATTAAAATGTGTTAATTTTTTTATTAACGTAGTGATAATTGATGCACTTTAAAATTAAAATTTGTAAAATGAAATATTATTTAAAGCTTTGAACTTAAATATTTAAAATAATAACATTATAAGAATAAATAGTTTTAAAAATTATTGCAGTGAAAAAAAAATATGACGTGAAGTAAAATAATAATATAATACTTATGAAAAAAAAAAAAAAAAAAAAAAAAAAATGAACATAAGCAAAAAAATGATGTTGTTCAAAAAATAACTTGCAACACTTTCTCCTACAATAATTTACAGATAACGTATCATTACGTTCTTGTCCACAAAGCAGAAGGTAATGAGAAATATATAATGCTAGTCAAAACAACTAACTAACTTAACATTGTATATTATATCACTTAAATTTTGATATACTTATTTTAATTCTTTTTAATTACGAATGAGGTAAGAAATTAACTTAAAATTAAAAATTTATCTGAAATAAGTGGTTATAAAAAACGTATTTTGCATATTATCTTTTTTTTTTTTTCTTTCTATCATAAGTATACAATTAAAAATGTCAATAATGCTGACTCAAGGTGAAACTAGGTTGTTAAGACGTTCGTTATACATCAATAGTATATTGTGAGCTACAGGGTGGATAACACTGAAATAATGTAATGTAAAATGTTGTACGTACACGTATAATTATGAATTTTAAACAGCTCCTGAGCTAACGCTAAATAAAAAAAATCAATGTTCAACTTTAAATTAAAAAGTTAACGAGTACAAAAATACAAAGTTAAGAGTAATTTTATGAAGTTAAGATGGTGGACTAAATTCTCTTATTTCTACTGGCAAACTAGAGAGCACAGATGGGAATTTGCACGTGATCAACGCTCGTGCAATTAAAGATTAAAAAAATGTACTGTTGGAAAACTTTTAGGGATTTGACAAAAAAAAAAAAAAAAAGGTACAAAAGTGTAAAAAGTAACTATAAACTGGAAACATTGGGTGAAAAGAATGCTAAAAATCTAGGCGTTAATGTTTAAAGTTTTTAATTATTTTTGTTACAATTTTCAGTATATATTTTTTAACTTTTTAAGTTTGAATAAAATCGTACATATTTTTTTTTATTTAGAGTTGGAGAAAGAAAAGAGCGTATAAATTAGAGTAAACCATAGCGTTGAAAAATGTGTATTTTTTTATTGCAAGCCTATTTTTATTGTATTACAATACATTTATTTTTTAAAAATTATTTTACAAAAGGTTGATTTCAACACACTAAATATTTTATTTAAATTAAATTCTTAAAATATGTTATTTTACTTCTGCAAGTTTTCTATAAGGGTTTGGGATGTCATCGTATTGCTGTATAATATGCACTAAAGAACCACAATCATTTTCTTTCTTTCTAGGACATCATTGCCTTTAAAAAATGCATTACAGGCAATTTTTTTTTCAGTGTAGAACCTTCGTACTTATTGATGTCACCTTTTTACATAAGTTAGAACTCAACGATCATCGTATAACATCTCATGCATATTTACATCTCTCTCTCTCTCTCTCTCTCTCTCTCTCTCTCTCTCTCTCTCTCTCTCTCTCTCTCTCTCTCTCGTCACCTCTCTATGCTCATTTTCACATTTTCACGGTATGTAATATGGCGAGAACACGTTGAGAAAATTTAACCATGGGGAATAAAAAAATTAAAAAAAAAAGTAACGTCATCACTCCTTAAGTTATTTAAAATTATAAACATATTTTAATTTAATTAAAAAATATATAATTTTAAAGTATGCTGTAATGATTTTAGGTATAAATAGGCATATTTGATAATAAAATCCCGAAGATCTCTTAAAATAATTTAGGATTAAAATTAAATTATTATTGCCTTTCTTGTATATATATTTTGTTTAATAAATAAAATGTATTTGATATTTCCAGATGCAGATGTGTTATTATATTGGTTCACGCGTTAAAATATTTCAATAATGCAATAAATTTGATTTCATGAAATTATAATAAATGTAATTGTAGTTTGCAGGCAATGAAAGTTATTGCAAGTTGACAATACTGCTTTGTATAAATAGAACTTTAATAATATGTTTATTCTATCTAACTAAAGCGTATGACAAGTATGGTTAAGTGCATGTTATGTAACTGATAATCCCTTTAACATAGTATAGTTTAGAAGAATAAAATAATTATAGGAGATAATTTTGTTTTAAATTCAAAATGAGGACATTGTCTTGAATCGATTAATACGTAAATTTCTAATTCTAAATCAAATTCAAAATATATTTATTCATTTCTTTCATCCTACAATCACAATATACAACAAAGCATATCGGCTTAGGTTATTGTATCAGTTGATACAATTAGAAATGATAGTCAAAAGTACACAATTTAACACAGACATCAATATATCACAAAACATATTTATACATATATGTAGAAAGAAAAAAAAAATTTTAATTAAAACAATAAATGCATTGTTTATTCTGATTCGTTATCTTTCATAAACTCATCAATAGAATAATATTGATTGTTTAACAGTAGTGTTTTCAATGATTTTTTAAACAAAATAGGATCTTCAATTTCTCTTATTTAAGTTGGCAGATTATTATAAATCTGCAAACAACCACAGAAAGGACCTCTATTGTACATTTCAGTTCTTTTATAGACACTATTAATTTTCAATTTAATATTTAATATTTGAACATGCCATAGGAAAAGGTACTGACCATGATGTCATTTCGAGACTTTAAAAAAATAATTCAAAATACTTATAGAAAAAAAATATATATCTATCTATTCAAGACAATGTCCTCTTTTAGAATTTGCAATACAAAATACCACCTAAATTTTTTAGTTTTCCTAAGCGATCAATAGTATTATAAACCTAATATTAGTTATATAGCATTATTGCCATTTTATATAATAATAACTTATTCAAATAGATGATTAATTAATAATATTTATGAAATATTTAAAGAGAAAATTAATTTAAAGTATTTTTTACTTTATTTAATCATTTTATATAAGTATAAAATATAATCAATTATAATGTATTTACTGTACTACGAGTTTATTTAATTTACCTTGCGTGTGTTGCATGTAATGTCAAAACTAAGTACCTGTATATTGTAGAGATGAATAAATTACACAATTATACATAGTTTTATATTATTATTATTGAATGTACTGTAAGTGTTTTTCCCCCGATCTATTTGTATATTATTGTTTCAAATATGGGATGGTTCCTTGTTTTGATTATTTTAAATAAAAATGTTAGATTCTATCAATAACTATAATATACTATATATATTATATAAATATATATATATATATATTAAGGATAAGACTTTTCAACTTTTAAAAACTGTTTCAGACACTATTTAGGAATACTTTTATTTTTACAGCATATTTAGTTATAAATAATTTAAAACTTGATTAAAATTCATGACTTAATTACAAAAAAAAATTGATAAAAATAATAATAATATTGTAAATATTATACAAAAAGATGGAAGTTGAAAATGTTTTACACAAAATCAATCTTAAAGTTTTTTAATAACTAATTTTTAATATAACGATAACTTATATATTTTATATATAACAATCTTTGAAAAAAATCACTTTGTTAAGTATAAATATATAAAAAAAGTTTAGTTTCCTTACTTTTAGAGATTACGGTAAATTGCGGCAAAGGAAAGCAGGGAGAAAAATCGCGTGAACGACGGGGAAAAAATAGAAGGGTTGAAAAAAAAGTAGTAAAATGATAATCCTTATACCGTGACGTGGTAAGTGACAGAGAGAGAGAGAGAGAGAGAGAGAGAGAGAGAGAGAGAGAGAGAGAGAGAGAGAGAGAGACGATGGTTTACTTGGATAAGAATGGAGTATTGCGTGTGCTTCGTTCACTATACTATATACCATAATATACACTTCAATTGCGTTTTATTATAGAAAAAAAAAACAAAGTTATAAAATAAAATATACATAAAAAAAAACATACGATATAGAAAAAGGATAATATTAAATTTTATTATGTAAATAAGGCAACTTTTCAATAAAATCTTATCACTTTTCTTTACTTACAAATTTTATTTTAGTGTGTATAGTAATGAATGTAACTTAATTACTGAGTTAATAGTATGAATTTTTTTGGAATATAGAAACTCTTGTATATTATGAAATTTTCGTATAGATAACTTCGAATAGTCAATATGTATCTGAATAATATAAACTTGTATAGGTATATTCGTACGTAGGGCAAAATGTAAACTTTGCGAAATAATGTAACTTTGTTTCTTGTTATGTATGCATTATAGTTTTTGATTATATTATAAGCAATATCGGATTCTCTCTCTCTCTCTCTCTCTCTCTCTCTCTCTCTCTCTCTCTCCTCTCTCTCTCTCTCTCTCTCTCTCTCTCTCTCTCTCTCTCTCTCTCTCTCCCTCTCTCTCTCTCTCTCTCTCTCTCTCTCTCTCTCTCTCTCTCTCTCTCTCTCTCTCTCTTGTGTTTGTAATGTAAACAAATTCTACTTTATCTTATTGTTTATTTTAACTTTATAATAAACATTTTAATATCATTATTACTACCTATTTTCTTCTCTAGATAATATTTTACCATATTATAAAAAAAATATAATTTTCTCTTATAATTGAAATTTAGTGTTTACAACTATATAGAAGCTTAAAGAAATTTAATATGTGATTATTAAAATATTTTGAATTTAAGAAACATATTATATGATTTTACAAGTAATATAAAATTGATAATAAAGAGCAGAATAAACGACATTATTATATGTGTATAATGTTGTTTAAAACTAAATTTTGTACAAAATAACCTTTTTTATTTTTTTTATTTATATTTTTAATTTAAGGAATTTATTTTGGCTACGTTAAATAGTACATAACTACATAGTATGTACATTCTTACGAGGTGTAAGAATGAGGTTGCAATGCTTTGTTTTAGCACCAATGATTTTGGAGGTGCGCTAGAAAAAGGCACGGGACCCCTAATTTAACATTACGCTTATAGGAAGAAACACTTTTTTTTTTCGATTTTTGAAAAAATGATTGCACTAATTTTAAATAATAATAATAAATACTAGGCATACTTGAACGTGTTTTAACAAAAAAAAAATAATATTAAAAAACTTTCATCGTCAGTAAGAAGCACTGTATTCATTATCAATTTTTAAAACAGTTTCAAAAAAAAAAAAATAAAAAAAAAAATAGGACTTTCATGAAACCAAATTTTATTGTACACCATGAAAATATTCTACTTTGTGAACGTGTACTATATTATACTACATGGGCAATTTATTGTATTATAACATCAATCGTTCCTAATTAAGAACTATCTAATAGTAATTAGTAGTAGTTAGTTTTAATAGTAATTAGAAATTTCAAAAGTTTAATGCTACTCTGTGCTTGAGGAAAAAAAATGATTTTTTTTATGATAATTAAAGTTTGTAATTTTTTGTTGCAAAATTATTTCAAAATCAATCCTACCCTAGTAATGAAAGTAAAATTTCACTAATCAATTTCTCATACTATCAAATTTTTTGACTGTTAAAAAAAAAAAAAAAAAAAAAAAAAAAGGAAAAAGAAAGTATGACGCAATTACAGGAATATTATTTTAATAATTATATTGACATTAAGAACGCGCGGTTTACATGATAATTAAATTTACATTTTTTTAACCAATATAAAAATCTTACCAAAATGCAGTCTTTCCTATGCAATCAACATATTATTTTTAGGACTTAATAATATAACACATAGGATTTGTAAAATTTAATATCATAATATGAATGTCTAAAATAATATTTTAAATTCTAATTATAAAAAAAGAAGAAACAATATAAAAAGAATATTACGTAGAATTTTAATGAAATATTGTACAACTCTGAGAGAGATAAAACAGTAATGGAAAAAATTTCTTAAAATGCAAAGCATGTTAAAAATAATTTAAATATCATCGTACAGTCTTTGTTTGTCCCTTGAGAGTTTTGTCTTTTTTTTTAAACCTTTTTAGAATAATGATAATAATAAAAAAAGACTTTCTGACCCAGTTTATATAGTTTGCTGCCTATTTTGTTATACTTCAATTACATACAAGTATAATTTGCATCAAATATGTTACAACTTATATAATCACCTCCTATCATTAAATAGCATCACAAAGATTTAAACTTTATACAAACGTTTACTGTTTAACGACATAAAGCTCGTAGTTTGTAAAAGGCTGGTATATTATAAAATTTTAAAGCCATAGACTACATGAAATAAAAGTTTTTTCTGTAAAGTATAGGGAGTTTCCTTAACAATGATTGGCTGCCCAAAAAAATTAACCACAGTCATTGGTTGATTTTGTTTTTTGAGCTGATGAAATTGCGTCGATGTGGAGCATGGAACTTTTTTTTTTTAACATCCGTTCATTCTTATCAGGTCTAAAGTTCTCAACCGAAGAAATGACAATAATCCACCATACATATAAACGTAGTAAACAGGTAATGACGTCATGATCAGATGTTCTTAACAAAGGAACAATTTGGAAGCTGGCTCAAGAGTTGTGTGTAGTTTATAGAACGAACTAACATTATACACTTTTGAATGATAAAACACAAAATGGGATCTCCAAAACTGATAACAATTTTTTACCAGATTATAAATTTGGCCCCACAAAAGAGCGTAAAAAATACTGTTAAGTATACTTTTTACGTGACAATTCCGGTTTCTGACGTCAGAAACAGGCAAGAACTAGTAGGAAAATGTTGTTCGGGTTACATAAATTAAAATTTTCTAATCACTGCTACGGTTGGTTTGTGATACAAACTAATGCTATTTATGTAAGTTCCATGCATCAACTGTTTTGCGATATGAATGCTTATGCTTTGTAATGGTTTTTGCCTTTAAAGCTTAATTCTCCTTTTTTTTTTTTTAAACGATGTATTAGTTTTAAATACATTGCCATGGTATACCAAATGCAATTATGGAACTTTTTTTTTTTTTTTTTTTTTTTTTTTAATTCTATGCCAGTTAATGAAATTTACCGTTATTTATTACTGCAATTTTTCAAACCTTTTAAAATACAAATAAATTATCTTAAAGAGGTACGTTAACATGAAAATTGAATAGCAATAAAATCTAAAATTAATATGAAATATTATTATAGAGATGAAACGTTTCTCGTAACTTTTGTTATTACCAACTTATGTATGTACAAAGACGATGAAATTATTTAGTAATTGAACTTCAAACTTAAACTTTATAATGTCTATAATGAATGTAAATGTTAGCGCCATTTCTAAGGCAATTTAGATTTTATATATATATATATATATATATATATATATAATATAATATAATATAATATAATATAATATAATATATAATATATATAAAATTTTAATTGAAAAATTGACGAACTTTTCTTTTAAAGTAGTTATTACATATTTGCACTCAGTAAAACAAAAAACCTCTTGCTTACCGGAACCACATGATATAAGATTGATATATTGCTTTAAGGTAGTTAGGTGACCGGCTGATATCTCACAAACTGAACGAAATATAAAAATTAACATGAAGTAAAGACTGTAAAGATGAAATGTTACTTGTTATGCCAAGCATATGAAAACACAGTCATATATTTAAGCTATTCCACTTTCAAGATAACATGTAAATGTAACAAAAATTAAACCGTAGCGCCAACTTTTAAGTCACTTTTTTTTTAAATCAAAATAATTAAAAAAATATATATTTTAAAAAATTTATAACTAAGTAAATATTTTTAGAAGATAACAGATATTTTTAACTGGATATAAATTGTGTAGAAGGAATTATTAGGAAAAAAAACCGTTTCTCATTTGACTAATGGTGGCTCCAAGTCGGTCTCCGTCTGCCTTAAACCAAGGTTCGGTTCTCATTCATTTATACTGGTGCGAGTGTTAATATTTTTAAACGATCAGATTTACTAATGTTAGGGTGAAAAACTAGGTAGAAAAACTGAGAAGTTGCTAGTGAAAATAAAAATTAATGTAATTGAATTTTCCCAATTTTTTGAAATTTTGTTCCAAGTTGGACTTTTGTAGTACAGAAATGGTGCTCAAAATCTCTGCAAAGGCTATGTATCAATGTTTGTAAATTTTGAGTAAATCTAAAACGCGAATATATGAACGCTTCTTAAAATTCTGACTTAGTTCTATAGTGAAAAATAAATTTGATTTATTATTAAGTTAATGATATATCATTGATCTACTGAAGTTGTGTTTTATATCATAATACCTCAAGCAGTAATTTAATTCTCCTATGTTATACGTATACGAAAACTTTAATATTAAATATTCATAATATAATGTTATAAAAGGGAAAAAAATACATTTTTTTATAAGATTAAATTATAATAAAATGCATAGAAAATTCTTTTAGACGTCACATTTGTTCTAGATATTTTTCTTTTGTCTCTTGCATTAAAGAGAGAGAGAGATAAAGAGAGAGAGAGAGAGAGAGAGAGAGAGAGAGAGAGAGAGAGAGAGAGAGAGAGAGAGAGAGAGAGAGAGAGAGAGAGATGTTGCATATTTATTAAAATTATCTAAAGTAAAAAATTTACTCTCCAATATAACCTTTCTACTCAATGAGCTTTTTTTTTCCTGCTTTGTTTCCCCGTTTTAATTTTGTAAAGTAAATTTTGTCTATACAATATATGAAGATAATAATGCTGTAGGGCAGTAGAGGTGAAAAATGAACTTCGTTAAACTCAGATTTTTTTTTTTTTTTTTTTTTGCTTTTTTAATAATGAATTTTAGGGAAATTTCTATTTTTTTATATATATAACAAATATTTTAATTCCATTTAATTGCTTTTTTGTAATACTATGTAAAAATGCGTACATTTGCTATGTTTTGGTTTAGGATGAAAATAGAGCGAATTTTAGCTTACTTTTTAATAATAATAGTAATAAATGAAAAATTCACAAAATATTTATTTTACTGTGAACTTTATCAAACATATACAGTTTAACGTGTGATATATTAATTTGAAATTATTTACTAATTAATTTTGTGTGCTTCATTTATAGTGTTCAAATTTATGTTTGTTATACATTTTTAGGAAATAAATTAAAGGCATCAACCATTTTTCTTCAAAATAAGTATTGTCATAATAGGTATCCACTATCAAAATTTAAAGTGCGTAAGAATCGATTCTATACATCGATTACGTCTGCTTGTATTTATTCTATTATTAATATTAACAATAAAAAGTTATGGGCAAAATAAAAGTTTATTTTTTTCTACTTTTTTTTCTTTATATTTTCTTTTCTATTTTTTTTTTCGAACTTCTTTCAATCAACTTATATAAAAATTATTATTATATTATTATTATCAATTTAGAATAAAAAAGGTAACATTTTTCAACTAAAAATATAATGTCTTTAAAAAAATAGTTTTCAATTGATGGCTCGCATTAGAAAATATTTCATTATTGCAAAATTAGTGATTAAATTTTTTTTTTCATTAACACGGAAAATCAGCTAAAAAGTTATAAAGAAAGAAAAATCCGAAATTTTGAACATTTTATGATACATTAGGAAAAGATAGCTTCAAAAATGTAAAAAATTTGGGGAGTCACTATTCTATATTCGAAATGATTATTATTATTTTAGTTTTTAGTTCGATAAGATCCCGTGTTAATTTCAGTAACTGATTTCTCTCTTATCTGATGGTCATGGGCTATGAAAATTTTATCATGTTACTATTAACTTTCAAATAGCATCATAAAGTTTGATTGTTTTCTTTTTAGATTTGAGATACAAGAAATACAAACATTAAGAAAGGCTTTGAATCATCAACTAATCGATCGTTAAATTTGCAGCAGTGAAAAATTTTATATTATAGAAGTCATCAATTTACATTAAATTAAATTAGTTATGGTTCGTAAAATATTTTACATTAATATTAAAATTATTATAATGTATAAAAATTGATTTAATTTATTTTGCCACTCAATTAGTAAAGTAAAATAACAAAAATTAAAATCGATAAAATTCGCACGAGCGTGTTTATTTTACGGTTCCATAATTACATTTTTCATATATATACATTTTTTTTTAATATCACGTTTCAGTATTTTTACGATAATGACTTTATTTACAAAAAATTAGTTTATGGTTTACAGACAAACTGGGTTTTAATATATGAGTTATTTATAGAAATTTTATATAATGTTACTAAACAATTTAATTACTTTAATTATATATGAAACTTTAATTACGTATCAAATGTACATGTTAATAGAGTTATAGTTTTTGTTTATGTTTAATTTTATTAAGAGAAATGAAATATTGAAATGTGCTTTTTGGAACGAAGTAATTTTGTATATTTTTTATATTCAGTTTTTTTTTTTTTTTTTTTTTTTTTTTTTTTTTTTTTTTTTTAATGGGTATAACAAAAAGGAAAATAATATATATACAAAACTAAAAAAATAGTGGCGCTTCTTTTTCATAAGTTACAGGATTTTTTTGTCATCTAGTAGTTGATTGAACATGTAAAATTATGCATCAACCGATAAGGCCTAGGCCTTGGTTGGATTTCTGAGTATTCTTGGTATTTGAGTATAATACTCGTACGATAAAGAAAATCATTTTCGTTTTCGTTTAATTTCTAAAAAAATAAAATTCTATTTGAATCGCCCAATAACAAAAATGGTATTCTGTTGATCTAAAAAGCGCAGAGTGATTATATATGTATATATGTATATATATATATATATATATATATATATATATATATATATATATATATATATATATATATATATATATATATATATATATATATATATATATATATATATATATATATATATAATGTAAAACGATTATACAAACTGGATACAAAAACTTGAGGATATAAAACTATAATTCTTAATCTTTATAACACTAAATATAGTTGAAAAACAAAAGCAAAATAATAATAAACTTTTGTAGCTACTTTTAGCAAACTTTAAAGCTTTTGTTTCTAAGTCTGCAAAACTATAAAATACGATAGTTGTAATTCTAAAATGTTTTATTCATTTTTATTCACATACTTTTTGATAATAAAATTTGTAACATTGTTTTCCTGTTTTATACTTTCTCATATATAATACTTCCGTAAAAAAAAATAATAATATTAATAATAAAAAATAAATCAAATTAGCATTTTACGAGGTCAAAATTTACTATTATATTACAGCATAAACGTCAGAAATTATAATAAATTTATAATTTGCATTGTATAACGACAATTACAGGCATAGTTTTCATTATCGTTTGTTATAAATAAGGTGAAATTTTGAACACGTCTTATGTTAATTAGGGTTATAATCTTAAATAAAACGCAAAGTAGTTTTTTCACGCATAAAGCTTATATGAGGAAAAGGTATATATTATCTCTCTCTCTCTCTCTCTCTCTCTCTCTCTGAAATTAAGAAGGGAAATGCAAATGTAGAACATGCTTATTTACTTGAGCGAGAGAGAGAGAGAGAGAGAGAGAGAGAGAGAGAGAGGTTAAATTCTAACAAAAACATTCCACAACAGTATATCAAAAAACTCGAACTATATGATATGCTACGAATAAAAAAGCATCTCTCTCTCTCTCTCTCTCTCTCTCTCTCTCTCTCTCTCTCTCTCTCTCTCTCAAAAGTTAACAAAAAAGTAAAAATTTAGCACAGCTTAAAAAAATTTAATTTTGAGTTGTGTAAATGAGATAAGACTCACTCTCATTGTATTATGTGTGTGCGTAAAATATATTATTATGTATATAAGTAGGTTTTTGTCTGTGACATGTTAGTTTAATTTTGTTATACCGCGTTCGTTCTTGACATTTTAACATTGTGAATTTGGCATAAAATTAGCTTACATAAGTTATAAGTTATATTAACTTTTGGGTAAAATATATTATACTGTTTGCCATATCAGAAATTTTAATTAATATTTTAGTTTAAAATATTATTAATACATTTTTTTTAAGGAAAGTATGATTTCATTTTAATAAGTGGGTCATATTGAGAGGCTAATATATAGAATACACTTCTAGTTAATGTATTCTAATTTAATTTATTATAAAGTTTAGTTTTCAGAGTTCATATTGCTTTGTAGTATTGATTTATTAATTAAAATTAATTTTACAATAGTATTTAGTGGAAAACTTAAGCATTTTGATACCTTAGTATATGTTTATATTATAACCAACTAAAAAATTAAAAATAAGACAAGTTTATGAACCCCTTTAAATTAATTTAAAAAAAAAAAAGGTTTTAAATTTATAATACGCAAAAAAAAGTGTTATTTGTTTTGTTTTATTTGCTTTACCGTGCGAACCCACAAGTTGTCCACTCATTGGAACGGTACTTATTAATATAAATAATATAGTCAGAAAATATTTTTTATGAACGCAAATCGATGCATTTTTACTTTGAAAGAAACAAGAAAATTGAAAATTGCTCTCTTGGTTTACACCATTAAATTAGTTGAAATTTTGTTTACAAATCTTTATAAGTCTCTGTTTTTTGTTGTTGTTTTTTTATTTATTATTTTTTATTATTTTTTTTTTAAATTTTTTTTACAGTATACAACATAATAATAAATATCTTTTGTGCACATAATAACTAACTACTTTAATTAAAATCAAAAATCCTTTACAAAATACTGTGCAATTTATTAATCACTTAATTCCTTTTTAATTACTTTGCACTTCTATTGCAATGTAAAAAGATACCGTGCTGTAAAATGTGCAGTATTAACTGATAATAACGATAAAACTTAATTACTAAGATTATCTTGTAGTCACAAAAAAATATTCTACGAATATATACGTTGAAAATATTTTAAGCTCTAAAATAAAAAAAATGTTCAAGTTTATTCACAGAGTAATCCCGATTGAAGATTAACCTAGATTGAAAATTTTATATATTTTACATGAAGGATTTAAAGTTAAGAATCTTGTACACGTACTGTATGCTCAACGAAGAAATTAAAAAAATTGTTTTTTAAATGTGCTGATCAATATGCCATAGGAGAGGGAAATAAAATATTTAAGGGGCCGTCTCTATAAAGAAAAAACAAATCTACTTAGTTTGAAAAAAAAATGACCAAGATTAAGTTTAGTAAGAGTAAGTACATTTTGAGTGTCCCGGTATCGAAAATTTTGAAATTTTTGATTGTCGGGTAACTCAAAAGGTAAATCTCTATAACATGCTAGAACTCAAAAAGTTATGATTGACATACTTTTTAGACTGGATAGGCCCCTTAGCTAATTTTTTATGCAATTTTCCAAATACGCGATTTGAAAATAATATAATATTATTATTATTTGTAAAAATAAATAGCTATATTTTGATATTTTGGTGCAAAATTAACTGCAGTAAACATTACGTCAAAAATCTGCTTTCTTTCAAAAAGTTCTTAAGAATTCCTTTAATATTTAATTGTAGCAAAGAGTTTGTATGTTATGCATTAAAAAATATGAGTATAGTTGTAATTGTTGTATTCTATATAGCCAAGGGTTGTGAAAACCACAAAAATACTTCACGTTACACATCAAGGGTAGTGTGAACCATATTTGTGGTTCGTCTATATAACTATCGTTGTGAATTAATGTAATAAACAGCTATAAAAATGTAACGAAAACCCATATGTTTTTTCAGTGTTTTATATGAAGCAATATATTATATTCTATTTTGGTTTTAATTTGCAAAATTTAGTTTTTTTTTTTTTTTTTCCTAGTTTCTTTTTTTAGTAGAATTTTATTTATTTTGCTATTTACTGTGGCTTATTGAGTTTCACGTAAAGATTTTTCCCTACTTGAGAGGACAATATTTGCAAATCATCCCCCCCCCCCTCTCCTTGCTTGCATGTCTTTTTATTTGGTTCCATATTGCGAATAACGAATGTTCAACATCAAGAGACTAGGAAATTGAATTTTTGCCGGCACAACAAAGTACCTGCTTAGAGAAATCTAAACAGAAAAAATAAAATACAATACTAAATTTATATCAATATATTTCTATGTCAAAGTTTTTCTTATTATGTATGTTATATAAATCAAAAGTTCTTTTAGCTTTCTTTAAATTTAGATTCTTGGTTTGTAAACTTGTAACTACTTTTCATTATTTTGAATATATCAACACGTATCAATTGCAATAAAAAAATCATACTTTATAGTTATGCTTTTGAAATAAAGTTAGAATGCTTTTTCGAAGCCTTACTGTTTCTTTGAAATTTTCTTAAATTAAACTTTTACGTATATTTTTTTTTTTATAAAACAGAATAACTTTGATTTCTTAATTCCTTTGAAACGTAAAAAGAAGCATTTGAGAAAAGTTTTAAGGAAAAAAAAACTGCAGCAAAAGTTATTCATTTTTTTTTTTTTTTTATGTAGGTGCTAGCATGTATTTTGAAATGTAAAGCGGCAAAAATGCTTAATAATTATTGTATGAAATCTTTTTCGTGAGCACAAAGAAAAGCCGTTAAGAATTCCGTTGCAATATTTGGAATTTTTAATTTTCAATTTCGGAGTAAAATTTACAATTGGAAAATTAATTGCCTTTGGCATAGCTTTCATAAGCAAAGTTTTTATAACGAAAAGATAACGTACATCACTTTATTATGTATTTTGTATGCATTGTTGAATATTTTAAACTCTATACTCTAGAAACTAAAATTGACAGTTTAGAAAGTAACAGAAAATTTTTACTGTATTATTTCATTATTTCGTAAAATATTTTGAATGTTTTTTTTTTAAATGTTTAAATGACTTTTCTTATATACGTGAAAATTGTTCACCAAAGTTTTTAAAATACTTCTATTACACGTATTAAATTATAAATATAACTCCTTGTTAAATGTGTATAACATGCAACAAAAAAACATGTATAACACTTTAATAACATTCATAAATTTTCTTTTTTCATTCTAACACAACTAGTTATAATATACATAATAAATCATCATAATGTATACGTATATAATAATTCATTATATATACATCTTCAAAATCACGTTTAATTATAAACTCTATTCAACCCTCATAGTTAAGTGACCTCATTTTAACCCTTTATCTCAGCATAATTTTAGTGGTAGATTTTATGATAAAGGGGATGAAAAGTGTAATATTTTTAATATCATAAGTTTATAGAGATTTTTTTTTTTTTTATAAAACTACTGTATATCTCGGTACGTTTTACAACGATAGTTTATCATAAAGTTTTCATTAAAAATATAGCACCATATTCATGCAATAACATTTAACTTTTTGTTTTTGTTTTTTGCGTACTTTTTTGCAATTTATTAATTACCTAATAAGTTTGATTGCATGTAATCTCAATTTAAAATCATGAAATTTTCACGCAATCTAATATAATTATATAGTTTGTGAGCTGACAAAAAATAGCACTTAAAATTTGTTAGTTCAACTCAACTTTCAGTCTCTTTCTTCTCCAAGTGAAAACTGCTTTGATATTAAGTTTATGAAGACTATTGAAAAAAAAATCGCACCGAAATAACAAATTAAGTAATATATGACTGCATTTATGTCGCTATAGCTTATAAATGTTGCTATATAAGAAAAATGTTGTACAAAATAATATTTCTGCTTTGTAACATAGTTATTATGTAATTGAGCATAAATTATGTTGTGTGAAACAAAATGTACTGAAAATAAGCTAGCATAATTTTGTACATAATCATTTCTATTAGTGAATATATAAACATTAAAAATTGTTCCCCTAATGCTCATGTCCGAAAATTATGTATTTAAATAATTTCTGATGACTAATAAAGAAGCAACGGATTTTAGGTCAACTTTAAGCAATTAAGCTCACATTCGCTTCCGTTTCAACGTTCAACGAATGATTGCTTATGTTTACTCAAAATGCGGAAAAGGAAGTGGCCGGAAGAGGAAACCACGTGCCGCTAAAAGTGGGAGAAAAGTTGGTGCTAGCAGCAAGCTAGGCCTGAGCCACCTCCCACTTTTACCGTCACGTGGTTTCCTCTTCCGGCACTTTCTTTTCCGCATTTTGAGTAAACATAAGCAGTCAATGCGCAGTATACGTAGAAACGGAAGTGAATCTGAGGGAAATCGTTTAAAGTAAGCCTGAAATCAGATGCTTTTCTTTATTATTCAATAGTGTTAGATGGTAAAATGCATCATTGCAACTGCATTGTTTAACTGAATTAACGGAGAGTTAATATGTACTGTATATGTTTATGATAATATTATATAAAATACAATACAGTATTTCTTTACAATTCTAAACACAAATAACAAAGACACTCCCCTCTATCTTTTCTTTGTATGATATTTCATTTTATAAATAAAGTACTTGAAAGGATTATAATTTTTTTATATATATATACATTGAGATATAACCTTTAGTAATTAAAATGAATACAAAAGAAATATCTGCAGTCGTTATCTCTCTTCAAAATGTATAATTTACTTTTGATATTTTAATAGAAATATCATTATTTAAAATATATAATATAAAAACTTTTTTATTATTCAGATGTTCTATATTTTTAAAAGACCATACAAAAAATGTGAGCTTAAATTATCAATAGACCATAATTATGTATAACTCTCACCAATTATTTTCTATTTATTAGGCCATTCTAAGGATTAACCTCAGACGTGTCGGTACATTTTTTTTTTTTTTTTTTTTTTGACTCAATAGAATTTTTTTTAATTGTCAGCGTAAGTTTGTATTGCCTTCAATATCATGAAAACCAAAATTCAAATCGATTTGTCCATCGGTTATGTGGTTAAAAATAACATGGTGAGCATAGGGCATCCTATATTTCCCATGCTGTCTTTTCTTACATGACCGATTGACAAATCGATTTGAAATTTGGTACACATGCTATTGAAGGCAATACAAACTTATGCTGAAAATTATTTATAAAAAAAAAAAAAAATGAGTTGCATCGTTCATTTTCTGACGTAAAAATATTTTATGATTCCACTTGCAAAAATAAATGTTCACAGAAATGCAAAAATTTGGTGTACGCAACATTAACATCATGCAAAATTAATCTGAGGAAACCATTGACAAGAAGTCTCCATTTGTCTGTAAATCTTTTAATTAAGGATATTTGATTAATTTATTTGTTATTTAATTATATTTGATTAGGGTAATTTATTTCTTCTAAAAATTGAAAATTGCTGAATGTATAAACTATATAATGAATCCACGATGAAATCTATATAAATTTATAAACTTTATTTGTCTGTCTGTCTTCAACTATTACGCATTAGTAATTTTTATTTAAGTATTTCAGAACGTGTTTTGAACAAACTTTAAGAATATTTCAACTTTTATAAAAAATATTTAAAATTGCATTTTATTTTATTTTGGAAATACTCAATAAAATGCTGCATAGGGGGCAATAACATTAAAGTTATATAGCTTCCAAAATTTCTTTGCTTGAAATTAAAATTCAAGAAAGAACTCAACATAATAATAAAATCGTAATTTATAACTTGCGCTATAAAACCATTTTAAAAATAAAAAAATATTGATCGTAATTTCTTTCGATTTCCTTTGATATTACTTTCTACGTATTTCACAATATCTGTGTAAGTTTAAAGTACTTCAATTTATTTTAAATCTGCTTTATTTTTCATGTTGAGAGTGCGGCGTAAAAGAATATTGCGGACTTTATTATCATGCAAAAATCTAAACTGAATAACTTTTACTTGTAATGAGAATGAATTTACTTTGGAGAAAAGCTATTATGTATATACATAAAATTGCATATTTATATAATATATAGACTTCTAAAAAGTATTGTTAAAAATAATGTAAAGAAAAAAAGGGGAAAAGAAAAAATAAGGGTGGATCAGTCCATTTTGAAAAAGATTGTTTCAATCTTTATGTTATATTCATCTGAATAGCTAAATTTGTAAGGGCTCATAAATCTCAATAAAATATTGTGCTTCATTTATAAGAAGAAAAAAATTGTATCAATAATCACCATTGACAAATACACTAATAATCAAATTTACTAAAACTGCGCATAAAAGATTTTAGTTTTAATGAATTCTATCGTATATTATGCATCCATATGCATTCCATTGACAAAAAAAAAAAAAAAAAAAAAAAAAAAAAAAAAAAAAAACGAAAAAAAAAAAACGAAAAAAAAAACGAAAAAAACGAAAAATTATTTTACTGCGCAAAAGAAAAGTTTATGATTATAAAATCCAGTCAAGCGCTATTGTCAAATTTTTTTAAGAAAAAATCGACAACTTCAACGTCTGCAAGTTAAAATGATAAAATTTTTTTTCATAAATTATATATAAATTAAATTCACTTGTAACTTACCTAAATCACATGTTAATTTTGCACAATTTTTATCTTTGTTGCGCAGTTAATAAATCACTTCATATTAAAATTTCTAAAAGAAAATATACAAAAAAAAAAAAAAAAAAAATACTGCAAAGAATTTTTTTATTCACACTTTTGTTTAAAAAAAGTTTAAATAGACAAGACGTTTATTATAAAATTTATTATAAAACTTTTTTTTAATATTATTTCTCTTTTAAATTAAGTCTAAAATTAAAAATCATTATTTAGGTTGCCATTTCAGTTTCACGACATTTTATCGTAGATATTGTCAGGAAGGAAAAAGAGAATGCGACAAAACTTTATAACAAACTAGCGTAATTAAATTCTAATGAAAACTCATTAAAATCACCATAAAAAAAACTCGTAAAAGTTGATTTTTTTTAAATCACCAGTAGAAAACTGCATATTATATTTGTTTTCTACGACAACTTACTGGAGCATCCAAAATGTAGTGATGATACCTCTGAAATATCCTATTTTTGATTGAAAAACGGAAATTTTGTTATCTTTAAATAAATAACTTATGAAATTGAATCACAGAAAGTTATAAAATAAAATCAGCGTCAAAAATCGTTTCTTTTTATCGTAACTTTTATTTTGACGCATAAAATATCCCTGCAGTATTTGAAAAAAACAAATCCACTGAGATTTCTTACAAAATATGTACATTATTTAAACACATAAAAAAACACATATATATTTTAAGAAAAAAAATATGTAAGAAGTATGAAGCATGGTGCACATATTCATTGCAGAAAGAAATAAGTGGAAGATTTTTTTTTTATATAGAAATAAAGCTTATTGATTATAGAAATAATAACTTATTTTAATTAAGAAGATTTAATAAAAAAGAAACTATTTTAATTTTGTGCAAAAGTATTAGAAGATTCAATTTGTATACATATAAAAAATACGCATTAAAAAAAGTGTCCGCATCAAAAAAAAAGTTACTTAAATGGAGTAATATATTGGCTATGCGGATTCCGTTGCGGAAAAATAAACCGCACTGTCTTTTTTTCTCTGTTGAAAGAACATACATAGAAAAATAGAAATACATACAGGAAGTAACAATTTGATTTTTTTTAATCATGCAAAAAAAAAAAGCAAGAATATAGTATTTTACATGCATTAAATTTTTTTTTCGTTTTTGTTTTTTGAACATGCAATCGTGCATTAAAAAGTGAACTAAATTTGAATTATCATTTCTCACCTGCCACCTCCAAAAACTCTGAAATATTTTGCCCCGTGGTGAAGGCTTTTTATTAACCAATATAAAAGTAAAAAATTATATTTTTGTATATAAAAAAAAGATATACGATAACTAAAAAACTACTATTATATACTAAAATAGTAGTTACAAACTATTTTTATTATTTCAAAAAAATACTATATATTTTGTTAGTATTATTTTTTTATGTTAGTTTACTTTTCTACTAAACTATATGGGGGGGTTAATTAATTACACACAGGGTTTTATAGAATTGATACCTCTTGGTAGAGTTTAGAGATTGAGAGTGAAAGATCACACTGAGAGTCACTGGTTGCAAGTTGCGAGCGTCGAATGCGAGTTCAGAGTGAAGTTCAGAGAAACCAAGCTTTTTTAGTTCTTGCTTTTTCTCTCTTCCTTTTACTTTTATACCCTCTAAACTAGCGCCACAATTCGACTTATAGTGGAACTATATTATACAACTTTTCCATATGATATTATTTTCATCATATTTTTTTTTCGATAAATATAGTATTGATATTTTCATTTGTTTTCAACTGTATAATTAAATAGCTTGTAATAGTTTAAAATTACTTGATGAAAATAATTTTAAGAATTACTTTTTCTATAGTTGTTTTATTTTAATACTTTTAAGGGATGCTATAGCACAATAAAAAAAATTACCAGAAAAGTAAAATTCATGAGATGGGACCATCATTTATATACATATTATATCCCTCAACCTTTTTTGTACATACAAACTGAGGTTAAAAAAACTTATGATGTCCTGAATTTTGGTTCTGCAATAGAAATTGTAGCGCGGGTTGCCTACTTTACAATTTTTCACTTAAGTTTGTGGGGTTAAGGTTTATATTTGTATGCATATTATAATAGTTCTATCTCTTGATTTATCATTGACAGGATTTTTTTTTGAGGCCAGTATCTCTTTATAACACGCACAAAAAAATTGCTACATTGTTAGCCCAATTTTAGTAACATTTATTATAATTTATGCTGTATTCCATAATGAATGTCACATAACATCACAGTTATATTGCAAGGCATAAAGTTTCATACGTCTAATTTAAAAACATGTATGATATATGGAGCAGTAATTATTCACTGATGCAGCATCAACTACGTTTATCTTTTCTAGAACAAATAATACTATATAATATATTATATATATATGGTCTAAAATCCATATGTAATCAATTTGTGCAACTTTTTTTTTTCTTTTTTTCTTTTTAATCCAAATTCGTGTCTTTCTCTTCAGGGCAGGATTATATGATACAATCAGTAATCTCTCTATTCTCTCTCTCTCTCTCTCTCTCTCTCTCTCTCTCTCTCTCTCTCTCTCTCTCTCTCTCTCTCTCTCTCTCTCTCTCTCTCTCTCTGTCTCTCTCTGTCTCTGTCTATTCTCTTTCTCTAGCTTATTCTTATAAATCATTGAAAGAAATATGATATGAAAAATAATAATAAATGTAAGGACAACTCGAGCATTTCCATCCATCTATGTAATAACCATAATAACAGTTAATAACTCTTTATTGTTGTTCCTGATTTTTAATTTTATGGTCTAGTCACGGACAAAAATACGAAATAATTATGCTAGCTCATTTGCAACACAATTTGTTCAATACAACATAATCTATGCTATATTTCATAATAGTTATATTATAAAACATAAATACGTATTATGTTGTACACATGGAAAGAATAAATAACGTAATTTATGCTGTATTATTTATGTCATAATAGCATAATTGATGCTAAATTAGAGTAGCATAAGAGTAATTACGATTCTACAACATAATAATTATGCTATGGTAACGTAGTTATTATGCAGTATAGCATAGATTATGCTATAGTGCTGTAAATGAGCTAGTATAATTATTATATACGTACTTATGTTGTTTGTCCGTGAAGCATAATTATTTATGTTGTTCTAATTTAGCATCATTTTTGCTATATTGACATAAATTCAGCATAATTTACTTAATTTATTGTTTCCGTAAACAAAGATGATTTTCAGGTCATCTATTTGTGTAAAAAAAAATATGTATATTTATATAAATTTGTACAAATCTCAAAGTTTAATTTGTATGCTGTCTTGAATTTTCTACACACACAGTACTGTAGTTTACATTTTAAAGTTAATGCTGAGTAAGTAATATCTAATTAAATCTGCAATTATTAATATTAAAATAATTATGTAATATTATTCAAATTTAATATTTATAGAACAACGTTATTTTGAATTGAATAATTTTGTTTGTGTATTATTATAATTTATACTAAAATTATTCAGTCTGTTTGTTTTATTTCATTCAACATGTAAAATTGTAATTTTAAAACAATGGGTTGCTAATTAATTACTATCAATATTTTTTTAGGAGGGAAAATAATAATAATAATATATCTTCAGCAAAAAAAAAAAAAAAAAAAAAAAAAAAAAACTACTATAATACATAAAACTACGTCATATCCAGCAAATAATATTATGTTGTACAGCATAATTATTTATGATGTTTCAATGAAGTATTTATGCTATAATGATATAAATGCAACTTTAATTACTTAATTTCTTCTTTCCGTGAGTATACAATCAATAACTAATTCCACTAAGGAAAAAAGAAATTAAAATAATAATAATAATGTACATGGACAAAAAAATACGTAATAATTATGCTAGATCCATACAGCAACATTTTTGCAAAACAACATAATTTATGCTACATTTCATAATCATTATTCAACATAACAAAATAGTTAAAGGAATAGACCAGAGAAAAACATAAGCATTTATATCTCAAAACACTTGATGGGATTTACATAAATAACATTAGTTTGTCTCAAAGCCCAACATTAGCAGTAATCAGAAAAGTCGATTTATGCAACCCGCACAACATTTACATTCTAATTTTTGCATGTTTCTGACGTCATAAACATGAATTTTCACGCAAATTGCATACTTTACAGTTTTTTCACGCTCTCTCGTGGGGCTACATTAACATTCAGGTAAAAATTTTCATTAGCTTTAAAGATCCCATTTCGTGTCTATTCATTAAAAAGCACATGTTGTTTTATGTGGTCTATGGCTTTAAGATGTTCAATATAATTACTTATGTTATTACAAAATAGTCAATATTTGTGCTCTACAAAATAGCAATTATTCAATGCAGCATAAATTACGTAATTTATTTTTCCGTACAACATATCATATTTAACAACATTAAACTATGGTTTTTGAGTACCCACTGCATTACTACGCTGCACAAATCAGTGACTTTACAGCAGAGTTTTATTTTTTCAATGGTTAGCAAAGTAGCTTTGCTGTAGTAAAAAAAAATAATACTCTAGTCTCTTCTTTCACACTTTTAAATTTTGTACAAAATGCAGTAAAATCTGATGCTATTTTGGTATAAAGTGAAGCTAATAACTTTATATGTATAAGTCTAGAACACTAATTAGTTATTCACAAAGCAAATAGAATCAGTTCAGTCAATTCTAGCAAAACGTTAATGAGCTGTAAAATAGAGAGGATTTAATTTTGTAACCACGTTTATATATTAATATGTATGTATATATATATATATATATATATATATATATATATATATATATATATATATATATATATATATATCAAAGAAAATTTGGTTCTGTTCAATTTCTATACACTTTTCATGTGAACTATAGTCATATTTTATTGAATATTATGATGAATGCTCTTTCTCATCATAATATGTATGTAGAATGAGCTTTACAAAATAACTCTTATATTATATATACAAACACACATATATATAATATGTGTATGTGTTAAAGAGAACTAAAATAGATATTTAATCTGTTATTATATTAATTTTGTTTTCCTCATACAGTATATAGTTATGAGTTTTAAGATTTAAGTTTATAGAGAAAAGCTGTATATAAACTTTATACAGAGTAGCTTGTTCTGTAAAGTATAGTGAATATCATTTACATTGATTGGCTGACCAACAAAATAAGACACATTCATTGGTTGATCTTGTTTTTTGAACCGATAAAAGTGAGTCGCATTGAGAATGGAACTTTTTTTTATGAATTTTCGTTCATTCTTATCAAGTTCAAAGTTCTAAACGTAGAATAACAATGATCATATATATATATAAACGTAGTAAACAGGTAATTATGTCATGATCAGATGTTTTTAACAAAGACAATTTTTCGAAGCTGGCTCAAGAGTTGTGTGTAGTTTATAGAACGAGCTAGTATGTAAACAATTTACAATAATTATAAGATATTTTAAGATTTTATTACGTTCCATGTCTTGACAGAGTAGAACAAGTCAAATAATAAAAATACAAATATATTATGTGGTTTATGCTTTTATTATACATTATAATATATATATAAAAATAGACTATAGTTATACTTTACATTATTACATGCTATGAATATCAGAAACACAATAAAAAATGTTGTCAAGCAAATATTCTCTTGACCACTTTTTTTTTTAAAGGAACATTATTAAATCACAATATTTTATATTATTAGAAACTGTATTATATAGAAGAGGAATACAGTATTCATTGCCCTTTTGACTATAAGAAACATGCATTTGTTTTTCAATACAGGAACTTCCACCATTCCTAGTTTATATACGAGACAAGGTTGCAAAACTGTCCTGAACTAAGAGGGATAATTTCTCAAAAAATTCACGCATTAAATTTATAATTAATTATTGAAAGCAACGGTAGTATGTCCGATTGTAAAAAATGTGGATGTCATGACATTGTACTTAAATCACCCTTTACAACTTCAAAAAATAAGGGAGGACAATTAAAAACCCTTAAAGGCATAGTAAACTTACTTTTTTATTATAGAATAATAATTAGCATACCTTATTATCTTTAAATTAGATATGAACACGTTGATTTTTGTTATAATCATTATTATTTTAGGTTGAGTTTAAACGTCCAGTATTGTAGTATTGTATTCTTTAGACAAAATATATTTTTTATGATTTATTCATATATTATTATGTTCAATTATTTACGAAGTTATTATTTTAATTATATTTACTTAATTTATATATAATCAGGCATTTTTTATTTATTATTTCTCTCACCTCGTCAGTTGATTTTGTTTTTAGTCAGTATAGAAAGTAAATTTTTTTTTTCAAAAAGTAACGTATAGTTTTTCGCTATGTTTAAGTTAGAGACAGTGGTAAAAATATCGCGTTTTTATTGTGACAGTGATAGTAAAATAGCTCTCTGATTGGCTAGTGGCAACCCTCTAGCCAATCAAAGAGCTATATTACTATCGCTGTCACAATATAAAAGCAGTATTTTTACCACTGCAACGTTAATCTATAACTTATAACGTTACTTTTTTCAACGTTGTTAATCTATATTATAGAAATAATAACCAGTGTACGGTATAGTTAACTTAACGTTAATGACTAATGACTTACGTTAAACGACTACAAGACTACTGACGTCACGATATTCTGGGACTCAGATTGGCTGATGATGCAGAGAGGGGCAGGGGGAACAGGGCGAAAATGTTCCATCTGAGTTACCAGGATATCGTGACGTCAGACACGTGAAAACGCAATCTTCAAAATGAAAATAAATGAACATAAATAAATACATAAAAAAATCAACGTTTTCATGTCCAATTTATGGATAATGAGGTGCTATTTATTATTCTGTTTTTATAAATAAAAAAAGAAGAAGTTTACAATGGCTTTAAGATTTATAGTACTGTACAATACTCTTCTTCGTTCTTATTTTTATTTATACTTTTTTTTTTTTTTTTTTTTTTTTGCATGTATTTAATTTCTTGGCTCTCTTTGGTCATTTAGATTTTAAATATAGAAATATAATTTTCCCGACGTGGAAATTTAATAGCTCTTGTGCGCACGACATATTTATAATAAGAGAGGGATGGGAGGTGGGAGGTCGATGAAGGAAAGGAAAGTTATTTGGTAAGAAAATATATTTGAAAAATAATATATTTGGAAAATTGGTATAAAAGCATATTTTATAAATTACACTATGGTTAAGTATGGTTTCAAAAAAGTTTTTATATTGGTTGTACATTTTTTATTTTATAACAACCTTAATTTGGATGATATATTTGAATATTTTTATCTTTTTTTAAAATCACGAAAAACCTCTGTATCCCTTAATATAAATCGTAATGTCAACGATATGATGATAACACAATAATAAATGATACTAAAATAAATAAATGATCATAAAACGATCCTACATCATTTGTAATCTAGTACGTAAGTTGAAAACTTAAGAAAATATATTTCAATGATGAAATGTAAATTGTATGTCATTGCATTAACAGTATATGAGCTACACCAATAAACAACATTGCATTGCACAGTGCGTTGCACAGTGCGTTGCACAGTGCGTTGCACAGTGCGTTGCACAGTGCGTTGCACAGTGCGTTGCACAGTGCGTTGCACAGTGCGTTGCACAGTGCGTTGCACAGTGCGTTGCACAGTGCGTTGCACAGTGCGTTGCACAGTGCGTTGCACAGTGCGTTGCACAGTGCGTTGCACAGTGCGTTGCACAGTGCGTTGCACAGTGCGTTGCACAGTGCGTTGCACAGTGCGTTGCACAGTGCGTTGCACAGTGCGTTGCACAGTGCGTTGCACAGTGCGTTGCACAGTGCGTTGCACAGTGCGTTGCACAGTGCGTTGCACAGTGCGTTGCACAGTGCTCTTCTTCGCACAAGACAAGGCAAGATACTTTTATTTGAGATTATTTTACATACATACTATAGAAATAAACAGTTTATTTTTATTTTTAAGCCCTTTACTTTTATGTGAATGAAATTGGGTATATGTGTAACACTCAATCTCTCTCTCTCTCTCTCTCTCTCTCTCTCTCTCTCTCTCTCTCTCTCTCTCTCTCTCTCTCTCTCTCTCTCTCTCTCTCTCTCTCTCTCTCTCTACGACATTATTATTGGACTTAGTTTGTGTATATGTGAAAATATTACACACTCTTGTATATATGTTGCACAGTGCGTTGCACAGTGCGTTGCACAGTGCGTTGCACAGTGCGTTGCATTACATTTACTATAATTACCAAGTATACTTCGTATAATATTAAAAATTTCAAAAATAATGATCCACACACACACATACACCCCCAAACACACACATACATTAATTTAAAACATTTCACTTTCCTATATGGTCTTTTTAAAAATTACTGCAGAAAAGGGTTTCTTTTCATAACTTTGAAATATGCCATCTGTGACACAACATTATTCAAACTAAAAATACCAAAAACTTCTTTAAAAAAATATAAGACACAAAAATTGTAAGTTTAAACAGATTTTGCTCCAGGCTTTCAGTTGAGAAATAAAAACTCATCTGTATTGAAAAAAATGTCAAACACGTTGAGAAATAAAACGTCAGGAATTTATAATGATGATTTTAATCTTTTGCAGACCACTAAAGTATGAATAAATATGCATATTATTTATTTCTGTGAAATTGCAACTTCAGTGTATTAAAAAAAAGTAAATAAAAAATTTAAAGCAGATTACTAATACACTAGCATATTCACAGCCACTATTTTTCTTTTTAAGATTATTATTATTTTACTTTCATTTCCATATTGTCTAAAGGAATAAATATTATAACCTGAATAAATTCTACATATTATTTGTAGAGATATTTTCTTGGCCTCAATTTTATAAATTTCACCGCTACTGTAAAAATAATAATAATAAATAAAAAAGCATAGAAAAATATATGCAAAAATTTTGTAACGATGTGCATCAATTTTTTTATTTACTATTATTATTATATTTATTTTTTGCAAAATTTTGAAATGCAAGTCTTTAATTTATATGTACTATACAATGCTAAAAATGTTTATCAGATACATCAATATTACAATTTAAGCACATATTGTATATTATTGAACGATATAAATTAGCCTTACTATTTTTATTAAATTGATTATTAACCAAAAATAGGCAATTTTACTTGCCCAATACATAGTTGGTACACATACTGTGATAATATTATGTTACTATTTCTGTCCAGCGGGAGTTTTTCTAATAAGAATAACATTTTAAATTCACCACGTGTTTTTAAATAGTAATAAAATGTTATCACAATGATTTGTACATTAAACAACATAAATATATTTAAAAAACATTAATGGTGTAGAACACCTTAAACAAAAAAGTTGTGTAATATCCTAACAAACCTTAAAATCAACGTTGATTTGGCCGAAGTCATTGATTTCTAATTTATTTTCCATTCACAAAATGCTACTGGAGGTCACAGCTCGCCCGGTTCACGCGCGCGTAAAACAAGCGAGCTGTGACGTCAGTGACCGCCAGTGGCATTTTGTGAATGGAAAATAAATTAGAAATCAATGACTTCGGCCAAATCAACGTTAATTTTAAGGTTTGTTAGGATATTAAACAACTTTTTTGTTCAAGGTGTTCCACGCTTTTAAATATTTTAAGTTAATAATTATTATTCATTAAATTACATTAACCCACAAATATAGTCACTTTTTTTTCATATAATAATATATCATTTTTATACTATTTCTTCAAGTTATATGTACATTATAATAATATGATACACATTGCAAAATATACATTCAGTATACGAACCTTTCTATATTTACATTCTAGAAATGACACACATAATATTTATATCAATTAAATATACACAAATATTTACTACCATAATTCTGCGGGCTTGTATAAATATTATTTCTTTACACATTTTTTTTTATTTGACACACAAAACAGAAAATATTACACACTTTTGTATATATGTTTATCGTTTATGAATCATGTGACTTCAAACGTCAAATACAAAATGTTTACATATTTTCTTACGTAGAATAAATAAAATAAAAGTGTTTTAAAAAAAATTATAAATAATATAATATACAATTTCCTGTCAGTTTTTCAAAGACGGATAAGAATTTTAGCAGAGGTAATAAAATATTATAGGTTTATTAATTATTAAAAACTATAAGGCAGTAACTATTTTAATAGTAATGGCAAAAGTAATAAAATAATCGTAATGCTGAAAGTACATAGTTTTCTAAAATTTCTGTGCGTTGTAACTTAGTATGAGCAAGTTTTAGATAAATTCTAAATTAAATCAATAAAAAATTATCAGATTATAAAAGAATTTCAAGAAAAAAATTATTGCACTTTTTGTTGTTGTTGTTGTTGTTGTTGTTGTTGTTGTTGTGCAAGAATAATGACCGTAAATTGCGTGCACCTGCACCACCGTTGCACACGTAAAATATTTATATATATTTTACGTATATTTACTGAAAAAAGGTAAATCTTAAGACTTTTTACACTTTTTCTTTCAGTGATCAATAAATTATGAAAATTTAATAAGACATACTAATAAATAAATAAAAATATTAAAAGCTTTCTTATATATTTATTTTATTATTTTTCTTTATGTAATAAAAACTATTTACCTTAGAAAGGAAATAAAAATCAAACATTCTGATGAATAGACAGTATACTGTAGTTATTTTTTTATATTTATTATAAGTTAAAAAGTTGTTGGAAGAAAATAATATTTTATTTAAAGTTATCATGATGGGGTATTCACCTAAGTAACTTAAAAAGAGGTTTTATTATGAAACAATGTCACCAATCTCGTCTTAGTAATGCTTGCAACTTATATCTGTTTATACAAAAAATTTCTGACCATTTGAAAACCTAATTTTACCATATTAATCGATCATTAAATTAATGTAACGTGCTAGCCAATCACAGAAAGTGTGGAAAAGGTTACGCTCTCACTAATGACAATAATACTATAATATTACAGAAACACTGTAAACATTTTTTTTTCTTGCCATATTGTGTTATTGTGCTATACACCAGTCCCAGTCAAGACATAGTCTTATCGACAGGTAAGGATTTTCCGATTTTCCAATTAATGGAAAAGCACACACGGGCCGGCCACGACCTAAGTACACAGCCCGGCATTTGCCATGACAGCCTAGAGAAACCGTGGAAACATCTAGGCAGGCTGGTCAGTGCAATCACATCAAGCATGCACCTCCCGAATACTGTGCGTCGTCATGGAATGCATGTAAACATGCATCGTGCAACGTGTTGTGCTCTCACACTTCACGTACGCACCCAGCAGTGGCTCGAACCTATACTCGGTGAGGAGTACACAGTTGCGAGTCAGCTGCCTTCACCACTCGGCCATACCAGCTCGGTACTGTACATCTATACAGTTGTATTAATTTAGTGTATTTAAGAAGTTTCTTGCATATTGCCTATTTATAAAAACAAAGCAAAAAATAAAATATGTGTGATGTTTTATTGTACAGTGAAGTATCGCTTTAACCTTGCAATATTGAAACTTAAAACCATATACTGTGTGTATATATATATATACACACACCATGCATAACATAAAAATGTAAATCGTAAAAATCTATTTTTTATTCCGTTTCCTACTTTTTATGCAACTGTATCTAGAGGAAGAAACAAAAAAGAAAGAGCAATAAAAATGGAGATTGGAAATACCAAAATATGCTAGAGTCACTTTTTCTTGCATAAATGCATAAATAAAAGACAAGGCAAGATACTTTTATTTGAGATTATTTTACATACATACTATAGAAATAAACAGTTTATTTTTATTTTTAAGCCCTTTACTTTTATGTGAATGAAATTGGGTATATGTGTAACACTCAATCTCTCTCTCTCTCTCTCTCTCTACGACATTATTATTGGCACTGAAAAGCTTCCCTTTTTTCAATGACAAAAGAAAATGAGTTGAAAAATAACAATTGAATTTGATTTTTTTAAAAAGCTAACTTTGGCTGTGAATTGCTGACAGGAAATAAAAAATGAATGTGAAAAATAAAACATAAAAAAGAAGGAACCTCAATGGATATATAATATACGTATAAGAGAATAAATGCATATTATGAAGGAAACAAAATTATTGTTTTCAGGAACAATTTTACGAGTATAGCAGCATCTCTCTCTCTCTCTCTCTCTCTCTCTGTCTCTCTCTGCTATATATGCTCTCTCTTACAACTATAGTATTATTAAAACAATGCACAATGAAATAAAAAAAGTTTTGCTGCAATACGGCAAAATTTTGCCCATACCAGTGAAGAACAATACTGTAATGGATCTTTATCAAAAGTTCTCATAATAATAAAAAATATATGACTGCATTTCTACAAATGGGAATAAGAATAAGATATAAAAAAAATTGATTCATATGATTGATAGTAGAGACCCGTAGTTTACTTTTTACTGGAAAAGCTGCAGTCCCAATTGTTGGCATTAAGAGGACATTAATGGAAGCTAATTTTTGATGCTACCATTGAGTCTAATTCTTTATCCTATAGAGGTATAAAAATTTTCAAGTTTTAAGTCTTTAGCTTAATTGATTGAGAAGAGATAAAATAATATATTTGATTGTTTAACTATAGCACAACAACCAACAATAAATTGGGACCTGCCAATAACTGGTTCTGGACCATACAAAATATAATGTAGGGGCTAAAAATCACCTTTAACATGGAAAGTAAATTAAAGTTCTTAAAAAATTTCTATAAAATTTAGATGACAGATTTTCAACGCTATTTGGGGGGGGGGGGGGGGGAGGGGGAGGGTTAAAAAAGGTCATTTAGTTTTTTTATTATTTTACTCTAACGCATATTTAAGTGTGTTATTTGAATTTACATTTAGTAGAATATTTTTCGCAGTAAAATTTGTCTTGTTATATTTTACTGTAATTTATTTTGAATTAAGTTGTAAGGTATTCCGACAAAATTTTGGTATAACATATTTTTAATACAATTTATTATTTTTTTTTAATTTTTTTTTTTAAATATATCTCAAGTTCATGTATAAAAAAATCAATGATGTTTTATTTTTAAAAACAACCGTTTTAATGTAAAGAATTAAGTAGTTTTTAAAATAGTTCATGTTTATCAGTCTACCATCTATGTTTTATATTTTTCTAAACGCAAGCTACAACGCGTATTTAACTATAGATTATTTACCATTACAAAAAAACTGAGGTTATATTATTATGTTGTTTCTAATTACTTATGACTTAATACATTATATGTATTATGTTTTACAACTTTTGTTATTAGAAATTTGAGAGTGTTTATTACTCTATTAAAAATTCCTTTGTATCTATCCTCTTCAGTCCCAGTATACAATTCACTAGGCATCAGATAATTCAATAAAAAAATAGACAAAATTGAGATAAACATACAAAAATTGGACTAGAAAACGCCCCCAAATTTACGCAATTTTTAATGCTATTTTGAGCATTCTAGAGTGATAAGAGAGTCCGCAAAAGCAAGAAAACCTTTTTGACAAATGAAACATATTTTTGTCATTCTGAGAGCCGGGCACAAAAACGTGGTTAAAATTTACGGCAGTGAAATAATTTTTAAGAAAGTCGTGGACTGAAGAGGCTATGGGAAATATTTCCAACAACACAACTTTTCCATGAACAATTTATAATTTTTAATTCATATTTTTTTATTGCTCTTCATACCATTTGGTTACTTCTCTAGAGCCTTATAAGTTGCAATCTCTTGTTACACCTTAGTTATATTCTTTAAATTGTTGCAACAATCAAAACAACCACGTTACGTTTTAGCTATTTAGTGTAGCAACTTATACTGTTGTTTTTTCCCCTTCATTTAAGTTAAAAATAAATTTTATAGCGGAAATTATTCCATAATGGCTAAAAACAATTGTATTGTGTTGCTGAATTGGCAATTGCATGGATTTAAGATAATAATGGCTTCTGTACTAAAATTTAAGAAATTTCTTTTATTTTTATTTATTACAAATTTATTGATCTGATTTTAAATGGCTACAAAATTTTCACCTGATATCGTATTGTGAAGTTTTTTTATGTTTTTTTTTTTCTTTTACTTCTTTGTTATTATTTTGAATAATAATATGAAATATTTGATTAAAAAATCGTTATTTTCCATAAAGCTGTTTAAAAAAATGATGAAAATCTCTCACAATGTCAACTTTTATAACATATTTTTAAAAGCGTCAATATTATCAAAATACTAAATATTTAACCTCATATACTATTTATAGTACGTTAAAAGATTCTGATTATATAAAAAAAAAACGCGTGAAAAGCTAAAGTAATTTTGTTAAAGAAGAAGAAAATTTCTTTAGAAAATACTTGAGTAAATTAAAGATGTTATCATGAACTAGCCTTGCGGGTGTAATTCGTGTGTGTGTGTATAGGGGAAAAACCAAAAGTCAATCAATACTAACTGGAATTGCCACTAATTGTTTTCAACTGGCTGGGAGTTTTTTTTTTTTTTATTTAATAAAGTGAATTGAGTCAAGAATAATATGTGAAACTTTAAATTTATAGAGTTAACTTAAATTTTTTCAAATTTATGTTTAATTTGTAGTAAAATAATAATAAAAATAAATAAAATTTATTATTATCTATTATCTTAACGGTGCGGTTTTATTATACCTTTAGTTTTAACCCCAAATAAAATATAACACATAACAGTAACAAATTAAATTATATTACGCTGTTATATTATTTATTTTTAAAGGAGCTAGATTATCACATAGCTTTGAAATAACTTTATATTCAATATCAGTCTAGTAGAATTAAATGTAATTTAGCTTATAATTTCTACTAAAGGACTAAATAATTGTCCTTCACTCACAAAGTATTGCATGGTTACCTTGTAATATTTTCACATTAATAAAAAAAATGTCAATTCATGAGTAACCAGAAAGTATGTCTGCGGGATGACATCCTCTCCTGGGCGCGGTGGGACAATTTACAGCGATATAATTAATTAGAGCCAGATGTGGCACTTCAGAGCTGGGTGGAACCTTAAAAGCCCATGACTCGGCAGTCTCGCGTCCAAAAACGTGGGCTAGGCTAAATGGCTCATAGGACGAGGTTCACCACGAGGTTCTCTCCTAGGCGGCGAAGGACGCGATCCTGGTCCCTGGAACCGTACGCTTCCGCACGACTCAGGGACAGATTATCGTAATAAACACATAATACCGAGAAAAAAAGTAAGGAAATATATTTTTTTATTATTATTTAACATACGCAGTTTTATGTCATTTATTTCAACTAAAAAACAGGCTTGCGCCCGATGCATTTCGAGTTACACAAAGTACAAAATATAAGTTATAATAATATAATTTTTTTAAATGGCCTTACATTGAAAGATTTAATTATACAATCCATTGCATAATTAAATAAATAAATATAGTCATAATATGAAAGCATTGCATTAAAATGCGCATGAAAAGTTGCAACCTAACTTTTATGTCAACATTAAACATATTTTCAGAATAACTTTTTTTTTTTATACTTCAATTAATATCATCAATTTTTATATTCTTTTTAAAATGTAAAAAAAAATAATAATAAAATTTCATAAATGATTACATGTCACTAATAATTAACATTTAATTTGAATGAATGAAATATGTTAAAATAAAAAAGTACCCAGATAACTTAAAATTTAAACTCTTTTATAACAAAATTGAAGTTATAAAAATTATATAAAGCATAATATGAAAGAGAATTAAACTAAAAAAAAAATTCGCAAAGTTTTATTTCCTTGTATTGTATGGAATAAAATGTATAAAATCACAGAGAGAGAGAGAGAGATAGATAGAGAGAGCGAGAGAGAGAGAGAGAGAGAGAGAGAGAGAGAGAGAGAGAGAGAGAGAGAGAGAGAGATTTTGCTCTGACAAAAAGCCCCGAGGAGGATCACGCTTTTACTTTGTGCCTCTCTCTCTCTCTCTCTCTCTCTCTCTCTCTCTCTCTCTCTCTCTCTCTCTCTCTCTCTCTCTCTCTCTCTCTCTCTCTCTCTCTCAATTCAGTATAAAACCCTTGTCATCTTATCTCTATATATACGTTCAAAACCAAAATGGTTTCAACACACTGGATTCAATGCTTCTTTCACCGTCAAATAAACTCATGAACAAAAGTGGTCACTTTTATATTTTAAATTAGAAAAAAAAAAACTCTTCATGCAAAGTTTATGATGAAACATGTTAGTAACGTCAAAGTAAACGTAATTTAGTTGTTAGATCTGATTTTTATTAGCACTGGCATACTATGAAATATATATAAATTGTATTTCATAGTTTTGGTCAATTTATTTTATTTAACATATAAAATTTATAATACATAATACATAATTATACATTACATAAAATGGTCATTATATTTTTATATCTTCAGAAAGCAGAACTCGTTACGAAGATTACATACTTGATGAAATAATTTAAATTTATGGTAAAACAGGGTCATGTGACCCTTTTTAAAGTCAAGAAAGCAAGAAAGGGTTGGAGGTATTATATATATATATATATATATATATATATATATATATATATATATATATATATATATTTTTTTTTTTTTTTTTTTTTTTTTTTTTTTTTATTTTTTCAAACAATATTATTTTTTCAAATATATGCTCACCAATGATCTTATAAACCCTTCTTTATATAGGAATCAATACCAGTCTCGTTGAAATATCTTAATTTCAAGCTTCCATAAATTTCAGGGTAAGTAAAACCATATAATATATAATATAATAATATAATATAATATATAATAAATAAAACCTTTTTAAGGTTCACGCAGTAACCAGGCGTAAATTTGATTATTACCATTAATAATGCTGGCACATTTTTTTATCTTGTAATTTTGACAAAAATACAAGCATTTCATGGGCTCCAAAAAATTACTTTGGAGTTCAGAGTACTAAAATAGCCCTGAAAATTAAGTTAGGGTAAAATGAAGACCATTTCCTTAAATTAAACAATTTCTCTGTATGCGTATGCGTACTATATGTTAAGCAGTGCTACCTCAAATATAAAAAAATATATAAAAAATAAAAAGCATGCCTTTATACTGCTAGTCGGGCTAGTCTGTACACATACGCAAAGAATTAAGATAAAGCATAAAAACCCTATATTACATACATTTATCAATTGTATAGTGGTATTATCAATCTATAAGATAAGTATTAATACGACACTGTCGTAATTATAATTTGCAGCCGTGAACATTTTAAAACTACCCATTGTAGAAGTCTTAAATTAGATTTTTTACTATCTTGTCATTTTCTCTACATTTTAATTTATTACAAAATTACAGTTTATTTAAAAAAAGTAAGCTAGACTGGGTTGAAGATTTAATTCTGATTTAATTATTAAACTATAGTAGAGTAGAGGATTAATATTATTATTAAAAAAAATGGAAGAATTGTAAAAGTAGATTTAGTAAAAAAAAAAAAAAAAAAAAAAAAAAACACGGTTAATTTTTTTTTATTGAAAGAAAAAAGAACTTGAAATTCAGGATAGTTCAGTAAACTACAATAAAAATGTCAACATTAGGGGAAAAATCTACTTTAGTTAAAGCTGCTTCATTCTTTCATTAGAAGGTTTGTTTATTAAATCAAGACAGGAACAAAAAGTTGTCTGCAAACGCGTTGGTAGTATTGTTGATTTTTTTTTTTTTTTTTTTTTCACTTAAGACACTTTTCCAAGTCTTCTATTGGTCTATTGCATAAACAATAACAAAGATATACAACATCATTGCCATACTAAATAAAAAATTATTATGTTGTTAGTAACATTGTTAGTAATCAATATTATGTATAGTTGAAATTGATCTAGCACAATCATTTGTTATTTTTATGCTTATATGTGGAAAAAAAAATTATTGGAAAGTGTAATGTAGGATAAAAATCAGATTTTTATTCTTATTTAAAAATCAACCAATGAAATTTAAATGATATTAAAATTTTCTCTCTCAGCATTTTTTCAGACTTTTTTTTAAATAAATTTAAAATAGTTCCACTTTGCTAAATTATAAAATTGTTATAGTTTTAAATGTTGATAAAAGATAAAAGCTTTACATATACGCGCAGTACATGCATGGCAATCAACTTTTCACTTGTAACCACAACTCTAAAAATGTATTTTGCTATTAGTAATTATGTCATGTAGGACTTCTATGTAGAGAGAGAGAGAGAGAGAGAGAGAGAGAGAGAGAGAGAGAGAGAGAGAGAGAGAAGCAACAAAGACCACAAGCAAGCCATTATTAAAACTCAATTTCTGTGAAACAGACTTCAGTCTAGTGAACACTCAAGACTATAACTATAATTATACACAATTCTGCTCGTCCAATTTTCATTCACTATAGTATAGAGAGTATATACACGCTTTTGTGATCTATTATAAGTTTAGTAAACATTAGATATATGAAAGTTACAGGCTTTAATTATATTATAGAGTTGTTAATTTATAGTTTATTGTTTGAATATATTAATTAAATTAGTATTGTATTTTAATTATGGGCCAATAATTACATTATTTGTATTTAACGAAGAGGATTACCGACTTGCTTCGGATACAGTCAAAAGAGAAACTTTATTTTCAAAATAAATTTTTCTGCGTTATTTATATCCAGCAAAATAAATGTTATAACTTTCAAATGAAATTGAAATTTTAATTATTATTAGACCAAATTTTTAATTTTAAAAATGTTTCTAATTTGACTTAAAAGTTGGTGCTAATATTTGAATTTTAATATTTACATGTTACCTTTAAAGTGGAATAACTTAAATATTTGATAGTTTGGCATATGTTTGACATAACTAAACTTTTAAGTAACTTTTCATCTTTACTTGATATTAATTTTATATTTCGCGACCGTTCAGTTTGCCAGATATCAGCCGGTCACTTTATGCCTTAAAGCCCTTGTCAACTTACATTTTTATCATTTAGAATACGAGATTGATAATTACCATACCTTATTATCTATGAATTAGACACTAACACGTTGAATTTGTATTTATTTTCATTAATTTTTTTTAGCAGTTATTTCACGCATCTAACGTCACAATGTACCAATGGGGTCGTGATAGGGGTAAAGAATTAGAGAGGGGGGCTTAAATTTATCACGTGACCAGAGCGGTGACTGTGATTGGCGGTAGTACATTGTGACGTCAGATAAGTGAAGTAACCGTCAAAAAGAATATAAATGAAGATAAATACAAAATCAACATGTTGGTGTCTAATTCATGGATAATAAGGTATGGTAATTATCAATCTAGTATTCTAAATGATAAAAAAGTACGTTTACAAGGGCTTTAAATATGATTTTAAAGCATAAATACGCACCTGAATCCCGCCCCTTAGCACAACTCAAACACATAATATTTCAAAATAACCTGAGTAAGCAAAATAATTGATTACGATATAAATTGAAACTATTAAATAATATTATTACATCATGCAGATTAAGTGCACACAAAAAAATATAACATTATATGCACTTGTAAGCACATTATGGCAGGTGTAGTGAATTATTAATTATCATTAAAGTTAGTGTTTATAAAATTATCATAACAATTTATTATAATGATTATATAACGTTTATTATTATTTTAACATTATAAAGTTTTTCATGTTTATACATAATTACAATAAATAATGTAAATTATATGCAGTTATAATAAATATACATAATTGGAATTTAATGTAGTGTGTGTGTGTGTGTGTGTGTGTGTGTGTGTGTGTGTGTGTGTGTGTGTGTGTGTGTGTGTGTGTGTGTGTGTGTGTGTGTGTGTGTGTGTGTGTGTGTGTGTGTGTGTGTGTGTGTGTGTGTGTGTGTGTGTGTGTGTGTGTAATATAGTAATCTAGCTACATTTAAAATATAATCCAATGTTACATTCAATGATTTAATTGAAACTAATTTATTTTAATAACACGCACTATTTATATTTATAACGCATCTTTACTGGGGGAAAAAAAGCATTTCTAGCAAATGCTTTAAATATAATTTATTATTTTTTGTATGTTAGAAATTTAATCCTTTTATTAAAAAATATATATTCGGTATTCTAATATAATGGTGAATTTACAAAATCATTTCTATGGTGTGACTTTTCTCAGCAAATTTTTAAATAACATTGTTTTATGGGAATAACTAATTTGCTGTGCAAAATTGCAACAGAGTCAGAGGGACAGAGTCAGAGAGACAGATACTTACAGAGCCAGAGAGAGAGAGAGAGAGTCACAGAGAAAGAGAGAGGAGAGAGAGAGAGAGAGAGAGTTTCTCAGTTTTCTCCAATGATTAAAATTGAAGCAAAGTATATATTATATAAAAATTCAGCTCACGAAACCAATAACTTCTTGTTTATTGCTAATAGAATAGCAATATTACATTAGCCAAGATTCAAACATCATTATACTGTCTTCTTCTTCTTCTTCTTCTTCTTTTTTTTTTTAAGCTTATATGAAATACGTGGTTATTATATTTACGGTTACAAAATAATAAAATTTCAAATTAAATAAATTTCTAATATAATGTTGTTGTATAATAACAATGGGAACAAATATTATAAGAAACTTATAGCGATTTGTTAACTGACTTTTTAAGGGAGTAGGTGACCGGCTATCTTATAAGATAATTGTTAATTTTGAAATCACGAAAATGTGAAACATAAAGCTTGATATTTGTTATAAGGACTATATTTAAAGACGATGAAATATGATATTTTAGAGCTAGATAATATTTTTACATTGAGAGAAGAGAGAAGAGAGAGAGAGAGAGCGAGAGAGAGAGAGAGAGAGAGAGAGAGAGGACAAAGAATGGCTCAGTAGAAAAAAACAGAAGGGAAGGAAGAATTTTCCAAACATAAAACAAGGCTTGAAATTGGTTTTTCGGGGTCTACATGACATCTTAAGAATGGGGAAACTGTTGTCTTGTATTTTCTTAACATGAAGGTATATTGGGACATTTTGCTGTCAGCATAAATAAGCAAATGGGCGGCAGCAACCTACTGTGAGCAAAAACAATATAGGTCTTCAAAATAATATATTGTTTCAAACTAAAAGTTATTTTTCTTCTTGTTTTGACTAAATTTACTGTCTTTCAAGCTTGCAAAGTTTTGCATGTATGTATTTTTTCTTATCCCGATTTTTTCAATTATCAATATCAATTATTGATATTCTAAACACAATATAATTTTACAGTTAATTAAAATTGAACATAGGAATAAATAAAAAAAACTCTATTAAATTTTAGAAAAAGAAATGATTATACGTTAGCATAGGATATTTTAACGTGACTATGAACACCATAATTTACTTGGTTGTTTTAGTTAAGGATTTTTTTTTTTTTTTTTTTTTTTTTTTACTCAACAACAAAAGACAAAAATTTGAAGTCACTGATACAATATGTCACAACAACAATAATAATTATAACAGTAAATATTGCAACCGGACACAATCTGACAATAAAAAAAATTGAATTTTTTTATGTATATAAATCTGTATATTATATTACTGTACAGTACTGTATATATATATATATTTTTATTCAACTTTTAATAATTTTGTAAAACATGATAAAAAGTGGCTACCATCCACAATAAAATATGAAAAATATTATAGTAATATATTCGTACTTAATGTAAATAAAAAATATTTATGTGACAAGAGAAAGACTGAGAGCAGACAGGCAGGTAGACAGGCAGACAGACAGACAGACAGACAGACAGACAGACAGACAGACAGACAGACAGACAGACAGACAGACAGACAGACAGACAGACAGACAGACAGACAGACAGACAGACAGACAGACAGACAGACAGACAGACAGACAGACAGACAGACAGACAGACAGACAGACAGACAGACAGACAGACAGACAGACAGACAGACAGACAGACAGACAGACAGACAGACAGACAGACAGACAGACAGACAGACAGACAGACAGACAGACAGACAGACAGACAGACAGACAGACAGACAGACAGACAGACAGACAGAGCTGTCATAATGTATTTTATATTGAAATAAATGGATCATTTCTATAAAACTAATACAATATTTGAAACCAACATTAAAAACAAACAATGTAACATATTATTAAAAACAAAAACATTAGAGTCAAAAGCTAACAATTACTTCAAACGAAATATGAGTAATTACAATTAAACCACTTACACTCTGTATGCGGTTACATAAATAGTACGTATTGATCTCATTTATAAATATTATTGTATAATATTAATTTAATAAATATTATCTATTGTTCTGAATAAATAACACACTATTACATGTTAATAATATGATATTATATTCAATTTCATAGGATAAATTACGCAGTAATAAAATGAATATAATTATTCAATTTCAAACAAAGGGTATTTATTGACAAAATTGATACCAAAAATATTCCGTATATTTTACTTATAATATAATGATTTAGTTCAATATTTTTGAATAATATAATGATTGCCATCATATCGTTTAAAACTGATGAAACAACATTTCTAGATAGAGTAATGACAATTTAGAAATATATTTATTTAATAAAGAGGAGTCCTAGATTTTAGGCCAAGCCCCTGGCAGCTTATACAAAATGTTAAGCACATATGCCCTGCAGGTTGCATAGCTTACCCCTTAAAATTGGTCACTATTTTGTTTCTCGTCCCTGCGGCATTTTGCACCATTAGCAAGTGGCTACAATCCTTGCAATATAACTTGGGTTTTATCTTCTATAGTTTTTAAATGTATAAAGGTTGAACATGAGGTGTATGCGGTGATTTTACTATAAAGTTGTGAAGATGTATAGTCTGGCAAACGAATGATCGAGTATGGAGTAAGCCCGGCAAATTATATATTTGTTTGCACAGTAATATGTAAAGATTTTACAACACCATATAGTTAAACGTAAAAGTTTTGAGAAGTCACCATTCAAATTTTTATTTTGCGTTTTTTTTTTTTTTTTTTTTTTTTTTAACTTTCTAGTTTATTTAAGGTAGCTAGGTGATCAATCTGACAAACTGAACGGTCGTGAAATGTAAAATTAACATGAAGTAAAGATGAAATGCTCGTGAGCAAATATTTACGTTATTCCACTTTGAAGACAACATGTTTATAGTGAAAATTCAAATTTGGCATGCCATATTTAAAGTTTAGTTAGAAACTTTTTTTGAAAGTTCAAAATTTTAATAAAACTTTTTTTATTAAAAAAAAAAAAGTTTTAAATTACAAATATTTGATGATTATAGTAGTTGTTTTACTGGATATAAATGACATAAAAAGAATCATGTGACAAAAAAGTTCCTTATTTGACTAATGGAAGCAGTGCAAGCACCCAAGTCGGTCTTACTTCCTTAAATATTTTTTTTTATATACCTTAAATATGATGATCTCGGGGTCATGAAATTTTTATCATAAGTATAATTGTTACAATTAAAATGACATAAAAAAGTAGTCGGTCTACTTTTGAAATTTTAGATCTGATGCAAGAGCATATTAGCGACAACTCTTAAAGCCATAGACCACATAAAACAGCATGTGCTTTTTAATGAATAAACACGAAATGGGATCTTCAAACTGAGGAAAATTTTTACCAGAATGTTAATGTAGCCCCACGAGAGAGCGTGAAAATATTGTAAAGTATGCAATTTACGTGACTATTCATGTTTCTGACGTCAGAAACATTAAAAAATAAGTAAAATAAAGTTGTGCAGGTTGCATAAATTGAATTTTCTGATCACTGCTACGGAGCTACAGTTGGGTTTTGAGACAAACTAATGTTTATGTAAGTCCCATCAAGTGTTTTGTGATATAAATGCTTATGTTTTCTTTTGGTCTATTCCTTTAAATTATTATTTTCTCCCTACAACGTTTGTTTATTTTTATTACAGGCTGTCAAAAGTAACATTGCACTTTTTAAATTTTGCTCTTTATTTTTATTGATTGATTGATTTATTGATTATTTTCATAGTTAACTATTATATGATTTATTACTCACTAACAAAATGCAAAAAATAAAAATGCAACTCAGCTTTACTAAGCTAAAAGTAACTTCTTTATTCACTTCTATTATTTACGTAAATGATGATAACAAAGCAAATATTTTTCCATTATAAATCAGAATTATACCAAACAACAATATAACTTGTTTATAGCTTATAATTACTAATGAGCAAAATAGAAAACTCACATGTAGTAATTATACTGTCTTTATAATTACTGATTGTTGCATTATATTTTAAAATAAAGACAACGCGTTTTAATTGCATTGTCGTATTTACAATGCATTATTATCATGATTTAAGGCAACTGTATCGCAATCTTTTTACTTCATAAAGAGTGTGCATTGTATAGTTTTTGAAATACTTGCATTTAAAAAAATCATCAAATTAGGTCATATATATATATATATATATATATATATATATATATATATATATATATATATATATATATATATATATATATATATATATATATATATATATATATATATATATATATATATATATATATATATATATATACATATATGTATATACCGATGCTTACCCGTGGAAGTGAACGTAATACACTTTACAAATTTTATGAAAAATGACCGTTCTACACTCTACAAATTCTAAGCTCCCCCATCTAGTTCTCATATTAAAACGCGTAGAAGCGCCAAACGTAGATCGTTCATTTTGAGTGAAATTTGTAAAGTGTAGTTGGTTCACTTCGACGGGTAAACATCGATATATAAATGCATAATAAACTTAGTTTTTATCATATATAATTAAAATAATAACCAACATACCTTATTATCTATAGATTAGACATGAAAACATTGATTTTGTATTTATTTTTATTTATTTACATTGTAACGGTTTAGTTATCCCTGCCATGATCTGATGTCACAATATTTTGAATTTTTAAAGGAATAGACCAGAGAAAAACATAAGCATTTATATCACAAAATACTTGATGGGATTTACATAAATAACTTTAGTTTGTCTCAAAACCCAACTGTAGCCCAGTAGCAGTGATCAGAAATTTCAATTTATGCAACCCGCACAACATTTTTCATACTAATTTTATTGCATGTTTCTGACGTCATAAACATGAATTTTTACGCAAATTGCATACTTTACAGTTTTTTCACGCTCTCTCGTGGGGCTACATTAACGTTCTAGTAAAAATTGTCATCAGTTTTGAAAATCTCATTTCGTGTTTATTCATTAAAAAGCACATGTTATTTTATGTGGTCTATGGCTTTAACTTGACTCTGTCTCATCAGCCAATCACAGTAAACTGTCACAATGAAAATAAATACAAAATCAACGTGTTAATCTCTAATCTATGGATAATAAGGTATGTTAATTACTTTTCTAATATAGCAATGATATAAAAAAGTAAGCATGCCTTTATACATAATACTAACATTAACTTAAAATATTTAAATTGCTACAATTTCTTGGTATAAACTAATATAGTTTCTTTTCCTCCTTTTAAGAAATTTATAATTTTTGATATGATTAACTTAAGGGTTGTATCTAGATGGCTTGTATCTCAAAATCTAAAAAGAAAACTTCCAAATTTTATAATGCCATGTTAATAGTAACAGCTACCTATGATAAAATTTTCAGAACCCGTGACCATCAGATACGAGAGAAATTAATTATTGAAATTAACATGGGCTCTTATGGGACTAAAAGTTCAAAAAATCATAATTAAAAATCTAGCATGGTGACCCCCCAAAATTTTTACATTTTTGAAGATACCTAATCCTAATGTATCACTGTACAAAATTTCAGATTTTTCTGTCTTTACAACTTTTTAGTCAAATCCCGCAGTAGCTGATTTCCCGCCTTAAGGATATATTTTAAGATTTCTCTCAAAATAAAAAATTTAATCATCTTATTAGATTTTAAAAATCTTTTCATCTTTAATATGATGTATTGTTCTTGTCTCTAAAGCAGTCTCGAAAAACAAAATATTAAGCTTATTTAATATTTATGGGATAAAATTTCTTTTACACAATAACTATAAAAAAGAAGAAGCAGGAATGTGTGTTACAAAGAAAATCAATGTATATAAGCAGCTCAAATTATTATACTTAAAAAAAGCTGCAATGTAGTAAAAAGAATACTCTGTCATGATATTTATGATATGATAACACAATATAAATTTTATCATAGCATATAGTCGCTACAGAAAAAAAAAAAAAAAAAAGGAGAAGTTTAAAATATTAAACATGTAAAATATATTTTTAGGATCAACGTAGCGTAAAAAGAACAAAAGCGAAAAATGATGAATATTTTGGTTTAACTCGGGTAAAGTGTAAAGTATGCCATAAACAGTATTGGAACATTATTTACAAACTTTTCTGTATAGCAACAGAAAGAGAGAGAGAGAGAGAGTGTATTGAAAAACATTTTAAGATTTATATTTTCATTCTTTGGTGATATATATTTAAAATATAATTTATTATTTTTTTATTTTATTTATAAAGTTTTAATCTTTCTTTCTCGTACAAAGAACAATTACATTTGGCTTTGATCCAAAATAAAGCAACAACATACATAATAATATATAATACAAGAATACAAAAGTGGTTACCATAGCAACTTATTATTTTTATTTTTTTACCATTGTTTTTAGAATATCGCATAATTTTCTTGCAAGAACATAAAATGTTACAAGTTGATGAGTTTTATTTTCTTGCCATAGTTATTATTACAAACGTATTTTGTTGTTATATTTATGTTAAAGTTGAAGCTAAAAAATTATCACATGACTATTTTATTTACTAGAGAAACATAATTGTCTTAAAAAAAAAGAGAGAGAGAGAAAAAAAAGAAGAAAAATTAAAAATGTTGAAAATTTTGTCTATACTTTTTATGTCAAATTGGCTCTAATGCTCCACGTAACTCTCAGTCTCATTACAAGAGATATCTGTAGCACTTTGGTATAAATTATCGGGAGATCAGACAAATTTTGGAGACTCAAATTTTATTAAAGTTATTTTATTTACAGCAGTTATTTATAGTTGAATTTAAAATGTAAATTATATCACTATCTATCTTCCACAAAGATTGTCAGTGGCTTTCTTGCGTCTTAGTAATTTTTTAACAAATAAGACAAAATTCAGTAGCAGATATTAACATTGCATCTTTTTTTTTTTTTTTTTTTTTTTTTTTTGCAATGTTTGACCAAGTATTATAAATTTTCATATCCCTATGCCAATTTTATTTATAAATAACTTTAATTTAACTCATTTTAATATAGCATTTAAGTATTCCTTTAAGGTAGAAAATATTTACTTTTTCTATTATCATCCAGTTTTGTCTAATAAATTTTTTAAAGCTTTCGAAGGAATACTTTTTAATTCCACCCATCAAACAAGTTACAGTATTTCCTAGCAACCATACAATTGAATTATGCAGCTCCGGCGGTCCAAAGCTCATGTAGATCACAGTATATCAAATAATGGGGCAGTTTTGTCTTATACATTCGTATTTATTTATTTTCTTTTTTTCTCCTTGACCTTTTTTAACCCCATCCCCCCTCCCTCCTTGTGTCATACTGATGATTTAGGACTAGATACCTGCCAAATTTTTCTTTTCAATTATCAATAAAGTATGATTTTATTATATGCGTACGCAGAACCACCTTAATTTTATTTAGAAGGTGCCTGTGTGTACGACAAAATGAGAGAGAGAGAGAGAGAGAGAGACGTCGTATAAATGAAGTAGAGTTTCATTAATTTTTAGAATATATTATGAATTATTAAAAAATAATGAAAAGTAAAGTATATAAATAAAATAATAGATGGTAAAATTTTCATTTGATTACCATTGAAATATATAGATTTTACATTTCAAGGGCCTAGTTAAATTTAAATTAAAAGAAAAAAAAACAACTAAATATCCTGATTACTTCTAAAAGAATTAGTTTTTTAAATTAATCCAGCATGATGATGTTTGTATGAAAGTTTTGGGTTTGTTTTGTTTGTATATCTCGAGAGTCGAGAGTATACGTACTAAAAAGATCCAGTTGTACATCTTAAAGCCATGCAGGACCTTTTACTTTAGTATTTGCTTTAGTCTTGTCAGACACACACACACACACACACATACAATTTCAAGCGAAAACCCTTTTCCTTTCTCTTTGGCTTCTCTCCAGCTAATAAAAACTTTGTTTCAAAAGCCTTTTTTTTTACTTTTTTACTTTTTTTTTCTAGCTATATCTTTTTCTTTTGTAATTTTCTGTGTAAAATCTAAAAAAATTCTCTATTTTTTTTACGGCATACACATCTCTCCCTCCTTTTTTCAACACACGTTTCATTCAAATATATATATATATATATATATATATATATATATATATATATATATATATATATATATATATATATATATATATATATATATATATATATATATATATATATATATAAATGTTGGAGACAAATAGTTTTGTTATACAATAAAATTTACTTGGTGTATCCCTAAAGAGCTCTCTCTCTCTCTCTCTCTCTCTCTCTCTCTCTCTCTCTCTCTCTCTCTCTCTCTCTCTCTCTCTCTCTCTCTCTCTCTCTCCTCTCTCTTTCTCTCTCAAAATGAATTAACCACGACAGCACGCCCAAACAGACAGTACACATACACACTTTACCCACTCACACAACTAAAAACAGAGAGACGATCGACCAACACATAATGCGGTATTTCATTTCTATCTCATCCTCTCTAACTTTTTGAATCTACTTGATTTTTTACCCTCATTTCAATAGTTGAAAATGCACTTGATATTAAATTTAGTACAATAGTTCATTTTTAATGCAGTTACTTTTCTAATTGCATTAAATTCTGATATATTTTATATATTATATATAATGAAAATTGTGGAATTCATTTATTCATATCTTATAGACTAAGAGAATATTCAAGCTTATTGAGAAATATACATTTGAAGTTGAAACATTTATAGAATTTTAATTTAAACAGACAACATTCATTATTTTTTAATGCATAATTTAAAACAATAAATTGCTGTCTACAAAAAATAAATAAATAAATAAATCAATCATATTGACATCACTTGATCAATATTTTCAATAAATGTAATAAATGTTACTAAAATGCAATTTTTACTATTATTTAATATTATATATTATAAAAAACAACATTGTAAATGCGTCAACAAAATTGCACATATTTTGTCGATCGTGAAAATGTGTCACGAAATTTTTCTGATATAAAACTTTTATGGATGAACTGCAGATGTAATCAATATAATCATTAAAGCGCAGAGGGAAGGTAGAGGACTAGAGGATAAATGTTACGATTTATTTTATTTTCTAAGAAAATTTTAAATACGCTAACAAAGCTATTTCCTAGAAATTTTATATATGTAATGTCTATCTACTTTTGTTTTTGCAAAGTAAAAAAAAAAAAAAAAAATTAATGCGTAACTTTTTTCCTTTTCCTTTTTTAAAAGAGTTTAATGTCGCGTTGATAATTCGCTATAAATTATTTGAATTTTGCACAAAAACAATCGTTTATTAAAATTATGGTTCAATAAATTTTGTTGAAATGAGAATGCAAGTGACTCTTGATTTTTGCTTTTCATGGGATTTTTTTCATTATTTTTAGTATTATTTTTTTTTCTTCTTTATTTAACGCTATAAAATTAATGCAGAGAAATTCGCACTGAAAATTTTTTGGCTTAAAATTCTGCGTAGGTTAGAGATTGGCACCAAGCCTGCTTCATGAATAAGACAACTACAATGCTTTTTCACATTTTGGCGTCTTATATATAATTTTTTTTTTTCTATTATTCATTTTTTTTTTTTCTTTTTTTTTTTTTTTTAGCTTTTCACTTTCTGTGCAACCACATTTTATAAAACATACAGTCATTGAGTCATATATATTTATATATATTATACATAAAATATAAATAATAATAATAACTTAGTAACGTATATATTATGAAGAAAGCTAATGTGACGAAAAAAAAATGTGCTTGCATGGTAAAATTATGAGAATAATTCTGCACTACCCAGCATGCCGATTTAATGCTAGAAATATTTTACTATTGCAGATAAATCAATAATTATTATTATTTTGGGGTGTACCGTACGTGTACACGAGACGAGTGTATAATATAATATAGTTGCTGCTATAGCGAAATTGAAGAGGCCACAAAATTTCTATCGATCGTATGTATATATTTTTGTTCCGAATAATCGAATATATTAACGTATTAGATTTATTATATACAATTATACATATATAGCAACCTTATATATTTATTAACTGTGATCCTGTGATACTGTTACGTGATATAAATAATAATATTATATATTAAAAAGAATGAACGACGTACTGCCCATGCAGGAACTGCCTGCGATATGCTGCTGCTGAAAAGCCAAAAACAATCACGCATAAATATACTTCATATTGAAAATGGCAAAAGTCCACATTCACTGCGGTTATTTATGTTTATTTATTGTTATTTATTTACTTTCTATGTTACAGGCTCTTTAGTTGCTGTTTGAAGGTGATTGATGGTTTGCTCCATACATTATGGTTTGCTCGGTTTGCTGCATTTACCTGTGCATTACTTTTTATTTTGCCGCGCCGCCCTTTTTGACGATTTTGGTACTTTAGTTTTCTCCACCAGAGTCCGCCACCTCGCAGACAAGCATTTCGATTTCGATTTTCGATTTCTGAATGAGAGCAGACGACAAAAAAATTAGCGACCGGCAGTAACGTCGAAGACAAATAAACAAAAATAATGGCATACAAATTAGTTTCGTAAGTATAAATAATACTGAAATATTCTTCAATATACTGATAAATATATGACGTAGGTTTGGAGTTCGGGCTGGTCTGGCTGGAGGATTTATTTACTGGACAAGAGAAGAGGGTCTGTGGGGTGATGCCAAAACATCCAATGAACTTTACCAAAGAACTTATACAAATGTCAGCAATGTGTTACGTGAGTCCCCTATTCAGGTAAATTAATCATTATTTTATCTTCCTTATATTCACTATTGTAGTATAGGTGCATTTTTTGTTGTGTTGAAGTCAATTAGGGCACTAGATAATCTGATGTTCTATGAGCAGCTGTCATGATTTTTTGTTTCATACAGCAAAACATCAGTCTCTGTACCGATATGGACACAGTAAGTTACAAATAATTTACAAAGCATTGAATATATATTATGGAAAAATCGTAAATGTTGCAACATAGTCACAAATATAATACAGGCCATGATAGAGAGCGGGTTCGGTTGTTGGCAAAAAATATATTGAAATGTCATCGCCTTTTACTTCCTTTGCTTTGTAAATATATACATAAATTATATGCAGTATTCAGTATGCATGCCGATCAGATTTTCCTTATATCCAATAATATATACGTATATTTCAATCACTTTAATTATTTCTTTATAATGGCTGTTAAGAGTGCAGATCTTATACTGTAATTTGCAGTAAGTATGCCACAGCAAATTAAAATGAAAAGTGATTGATGTTTGAATATCGAAACTTTAACGCAATCGTGCAGATTTCTTCAGGAGGATTGTATATTTAACTGCACAAAGGAAAGAACACACTTACCTGTATATTGGATATAATTTCTGGCACATAGATGACCCAATAACAAAGAGTTCAGGTGTGTTTGCCAGCACCTGCTTAGGTCCTAACAAAATGAAGCTATGGTGAATAACGTTGGCTCTGCTATAGTGTTGCATGGTTTGCGACAGGTTGGGGTAAAGCAAACTACATCAACAGTTTTCCCTATAAGCAAAGCAAGATCAATCCATAAGAAAAAATTCTTTGCAATGGATCAAAAAAGTTAAGGTTTCTTCCGAGATCAGCGAAATACAAATATTTGTATTTTGCTGGTCACGGTTTCTTCCATAACAAACACAATATGTAAAATTTAAGTTTTTTTCAACAATCGGTGGGGGAAAAAAAAAAGAAAAAAATCATGCTTGTAGGGGAAGCAGTTTCGCCTAGGACAGTGGTCAATCCTTATTGCACTTTAAGCTCCGCCCCTGGGATAGCGTCCATAAAGTTAGCACAGTTGAAACTCTTATTGCTACAATAAGAAGGACCACTCACCTAGGTTTTAATAATGATTATCTTAAACTCTCTCTCTCTCTCCCCCTTTGTGCTCCAAACCACAAAAAAAAAAAAAAAAAAAAAAAAACGATCACCTAATGCTGTTTAAATGGAGCTACTTATTTTTTAAAGCAAGGCAACATTACTGAACATCATTACAATAATGCTGTTCGTAAACCTTGTTCTCTTGCACCAAAAAATGCGCATTCCATTTGAATAACCATAGGCGATCGTCATTTTTGGTGCAGAGAACAGGGTTTACGAACAGCATTTATAGTTTGCTTTAGGTTGGGGGAGAGGGGGAACAATAAAACAAGAGACGTAAGTATTGTTTGTAAACTCTGTTTGAAGGTACAATTTGTTTATTTGTAGCAAGATGTTTATATAGAAGGTGGTGTAGTTCGCCTAAGTAGCAGCAGGGATGAAACGTCATACAAGGTGAATCAAAACAAGTGGGGAAATTTCAAACGCCGAAAGAAGGGGAATTTTTTGTCCCTTTTCCTCTTCCACCTGAGGACCACGTGGAGCTGTTGACATTCACCTTGTATTACGTATGTCAAAATTCAAAGTTTTATGAAGGAAACCGAGTTCTGACGACAGTAAATGGGTGTATTATACCATACCACCTTCTATATAATTATACATCTTGATTTGTAGTAATTTTGTGCAGCAAAATACAGTCCGTGCTACCTAAGGATGTTTTTGATTAATCGAAATCGAGCCACGAGCCATGCGCTCAAGGTCACTAGGAGGTGGGGTAATGTTAACTAAATGGAGATTTTTAGGTGCTCTTTTATTAGTCGCATCCTTAGGTGCCGTGGACTGTAAATATTTCCATTTAAAACAATGTTCTTTATCAATTTGCTGCGCAAAGTTGTAACAAATACATGAACATGCGAATGCACCTTTATGTGCTCTAAACCATGAAAAAATTATGATCATCTAATGCTGTTAAAATGGAATTGCAAAATTTTGGAAGCAAGGGAACGGGGTTTACAAACATCATGCACCCTTAAAGGCTTAGAACACCCTGAAAAAAAATGTCTAATATGCTCAGTGATGTGCTCAAGTAATTTTCTCTTTTGATTGATAATGTCATTATCATATGACGAAAGCTCTCAAGTTATAAAGAAACTTTTATAACATTATACTGTGCCATGCAAGACCTCGACCTCTCCATAGAACTTCTACTGTGGTAAGGCCCTTGCTGGTTTTTCTATCCTTTTCTTTATCATTAATATCTCAACATACCTAAATATCAACGTTGATTTGGCTAGTCATTGATTTCTAATTTGTTTTCCATTCACAAAATGGCAGATGCAGGTTTATGAAGTTACAGCTTGCCTGTTTCCGCGCTTGTAGACCAGTGATCCAGTAGGAAAAAAAAAAAAAAAAAAAAAAAAGTGGTCTATGACGTGATAAAACCGCATCTGTCATTTTGTGAACGGAAAATAAATTAGACGTCAATGACTTTGGCCAAATCAACGTTGATATTTAGGTATGTTAGGATATAAGACATGTTTTTTGTTCAAGGTGTTCTATGCCTTTAAACTTATAAAACTTATGTTACTCTAATTTATAATAATCAGTCTCACAATTTCCTGACTGCTAAAAGAATTAACTTTAAATGTTGGGGAATAACATAAGCAAGGTAATGTGCATGCTGCAGCTTAAAGGAGTTATTTAATAGTAAATATAACAATTTCTAGGGTGTTTCTTACTATATAAATTTGTAAGACAATTTCTGGCTATAAATATCAGCAAACCAAAACCATCAGTTAATGGTAATGTCCCCTATAAGAATATTGTACTTGCATAACAGGTCAAAAAGTACATTATTATTTTCTTCTTCTTCTTTTACTCCCATTTGTAATCCAGAGAAATGGATATTTGAAAGTAAATTAATCGGGCATTATTTTTGTGTCAAGAACTTTGTTGTTGGTTCTCTTGGTCTCACAATTATCACAATACTTGTCATTATTTATTTTACATGTAACAATTACTTCTCTCTCTCAATTCGATTTGTTTGAATTATAAGAAAATAAATTTTAGATAAAATATAATCATGGCATTCATCCATTGATTTTTTTTTTTTTTTTTTTTTTTTTTTTTTTTTTAATTTGATAATGTCTAATTTTAAGGCGGGAAATCAGCTACTGCGGGATTTGACTAAAAAGTTGTAAAGACAGAAAAATCTGAAATTTTGTACAGTGATACATTAGGATTAGGTATCTTCAAAAATGTTAAAATTTTGGGGGGTCACCATGCTAGATTTTTAATTATGATTTTTTGAAGTTTTAGTCCCATAAGAGCCCATGTTAATTTCAATATTAATTTCTCTCTTATCTGATGGTCACGGGTTCTGAAAATTTTATCATATAGGTAGCTGTTACTGTTAACTTTCAAATGGCATCATAAATTTTGGAAGTTTTCTTTTTAGATTTTGAGATACAACCCATCTATATACAATCCTTAAGCTTAAAAACCCATAAAATTTTAAGGATTCAATTTGTTGCAACATGTAAAAGTTGAACTTAGTTAATTTGTAAATAGGCTCATGGGGATTAAAGAGAGATAGAGAAAGTTAAAAAGTTTAGGAAAAAAAATGTGTACTATTTGCTCCTATAAAGTATGCAGAATGTTTTACAAACATGAAGTACAGGTTGCTTAGCTTACAAGGGGTAGCCAAATTTAGCAGCAGTATTATTTTGAAGTAAGGGTTGAAATTAAAAATCCACCCTCTTTCAGACACTTACTAGGTCTTGGCTTGTAATTAAAATCATAAAATCCAATTTTTTAATATTTTCATTTTAATAACTTTTATTTAGGGGTAGTTTGGGGTTTACACCTCAAATCTGTGATCAGTAGATCAGGTGCTTTCCAAAAATATGCATGTTGTCAGGATTTGCGACCTTAACTATCAAAGCCACAAAAAGAAGCAATCCTCCTCTTTTTTAAGGGTTGAATACTTTGGGTCGATTTCAAAAATTTACATATTTTTGGAAAGCCCTCAATGTGCTGATCACGTATCCATGGTCTTACCTCCAAACCACCCCTAAATAAAAAAGTTATTAAGGGTAATAACAAACACTTAATAGTTGATTTTATTATTTTAATTAATATCCAATGAGTATATCGGTCTTGTTGCGAGCAGTACATATGTGTAACTTGTTATTTGTCGCGCATAGCAATATGTGTAACTTGTTTTTTATCAAACTAAGAAGTAAGCAAAATAAGGAAGTCGTTTCCGAACGTTATGTAGATGGCGCTCGACTTACACAATATTGCTTCGCGTGACAAAAAACGAGTTACACATTTTGCTTCGCGTGACAAAAAAACGGGTTACACGCTTTGCTTGCAACAAGATAGATCATGTAATGGTGATGGGTTTTGAATTTCAACCCATATTTTTTTAATTTATTGAACATTCTATTTGGTAAACTTTGCTTCACCTGCTGGCTATGCAAATGAAAGAAATTTTGCTGTGAAAATATTTAATATTTCTTCTATTAGCTCTTAGTTAAAAGGATTATCTTCTCAAGATTTTTAATTAATTTTATTTGCTTTATTTCTTTCTGTTATAGGTTCCTACCGTTTCTGTGCCTAAACCTAATGAAATTGGAACTTTCCTAAGAGTTAATTGGAATAAAGCAATGTATGGTTTATTTGATGGAATTCAAGCTACTCCTAGCAAACTTAAGGAATGGAGTGTGAAAGGTTATGAATCTGTTAGTAAACTTTTGGACACTCCACCAGCAATTGAAGAAGCTGCAAAATAATTGAGATTTTTTTCCATTTAAAATTCTATAGAGCAATTTTATTTCTTATACTGAGCTATTTGTATATTATTTTTCAAAGTAAAAAAAAAATAATAATAATAAAATAAAAAATATGAAAAGCTCACTTATTCGTTAACTAGGTTGTGTAAATTCTTGTAAATAAAATATTAATAGATTGTCCAGCATAAAAACTACTGTATTTTTTTTTCACTTTTAATCAATTATTATTACAATAATTTTTTTATTAGTAATTCATTCACCCATCCGTACTTTAAAAAAATTATAATTTACAATACTTTGTTAAAATGAAATAACATTTTTTTTTCTTTAAATATAAAAATGCTATACAAGAAATTGGAAAATAATAATAAAAGAAATAAAAAAAAGGTTTTCATACTTTTTCTTTTTCAGGTCTTTATATGATTTTCACAGTTTTACAAGTTTGTTTTGTCAAAAACAAAAAAAACACTGGGTGTGATAATAATAAGCAAAAAAAATCTCTAACAATTACTGATTCTTTTTTGTTTTTTAAATACATTTTATGATTCACAGTTTCAGATATGAAATTACAGCACTTTCAAACAATTAGTTCAATTATTTCAAAATACTGTCATTTCAAGTTTGGTTTTCCATTGTATGAGCTCCTTTATTTTTAATTTTTTTTTTTTCTCACAATATAATACAAGGATATAACTCAATTTTCATATGAAAACAAGAAAGTATTTGTTTTGAAACAGATACTAACAATACAAGGGATAATATTCTTTATTATTACTATTTAATCAAAACAAAATTATTATAAAAATAAGGGAAAAAATTAAAAGCATTACTTTGGCAAATGTATAAAAATAGCCAATGCTTAAAGAAAAAAAATAAAGCATTAAATGCTAATAAAAAGGAAGAGGGGGAGAAACTAGTTAAAACATAAAACTGTCATATTTTTAAGACTTTGTTTGAACTTTAATTTGGATATTTTAAGACTTTAAAAATGAACTTTTTAATCTGTTTTACAGACAGTTTCAATAACATTAATCCTATTTTAGGGCAAAAATTACAACTCTAAAACAGGATTAATGCTGCTTTCTATTTTTAATAGAATATGCATTTTTTTTTTAAATTAAAGTAAAAAATTATAAAACAACAAAAGATAATTATTTATACCAAATTAAAGCCTGTGAAAAAAAATAAGACAGTATTACGTTACAAATTTTAAAAACTACATTCTACAATATTTTATCAAGTTTTATCAACATGCACAATTTTGATTTTCTTTTTCTTTTTTTTTATATCCTTGCAAAATATTAATATTGAAAAGTCCATGATGCAGCCACATTGCAGTTAGATGTTGTTCCCATGTCAGGTATATGAGAGAGGGGGGAAGAGAGAAAGAGGGGAGATTTCTCCAGTTTATTCTGCTTCAACTTTAGCTTCTGCCTCTGCGGGAACCTCCGAGGCTAGAGCCTTCTCTGCCTTCTTCTTTTTCTTCTTGGCATTTTTAGGGTTGGCAGAGGTTTCCAGGAGGGACTAGAAATATAATTAACCATTGTATTTAAGTTTATAACCACAATAATATTATGAAAGTAAAATAAGCTTTGGATTTTGTAAACTTTCGATTTCAAGAATTTCTCAATTATATATTTCAAATACTTGGGCACAAGTATAAACTTTATTGAGTCAAATGGGGTGAAATTGAAATCATATCAGTCCCGCTTTCAAAGTGCTCCAAGATAGGAAAAAGTGAACGCTTGCACGTGATTGGAGATTCAATTTCACCACGGTTGACTACTCGTTTTATTTAGTAGCCAGCTAAAATTAAGATTCTTTATAATTAAAAAAAAAAAAAAAATCCTAATTATAAAATAATAGGGGTGGGGGGACGAATGACAAGCTTTTAGTAAGCAAGAGTAATACGTTATGTTTGAAGATTTGGTGAAAAAGCAAAAACTTTATTTGTTAGCCTAAAATTGTAACAAATAAAATAAAAGTTTTATTTATGGCGAGTTTGTGATGGCTGTGTGTTTACTTAACATATGTTTTAGAATCATGAAATTTCTACAATAATAAGTGGGTGAAAAATTGAGGTAACAGTTGCCCTATCACCCTGAGGGCAAAAGTCACTCCATCTTATAGAAATTTTTTAAAGTCGTGTTATTTTAAAGAAAAAAAAATACCTTGAGATCAGCATCACTAACTGAGAGCTCAGATTTATAAGCCTCGGGGTCAAACTGCAGTCCAGTAATACGATGAGGACCATTGGGCATAAGCAGCACTGTGAACTTGAAATGAGCCACTAACTCACCTAAAACAAAACAAATCAACCATGTTAACACAACATAATAGATGCAGGAACTCAAATGTTAACAGAGAATTCGTCAACAAATGTATAGTTTCTCTCTAGGCAATACTGTGCTGGGACATAAGATAGAGGTCTCACAGTAGCGGGGAGAGAAGCTAAGTTGATGTACGTCCATATGCAGTGCCCAAGCTGTCCACAGTAACTCTCAGATAACCAAGAGTTACCTCAGCAGGACTCGAGTCTGCTGGACGATGTTATGAAAACTACAAGTAACCATCTCAGTTAATATGAAAACTGTAAGTAAATTTACAGGAAAACTGTTCTTCAATTACTGCATTAACTCTCTCTCTCTCTCTCTCTCTCTCTCTCTCTCTCTCTCTCTCTCTCTCTCTCTCTCTCTCACTCTACTTTCCAAACTTTACCACTGAAACAAAGATAATGTAAGAAACTTACTTTTTTCTTTTAATTTATAATTTTCTGAGCGATTTCCTAGCCGAATAATGTATTATTTATTTAATTTTACTGAAAGTAAATTATGGTGCACTTGCAAAGCTATTTGACGTGTGATAATGATTTTTGCTACACTACATAAAACAAAACATCATTTTAACTTACTTGGTTTCTCATAAAGCACCTGGAAAGGGTCAATAAGTTTGTGGCTAAGGCACTCGACAACTCCCATCTTAGCCTTGCCTTCCTCTTTCAGAAGTCGAAGGTTGAAGGGCATATTGCCATAATTCTTCGACACTTCGGCGTAGAACATACGTGACGCCTTCAGCTTTAACTGATAATTCTCTTCAGTTTTCTTGAAGATCGTCACTCTTGCTTCGCCTTCCCTGCCCTAAAACAAAATTGAACATTTTAAGCAACAATCTAAAACTTTCAAGTAGGAACTATGCCAGCTATTTTGTAGAGTCCAATTAGTAAATTATTCCATTAAATTTAATATATTTATAGTCTTGTTAAAAATAATGAATTCTTAGATAATATTAAGCCATACATTTCTGGCCCAATTGGGGACAGGAGAAAAAAAGATGAAGAGAGATAGAGATACCTTGATTTAGCTGTAAAATAAAATAAGAAAAGAAATATATTTACAAATTTTTGGTGGTCTCTCTACTGTATACAAAGGTACAAAGAATCTTCCCAAGTTTGATTATTAATATTTATTTAATTGCAATACACAAAGCAACAATACTTTATCAAGGTACATTGAAGTATCTTTCAAGAAGCCCAGATTTTTACAATTCAAGTCCCTAGAACCTAGAAGATACTAACAAACTGAGAACTGCGAATGAATTATTTTTAAATTGATACTTACATTTAAGTGGCAATTGTGTTTTCTCAACGAAAGAAAAAAAAAAGTTATTGAAATTTCTTACGGGTCTAAAATATTTGGAACTTTCTAATGTAAGTAGATGACTTATGTAATTCAATAAGGATTCCCACTCATAAGTACTGGTCAGCTGGAGACTTGTATTATGGGCCAAAATTACATTGATCAAATCGGCAACACAATGTAACTTCCAGGATAAAATAAATCAAAATGCAACAAAAAATGGAACAACAATACTCTCTTTGTTATAATCCCGCCAACAACTTAGTATTATTATTTAGTGCATAGTATTTCTAATGTACTTACAATTCCCTCCCCAGTGCTGATAAGAACATCCATGGCATAAACCTCATTAGGTCCAATATCAAACTTCTCGTGTTCCTTCCTCTGGGCATCATTGGGGTTCTGAATGACGGTCTTCTCTCCATCAATCTTGAACTGCTTCAGCTGGTGGCTTAACATGCCTTCGATTGGCTTACATTTGTATGCCTCCGAAACCTTCTGTACTGCATCTGTTATCTGGTATGTCTATAACAAAAGATATTTAAATTTTAAACTTAGAAAGTAGCAAGGAACAAAATCCTTACAACAAACAAACATAAAATAATAATAATAATAAAAAGTCAAGATCATACAGAAATACTTAAAGGCGTAGAACACCTTGAACAAATAAATGGTTCGTAATTTCCATTTTGTGCATGGAAAATAAATTACAAATCAATGACTTCGGCCAAATCAACATTGATTTTCAGGTTTGTTAGGATATTACACAACTTTTTTGTTCAAGGTGTTCTACGTTCTATGCCTTTAATTATTACCAGAATGTACTTGAGACTAGTTCACATTATAAACTATAACTGTACTGGCTTAATTTTTTTTAATCATAAAATAAAACCAATACAAACTTCATTTTCATAATATAATAAGGTAAACTAAAAAAAAAAAGTAATAATAATAATAAAAACAGGGGTAATTTTACTGCATTTTCTTAAAGTGGACATCGTCCTGAATTGATAGAAAACAACAAATATTTTTTGTGTTCATTAAGTATATTTATTTAACTTTTAAAACTTACAAAATGATGTAATGGTCAGAAACTTTTTCATATGCCCACATGCATAAGTTACTGAATGTGGTGCCATTTTTCAATTTCAAAATTAAATTAAAAATATTTCAGGTCATCCGGATAGAAATGTCATATTAGAATTTTTTTTGTGATGCGACCTTGAATCTTACTTGTTCTTTTCATAGAGCTCATAGTTGCATGTCAAAAAACTCTAATGTGACATCTCTATTCAGAAGAACTGATTTAATGAACTCAAAAATTAGAAACTCATGTATCAATCGATTCAGGACAATGTCCACTTTTAGAATATAAAATAAAAGTACATTTTTTTTTTTTTTTTTTTTTTTTAATCTTCCTAAATTTATTTTAAAGTGTGAACTAGCCTTAACAATATGTATAGCTTCTCTCTAGGCAATACCGTGCTGGGACATAAGATAGAGGTCTCACAGTAGCGGGGAGAGAAGCTAAGTTGATGTATGTCCATATGCAGTGCCCAAGCTGTCCTCAGTAACTCTCAGAGAACCAAGAGTAACCTCAGCAGGACTCGAGTCTGCTGGACGATGTTATGAAAACTAAAATAGTAACCTTCTCAATTATCATGCAACCTAACTACTATGCCTTTGTTACCTACTGTATATAAAGTAAGGAATTTTTACGTTTTATTAATTTTCTATTCAACGTGTTCTAATCTCTTTCACCATTATTATTATTAACATATATATCAACCACTATGGTTTTTTTCTTCATTTTTATAAAATTCAGCTGATATATTTAACTGGGCTAAATTTTGTTCAGCAAATTGTTTTGCAAAGCATGCAAACACAACTTAATGCCTTCTTTTCCCAATACAATCACGTGCAATAAAATCTGAAGAAATGACATTAACATTCTCCGCAACACACAAGCAATCCTTACATCATTGCCAGGTTTGAGCAGCCTTAGTGCGGCTTGAGAGGCGAGGTGAGCTGCCAACATAACATCTGCTCTGCGTCCCGTCACCTTGTTCTCCTTGGTCGCACCGATCACCAGGGAGTGAGCCACCACAGCGATGAAACCATCAACGTGAGCACCAAGATCACTGCAAACAAAGAAATATATCATTAGATTACATTCTTTTTCTGGCTCACTAGAAAATTTTAGGCCTACAATATTTATTAAAAATGTAATGTTTTTTTTTCAGCAATTTAGCTCTAAAACATAAGTTAGAGGTCTCACACATGCACAGAGAAAAGCTAAGTTGATCTTAATTATTGCCAAAATAAGATGAGAGGTTATTGCAACTGGAAGCACCCCCTTTTCTCAGGTTCTAATCAGGTTATAGGAATAAAATTGAACATATGGGACAGTAAACGGCCACCAGCATTTTTTTATTGTTCAAATTTACATCATGACATCACCACAGTACAAATTTGAACAAAAATTAAGACCAACACCCTCGTAATGTGCACATATTGGACAATAAATGTCTCAACTTTTAAATTTTTAATTATTAAGTTAAAAATCCTCATGGCGGTTTACTATCTGTGATGATTGATATGTTAACTTCAATATCTGGGGAAAGTTGTTTCAGAAAAAGGAGTGCCTTGCCTCTGCTCAGATTTTGGCCAGAATGTCCATAGGCAGTGCACAAGCAGTCCATAATAACTCTCAAATAACCAAGAGTTATCTCAGCAGACTTTGGAATATGTTAAGTTATTATAATACTTACATCTTAACAAGGTCATCTTTCTTGATAATGTAATCAGGCTCACTAGCTACAGGAGAATAATGGCAAATGCAGTTGTTCACAGATATGCAGGTAGGGAATGCAATTCCTAAAACACACAAAAAGATATGCAGTTTAGAATATTGCATTCAAAACGTCCGAAAATTTTGTAACCATTTACACACTCCCTCTTACTCTTAACTCCCTTTCTGTATGAGCTTTATGTGTTTTGTTTGGGAATGTAGAATTTAATTAATAATCAAGTCGTATTTATAATATAGGCTGGGAACAAATTATAAAATTTGATACGAGGGGGCATAAAAACAAAGTCTTCCACAATTATTTTATTGAATTGAAATAACTTCATGAATGCACCAGTCAGATTTTTACTTGTGGAAGCGTACTACAGTATACTTGTGTGGATATAAGAGATCTTGTATAATCTTTGATTATTATTAGAATGATAGATTTTAAATTTTTTTTAAACCTAGTTAAAAATAAATAAATAAAAAAAATAACATTTTTGTAACAATGGATACAATTCTTACCTTTCTTTAGGTCCTTTTCTTTCTTAAAAACTTTGCCAGTTTCTTCTAAAATCTGAGTATCTCCAAATTCACAGATTTCTCTAACTGAGGCACCTTCAATGCATTTGTCATTTATTTGTTTTAAAATGCCTGAAACACAAAGAAAATAGAAAAAAACTTAATAAAATATTAAACTATTGCGTTCAAATATTTTACACATTTAAACTTCCTAATTATAAAAATTATATTATAAGAAGAAAAAAAATTATGTAAGCAGCTAATTGAAATTAATTGCACTGAATTCTTCAAGAAATACATCGAGGGTGCTCCGCTATAATGTCTTAAAGCCCTTGTCAACTTACTTTTTTATCATTTAGAATACCAATACATACCTTATTATCCATGAATTAGACACCAACACGTTGATTTTGCATCTATTTTCATTTTGACTGTTATATCACCTATCTGACGTCACAATGTACAGATGAGGCCGTGATAGGGGTAAAGAACTTGAGGGAAATGGCTTAATTTATCCCATGACCAGAGCGGTGACTGTGATTGGCGGCGGTACATTGTGACGTCAGATACGTGATATAACAGTCAATATGAAAATAAATACAAAATAAATGTGTTGGTGTCTAATGCATGGATAATAAGGTATGGTAATTATCAATCTAGTATTCTAAATGATAAAAAAAGTAAGTTGACAAGGGCTTAAAGTACATTTGACCTTGAAAAATATTTGTTGCTGCAAATGACGTGAAACAGATAAATCCAAAAATTTGGGTCGATCTGACGATTTTTTATTTTTCAAGGTCAAGTGGACTTAGGACATTATAACAGAGCAAATAAACAGGGGCTGAGCAATGAGCCCCGAACAAAAGTGCAGAAGTGACATTTAAAATACATTGACTGGCGCTAGCAATGTTAAAATTTCTTCGAACGAGAGGGTGGCCATACACCTACCATATACCTAAAATTAACCGACTGACTAGATTTTCAGAATGTATTATTTGCGTTTTTATTTTATTTTATTATTATTTTTAAAAATATGTATAGTTTCTCTCTAGGCAATACTGTGCTGGGACATAAGATAGAGGTCTCACAGTAGCGGGGAGAGAAGCAAAGTTGATGTACGTCCATATGCAGTGCCCAAGCTGTCCACAGTAACTCTCAGATAACCAAGAGTTACCTCAGCAGGACTCGAGTCTGCTGGACGATGTTTTGACACGCTGTTTTTGTTCAATGAAGGAAACCAGTGATGACATACTGGAACTACAATTGAAACCTTTTTTTATTGATATTTTATTCATTACAATGTATTTACTACAGCAAAATATGATTAAATATATTTGAACAAAAATTTAATACCATTAGATTTTATGGTAGCTCTTTCACATATGGATTGAAAGTACTTGTTTGATTAAAAAAAATGCCACTCTCAGCTCACGTGACCTATCTTAACCTTCTTAATCTAAAATCGGAAGTGAAGTAGTGGTTTACTGGGTACAGTATTATTATGAATTATCTTTTTCATTTTGATTGGGAAAGACTACATCAACCTTGTTGTGAGCAAAATGTGTAACTTGCTTTTTATCAAGCAAAGCAAAATGTGTAAGTCGTTTCCGAACGTAATGGAGATGGAGCTCGACTTACACATATTGCTTTGCGTGACAAAAAACGAGTTACACATTTTGCTCGCAACATCGACATACTACTCTATGTTGTGTTCTAGTATTTCTTTCTAATTAATAATGCTATTACGATGTCGAAAGCCAACATTATAAGCAAACATTATACAGTAACTACAACTCTGAGCCTTGGACACCTCGATCTTTCCATAGAGCTTCTATTGTGGTATGGCCCTTGCTGGTATTCCTAACGTATTAACCGTGGTGTTTTTTCCCCTTGTAATTTTGATTTAGTTTCAGTAATCATACATACAAACCGGTATGTGGTTTATAGCCTTTAGGACTTCTAAATTTTCAACAGATAAAGAGTACTATTGAATATACACTACCAGTATGTACAAATACCAGTAATGAATTATTGACGGTTTACATAACTCATACAAAAATCGTTTACTCCATTTAGTGACCTATTTTATTTCCCAATCACGCCTCCAGTTAGCAATTTTGCAGATTGACTTATTGTAAAAGGTAGTTTTTGTATAAATAAAGAATTATGTTGTTGGGAATAATGTGGGTAACCAATTATTCATATAAAAAAAGTATGTACAATTTCCTACTCTAAATGTGGGTTCAATATCTATCACATGATCTAGTACATAATATAAATTAAAGTGTTGTTCTGATCTTACGATGCTTATTATAATGAATGTAATATATGTATGTATGTATATATATGTATACTAGATCATACGAAATCGTGGGAGAAAGAAATCAGCGAGACCTAGATATGTATATAATCCGTGGGGGGTCTGCGATTTTGCAGCAACTATTGTTGCCCTGATATATAGTTATATGATAAATCAATTCTAGTGGATACTGAAGCCAACAAGGTCTGCTTTTTTATCCTTTCATCAAATAGCTTCCAGGTCATTAAAAAGAATTTTAACTTGAAATATATCCTTGAAACTTTTCTGACCTTGGAAATTCACTGTCACTTTCGAAAATCGTAAAACATGAATCGAAGATTATTAAATAATTAATAAATATTACTTATAATATACAATTGACAGTAAATATTTCTACATAAGCCAATTATTTAAAATTTATTAGCTGAAATATGCGTGCACATGGCAATCATAACCGGCCATGCTACCCGCCATATGGCCAAGCGGCGTCGTGGCAAACTTTGAATCTCGATATTTCAGAAACCATAAAATAAGCATTAATTATTTTTACCTCATATAAAGACCATATATTTAACTTACGATTAACAATATCTCCAGCCATTTTATACTTTGTGACCACCAAGTCCTCAGCGATTGTTTTCTCTCCTTCATCTTTGTCCGCCATTCTTGCTAGCTTTTTTGCCCCCGAATGTCACGTGACTTCTTGGGCGGGAAATAAATACAAATGACGAATGCAATTCAAATGGCTCCAATTTTGAGTTTTTTCTTGTTTTAAATTTTCATTTTTTTTTTTTATAAATGGTTTTATCTTAAGAAATTTCTAAAAATTTTAAAATCGCAGCTCCTATCTCAGTTCTTATTAATTAAATAATAATTTAAAACTTTATTACGATGCTGAGGTTGGTTGAGGTGCATTGGTTTGATTGGATTGAATTTAAGGTAAAATGCAATGATAAATTTAATTCATTTTATGTTATTTGCACTTAATTTGCATATTTATAATAATTAATTTCATATATAGTGCATCACTAACTGTCAAAACAATAAACTGCAACTTTATGCAAATAATAATTATATTTACAGTTAATAATTAGCAGAGGAAATCCATAATTTTAATTTAAACAGCTTTTTTATGCAGTAAAACCAACAAAAGCACTTTAATCAATATAAATAAATAAACACCATGATATAATAAAAATAAACACCACAAAACTTAAGAAATAAAAGTATCAAATAATAAAATATAATAAATACCCTGAAATTGAGCTTGCATTTGAAAAACGAACCAATTAAAGCTCGTACTTAAAGCTTAACATTTGAGCTAAAATTTGAAGGAAAAAAAAAAAAAAAAAAAGCTTGCCTAAAATTTTATTTTTATTTTAGCTCTTACATTTCCTTGAGCTAGCTTGATGTTTTCAAGCTAAAAGCTCACAACCCGGGTTGAACGTTTTTAAAAGAAAAACGAGTATCTGAAGATTTTGGCCCACTCAGGTGCTCGTATTGGTTTAAATTTATCAGGGGCGGCTCGTGAAGTTTATGACTAGGCAAGCACTCGGTGATAGCTTATATATTCTGGGGGGGGGGGGGGATAGCCCGCCGCAGGCGCCGATTTTTTTTAGACCACGTGGTTCCTTATAATCTTTGATTTTCGACAAAAAAAAAAGCATATTATCTGAACCTTAAAGCAACAATCATTTTGATTTTTTATAACGAAAATTTTCAAAGAAATTGTGCTGTTAACATTTTTTTTTTTAATTATATATTTTATTTACTATAATGACTAATGAATAAACTATATATAAAAGAGTATTGTAAAAGTAGTGTATAAATTAGATTTTTCACAAAATCGTACGTAAATATTTTCATGAAGAGCATGTTATTTAATATTATTATTGCGCATTTATTTTTATTTTATTCTCTTCTGTACAAACATTTATTCATATAAATGTATGGCATTATTTTATAAAAAATAATAATTAAAACGTGACTTTTTTGTTACTATAATTAAATTATATTGGATCGAATTTAACTGCAACTAGTGCAACTATACGGTACAATTGGGCTATTCAGTTTTTATTTCAAAAGAAAAGAAGAGAGAGAAAGAGAGAGAGAGAGAGAGAGAGAGAGAGAGAACTAACTGCCGATTAGATAATTGCAAATGTACGGCCCCATTTATCGTTTATTATATTTGTTTTGCTTTAATTTATATGCCAAAGCAAACTATATAAAAAAAAATTAAAATATTTGATTTTTAAATCAGTTTACAAACACCATGCCCGAAAAAAACTAAACACTGTCATTTTTAATTACACGGTTTTTATTATTTAAAAATTGACAAAATAAATAATAACTTTAGCTAAATTCAGGCACATTTGTTAATATTTCCCCTCCCTTTTTCGGTACAATAGATCATTTTAAAAATAAATAGTCCTCTCCGTTATACCTTTTCCAGGTTATTCTTATAATAATATTTTTAATGGAGCTTGTCGGTTTAGCGTGCGGGCAAACGTGGGGATGTTATATAAGGATCCTCTAATGTAACATTTATGCTTGGGCTTATAATTGTATTTTTTTTTTTTTTTTTTTTTTTTTTTTTTTGCGATTATCTGAACAAACTACACCAATTCCGTATATTTAAATGAGAAAAACTAGACACACTTTTACGTTTTTAAAGCCATAGAATTTTTTTTTTTAAGAATTTTTGACAGTGATTATCCTTCATATTGAGCTCATTTACTGTAAAAAGTTTCAAAAAATAAAAACCGCGCTTTGTCTCGATCTCTCTCTTTATTTTTTGTTTATAAATAATATTCTTAATATTTTTGGCTATGTATAAATTACAAAATAATAATAATAAAATTTAAAAGACATCATCAAATCACGCCAGTGAAATTATTTAAAAGTATAATATATTATATATAAAGCAAATAAGGTAATTGAGAGCAAAAAATTGCATTTAATTGATTCATGTAATTTACTATTCATGTTTTTAAAAAATGAAATTTATTTAAAGTGTGTGATCTATTGATTTACACATATATCCAAAGTTTCATATTTTTAAAACACTTTTTACATATAAATTACACGACTTTTTATTCATATTTTAGCATAGACTGCAACATATCACGCTATTGCTAATTAGTCGTTACGCATACGACAACATTAAAGTCACACATTTATAGACAAAATAACACAGATTCAGGAAATGTTTCTATTTTTTCAATCCAACAATTAGATATTGAGTTATTAATTTTTTTAAGAAAGGTGCAAGCATTTTTTTGAAGTGCTTTCACGACGTCTATTCAGAAGCATTGTAGCCTCCCGTCCCCCCTCTTTTTTTCTCAACGCTAGAGCTATAGCGACGTATGCTCCTGTAGTGTGGAGCTTTCACAATTTTTATTGAGGAGGGCGCTGCATACGTGATTTTTTTTTATGAAGGCGCGCTTTGTTTTTAATGAATACAAATTAGAAAAAACATAGAAAATAGATAAAAATTAGATACAAAATATGAAAAATAACTTTCTTTATTGAATTATGGAATAAAACCTTTTTGATCGATTTTCTATAGGCATGCACTGCTTGCAGGGCTTACATGCACCAGCCGCCCCTGAAATTTATAGTTATTTTAAACCAATTTGTCATGCAGTAAAAGAAAACACTTCTATTCAATATAAAAACCAAACACCATGATACAATAAAAACAAACACCACAAAGTTTAAGAAATAAAAGTATCAAATAATAAAATATTATAACACAAAAAGGAGCTAAAGCATATTACTAATATTAGCTTATAGGACATTATTACTATTTAATAAAAACTTATTTAATCACTATATGTATAATTCCAATTTATAAAAATGTGGAATGTACAGCTTGTCGTATATATACATACTTTCTCACTCATTAATTTAAGCTTACGTTTTGACAATCGAGCAGACGATAATATTGACGAGCATAGGAAAAATAAATATGTACACATATTAATGTATTTATGAAAATGGCCTCAAAAAATGTTTGTCCTCCTATGCTTATGTGAGTAATGTATTTATGTGCTCAAGTATGGTGCTTGTGCGTAAGTTCATACAACCTCCTTACATATATCACAAACTTTTAACTTTGTTTTTTAATCATTTTTTTTTTTTATCTAATAGTCATCTGACAAGTGCAAGTTAAATCTAAAATAACATAAAAAAAAAAGACATCTATTATTTTATTCATTAAACACACAAGGTGTACTTCATAACATACACAGCTTAAAAATTACAATTTATAATAATACAAAATATATTTAGACATAAACATAATATGTTCAGGTAAATTCAACCTTGAGCATATTAATCACATTTCTCATCACACAAATTTGCATCTACATAAGGTACCACACTTGTGCAAATCTTGTGATGAAAAACATGCAAAAAATACCCCTATGAAATATAATTTGATTAATTAAAATTATTTGCTACAATGGTGTACAATATGTCTTGTTAAATTACTTTTAAATGAAGTTGAGTACGAACAGTTAGAACATTTAAATATTTTTTTAACTTTTGGACGTACTAACTTTTTTGCAAATGTTGCTACATTATGCCATCTGACTTTATGACTTCTTAAATTTGAAGCACAATTAAATATTTCTGAACATTTATCACATGGATATTTTTTTAATTGTTTATGATTTACATTGACATGAACATGTAAATCACTTGAAGCTACAAAAGATCTATTACAGTATTGACATTTATAAGGACGTTCAGTTGTATGCATTCTTTGAAAATGTCCTTTTAATTCTTGATTTGATTTAAATGCAGATTTACAATCACTACATTTAAAAGGACGTTCTTTACTATGTACTTTACCGTGTAATTTTAAATTATAAGCAGTTTTAAATTTTTTATTACACTGTGGACATTCAAATGGTTTTAAATCAGTGTGCATACATAAAATATGCCGATTTAAATGTCCTGCTGTTTTGAATTTACTACTACATTTTGTGCAAGGGTATTTGTATTTATTACTATGAACAAATAACATGTGTGATCGTAAACGTTCACTGAATGAAAACTTTTTGCAGCAAATATCACACCTATAATTCATTATTTTTTTACTATGCATCCGATTTATATGTGTTTTGAGTAAAGATTTTGTTTTGAAGTTTTTATCACAATGATGACAGTTAAATGCACGTGTATCAATATGAACTATGCTATGCTGTTCTAGCGTTCTTGATGATTTAAATGATTTGTCACATTTTCCACATGCATACAAGCGTAGCGTACTATGTACTTCCTTACAATGCTTATTCACTATATCGCGAGTTTTGAAACATTTTTTACATTCTGGACATTTCATCAAATGTACATTACAAATGTGGTATTGTAATGAAGATTTTCTTGCATAAGTTAATGGACATTCATTACAGTAGTATAATAGTTTAGGTGAATTATGATATTTTTTATGAATATATAGATACCTTTTTGTTGTATAAGACTTAAAGCATATATCACATTTAAATTTATTATTTAAAGAATGAAACTTTCTTTTATGATTCTCTAATTTCAAATCATTAAAGAAAATTTCATGACATTTATCACATTTTAATTTATTCACAGAATGTTTCTGTATATGTTTTTCTAAGTCACCTCTGTAATAAGTATTGTACGGACACTCACAGCATGACATTGACTGGCCCTCTTTGTATTGTACTGCAGAAGTTGATGCTGTAGCTTTTTCATCACCGTCTGAAACAGAGTTAAACATAAGGGTCAAAATAATTAGGGTCAAAATAACCAAATACAACTTATTGTGCAAAATTAAGGAAAATAGATAATCAAGTAGTTAAGTTGATCATATAAAAGAAAGGGACACAGGAAACCAGCAAAGGCCTTATCATAGTGAATAGAGTCCCATAGTTCAATGAAAATCTTGCTTGCACAGAGATTAAGTCCAGAGGACCCACAGTAGAGTCCAATATGTCACTGCTGTTGTGTGTGTGTGTGTGTGTGTGTGTGTGTGTGTGTGTGTGTGTGTGTGTGTGTGTGTGTGTGTGTGAGAGAGAGAGAGAGAGAGAGAGAGAGAGAGAGAGAGAGAGAGAGAGAGAGAGAGAGAGAGAAAGAGAGAGAGAGCCATATACTCACCATGTTGCAATGCAAAAGGTTTTATTGACGATTCTTGCTGTTCAAAACATGATTCAGAGGTTTGGAACATGTCACTAGTAAGATTTTCAGCTGCCGAATTTTCAGAGGTAACAAAATTCAAATTCAAATTGATTTTATTTTTATTTTTCAACATTATTGAATCATAATTATAAACTGGTTCCACATCTAAGCTTTGATCTAAAGTACTATAATTTTCAAAATCACTATCAGAATCAAGCTCACTTGTTACATTTGTTAGTTTTTCAATTACTGTTTGACTTAATCTTTCTACTCTAACTTCAAGAGTTTTCAAATTATATTTAGAAATTTGAGATTTAATTGTGACATTTTTGCTGCTAGAGTTTTGATCTTTCTGAAGCCATTTTTGTAAAGCAGTTGGTTTAGCTACCACGTGCTTCTTTTCTTCAGTTTCTTCCATTTTCTTGGCAATGTCAAATAATTCCTGAACTTTGTTGGATTGTGAAGTGAAATTGGACCATTCTGTGAGTGCTCCAAGACAAGCTTCACACACCGATGTTGGGTACCCAGCACTCTCAAACTGTAACAAATTGTATAGAATAAAAATTATAAAAAACGAGGGGGAAAGCAAAAAAAAATTAATTTGTGAGTAAAATCTTATTTTTATTCATGGAAGCATTGCCTCATTCAAAAAGAAAAATAAATTGGTTGTCCCTTTTTTTTTTTTTTTTTTTTTTTTTTTTTTTTTTTTTTTTCCCCTTCTACTTTTGAGTGCGATGTAGCACCTCTTCATAAACTATTTATATTGTAGGCCTGAAATTGGTGATGTCATGAATTCCAAATGTTGCCTACTTTACAGTTTTTAACCACAGTTTGTGAAGGTACAGAAAAGTTGAAGAACATAGTATGTGTATGTAATATGTATGATGGTGTCCCATGTCAAGAATTTTATATTTAATATTTTTATTGAGATCAGGATCCCTTTAATGATAGCACAAATAAATTGCAATATAGACTTCAATATACATAGGAATATCAAAGGAGTAGAACACCTTGAACAAAAAAGTTGCGTAATATCCAACAAACCTGAAAATCAACGTCGATTTGGCCGAAGTCATTGATTTCTAATTTATTTTCCATTCACAAAATGAAAATGCCACTGGCAGTCACTGACGTCACAGCTCACTTGTTTTACGCGCGCGTAAACCGGGCGAGCTGTGACAGTGACCGCCAGTGGCATTTTGTGAATGGAAAATAAATTAAAAATCAATGACTTCGGCCAAAACAACGTCGATTTTCAGTTTTTTTTTAGGATATTACACAACTTTTTTGTTCAAGGTGTTACTAGTCAGTTTATTGAAATCAGCTCATCACCATGATTACGTTAAACTACATGGCTACTGAAGCTTCTAACATGCATTAAATAAATATTGATTGAATTCTAGCAGCTTCAGTAGCCAGTTCATTGAAATCAGCTTCTCACCAGGATTACATTAAACTGGCTACTAAAGCTGTTAACATATTAAATCAATATTGATTGATTAATGCTAGCAGCTCCAGTATATAGCTTGTTCATCTATTAAACATTATAAATAAGATAAAAGAAAACAAGAGGCTTCGAGATCTTCTGGTACTGTACATGTAACAAGAGTGTGATGTTGCCAAGATTGTGCCTGCAGAAGAGAAAAGTCCCTAGGAAATACCAAGTACTCTCTCACGCGATAAGAATTCTTATAATAATTGTTATTCATTGTTCATTATTGATAGTCATGATTAAATACCATGTAACTGAATGTTATTTGAGTGATGTTTTTAATGGTTTGGGTGAGAGTACTTGGGTATTACAGAAGAGTCTATAGAGCTCGCAGCACCTAGCTATGCAATTCTTTTTACCTTTGACTTATTGCATTATAATCATTTAAATGTTGTTGTGTTTCTTATTTGACAATACAAATGTCAGTTACGAGAGACTGTAAGTCAATTACATGGGTAACATTCAAGCACAATGATAAAGTCCCCTTCAGATGATCAATATATCACCATGGTTTCTAGACATATAACCTGTAAGCGGCATCTTCTGTAATTGTACTATATAAGTTTGTTCTGTAAAGTATAGTGAATCTCATTCATTAAAATAGTGATATTGGCTGACCAACAAAATAAGACAAGTTGATCTTGTTTTTTTGTTTGTTTTTTTAGCCGATAAAAGCGAGTTGCATGTTGAGCATGGAACTTTTTTTTATCAGGTCCAAAGTTCTAAACGAAGAAATAACAATGATCTACCATACATATAAACGTAGTAAGCAAATAATGACATCATGATCTGATGTTTTTTAAAGAAAAGAAATTTTTTGAAGCTGGCTCAATATTTGTGTGTAGTTTACAGAACGAACTATAGTTATCAGCAGATCTGGATTTTTATCGAACTTTTTTTTTTCCTAGCATTGTTTTGCTGCGTGCAGTGAATAAAATCCTCTATCTATAGCTATAATTGTGCAATTAATGCCATTATGATATAGGGAAATATTAAATTCATACAAAAATTGACACCATATGTACGAGCAGTAAATATGTCGGTATCGGAAAATAACTCATTTTGCCAGTTTAAAAATATTTGGCAAAATTTTTAAGAGAGCATATAATTGCTAATGCTAATGCAGTGTAAATGCTACAAAAAAATGATAATAATAATAAATATTTTATTCCCCCCCCCCCCAAAAAAAATCCAAAAACGATTGTCTGATTATCAGCAATGTTATTCATTGCTCCAGTATGGCGTCAAAGCGCATTCCCGCGTTTTATCTCGTGCGCACACACACGTACATATACATGTAGTATGTACATACATACGTATATGTACGGTGGTGTGTACACATCATCATATATGTAATAATATGGACAGCCATAGAGTGCCAGTTTTAACTCTTACAAATCGAGGACAAAATAAAAAAATAAAGGGACATTCAAATAGCTACATAATAAATACCAGATAAATATACTACCAATTTTCTTAGAAATCTCACCTTGCCATCTATTTGAATGATGTGTGCTTTCAGCTTACGATATGAGGGGTGCAGTAAGGATATAGTTGATTGTGTATGTCCACCACAGGCTCGGCAAATCATTCTGAAATACAAATAAAATATTTAGAACATACATAATACATGTCGGCGATGTTATTTAGGACCCATAAGCAGATTACTTTACTTAATCATGAGCAATACCGGTAAAATACAAAACACATACGTGTGAATGAATTATAATGAAAGTCAGCTTTTCACAAGCTTCAAGAAAAATATGTAAGCGTTCATACCATCGATGAATAAAATAAAAATATTATAAATTTTACCAAAAAAGAAAAATATAATTATATATGCATGAAGTGTCAAGTGTTATAGTACATAGTCAGTAGAGCATCATAAAATCATAATAGGTATAATGTACCGGCCCCCCAAAAAAAGACGAGACGTTAAGTATCCCGAAAAATCTTCACTACTGCGCATGCGCGATTTTGAACATTTCAGCCCGCCATCAGCTGGGAATGAGTTTTGCGATAAATATTACGATTTTCTCGAGCTGTTTTCTACTTTTTAAAGAAATTACTAGATTAAGATGAATGTGGAACTTATTAATTATATATTATCCGATTTTCGATCTTTATATTTGTAAATTACGTTAACATTTAAACTCGCAAAGCAACTAAATCTAGAGGCGACAAAATTATGATTTTTTATTTTGCTTAGTTAATTTTCGGTAATATGCAGTGTTTTTGTTGTGATTTTGCATGATCTTTGTTCATTTTATTTAAAGCAATACAATATAAATTATATTACATACGTAAAACGCATGATTTTCAATTTTCTCGGCTTGATACGAGCATGATATATATTATATAGCTCGTAGCTCGGCGGTGAAGTTGCACCATCCAAGGTCCAAGGTGCTTCGATTTTTTTTTTTATTTTATTTTTTTTTTTTTTTGCTGTAATTTTTAAGAAAACAAAACTATCTTGCACTGATTCCGAAAAATTTAAAATGCGGGATAGGTACAAAGCATTTCCTTATTTTAATTACGATGAAATTTTCTTCTTTTTTTTTTAGTTATAGCAATTTTTTTGCATTGGACAAGAAAATCAACTATTGGAAATGAAATAAATTTACAGCTCAAATAAAATGATACCCTATATTGGCCTATATATATAAAAGAATTATCTAAAAAAAAATAAAGTGCAAATTCTTTTATATCTCTTTATTTTATTTTATTTTATTTATTATTATTTTTTTTTATGAAAAATTAAAAGAAAAGGTAATGGAAATAAAATAGAATGATATCAAATTTCTGTTATTCACAAAACTATACAGGGAATAAGTGATTTTTTTTAAGCTCACATATGACAAAGAAATTATTGTTATGTAATTTTTAATGTAAATATTATGCTTATGGATTCAGGGTAATTTCATTTTTATTTATAAATTTTATATATAATATATATATATATATATATTTTAGAAAAGTGTAGTACATTATACCGATGCTAGAAATTTTATAAATGTGGTTATATAATACTTAAATATTTTTAATATTTTCCTTTTTTTATAAACAGACTATGGTTATATAGAGACTAATTGTTTGAGTGTAAGTATATAGTTATGGTATTTATAGTTGTAGAGTTAGTTCACACAGTAAATATTGTTAAATGAGGGAGGGGGGGTCTGTATATTATTATTTTATATCTTTCATAAATTTATCATGTTGATAAATGCCTATAGGAAAATATTTTTTGCCATTTAAATTAAACAATTTAATATTTGATGATTCATTACATCAATTGCATTAAAGTATATATATAAATGGTGAAAGCACTTTCAAGTTTTACACAAATCATTATTATTATTTTTTTTATATTTACTTTATTGTTCAAACGCAATTAAAATATAGCATTATTATGAAATCATAGAAGTCATAAAGCGTTATAATTGGTACACAAATAAAAAATGTCCGTACTTATTGTTACGTATTGTAAATAATCATTAAATAGCACTAAGATCTTTTTTTTTTAAGGAAGACTTGTATCAAATTCAAATTTGTATCTAAAAAAAAATCCGAAATAATAGAAAAAAGAAAAACTTACAAATTATTGTGTTGTTTTATAGGGAATTTATTTTAAGGGAATTTAATTGAGCTGCAAATTTATTTCGTAACGTATCAAAGAGTTGTAAAAAATAAAACTATTCGGATACAACTAAAAGAGAAAAAAAATGTAAAACAAAATTAGGAATTAAAAAAAGATTCTTCTTCTGTCAAACACCCTAATTATTATTTATTTATTAAACACCAAGGTGTACTTATACATATTTATATACATATTTATATAGGTCTACATTTTTGCATATTGACTTAATGATAGGGTCCGAGATGGACAATGAAGTAAGTGGTACCTAGTACATAGGCCACTACATAATACACATACACATTTATCATTACACTCGTGAAATTCTTTAATTTGACAGATTACATGGTGGAAACCATGCACCGCATAACAGGTAAAAACATGCCTGTCTGTACAGTTTGGGCCTTTCCACCCATTAATATTATTAATATTAAATGCAGGGGTATTATAGAAGGCCAGGCTGATATCTTCAGTTTTACTTAGTCTATCCTTAACAAATTTAATGTAATTATCTGTTTTTAACAATTTAAATTTCACTTGTAGTTCCGTTACAAATAACTCCTCCCCTGCTAGCTCGTAAACCAGCCTTGACGACGTAAATTTTGACATACCCTAATAATAATAGTAATAAATGCATGCCTTAAAAATTTTCCAGCATTGGTAATGTACAATATTTTTCTTAAAAAAAAAAAACATTATATAAAATTTATAAATAAAAATGAGATTACCCTGAATCCATAAGCATAATATTTACATTAAAAATTACATAACAATAATTTCTTTGTCATATATATGTGAGCTTAAAAAAAATCACTTATTCCCTGTATAGTTTTGTGAATAACAGAAATTTGATATCATTCTATTTTATTTCCATTACCTTTTCTTTTAATTTTTCATAAAAAAAAAAAATAATAAATAAAATAAAATAAAGAGATATAAAAGAATTTGCACTTTATTTTTTTTTAGATAATTCTTTTATATATATAGGCCAATATAGGGTATCATTTTATTTGAGCTGTAAATTTATTTCATTTCCAATAGTTGATTTTCTTGTCCAATGCAAAAAAATTGCTAACTAAAAAAAAAAGAAGAAAATTTCATCGTAATTAAAATAAGGAAATGCTTTGTACCTATCCCGCATTTTAAATTTTTCGGAATCAGTGCAAGATAGTTTTGTTTTCTTAAAAATTACAGCAAAAAAAAAAAAAATAAAATAAAAAAAAAAATCGAAGCACCTTGGACCTTGGATGGTGCAACTTCACCGCCGAGCTACGAGCTATATAATATATATCATGCTCGTATCAAGCCGAGAAAATTGAAAATCATGCGTTTTACGTATGTAATATAATTTATATTGTATTGCTTTAAATAAAATGAACAAAGATCATGCAAAATCACAACAAAAACACTGCATATTACCGAAAATTAACTAAGCAAAATAAAAAATCATAATTTTGTCGCCTCTAGATTTAGTTGCTTTGCGAGTTTAAATGTTAACGTAATTTACAAATATAAAGATCGAAAATCGGATAATATATAATTAATAAGTTCCACATTCATCTTAATCTAGTAATTTCTTTAAAAAGTAGAAAACAGCTCGAGAAAATCGTAATATTTATCGCAAAACTCATTCCCAGCTGATGGCGGGCTGAAATGTTCAAAATCGCGCATGCGCAGTAGTGAAGATTTTTCGGGATACTTAACGTCTCGTAAAAAAAGTTGATAATAAGGATTACGTTAACAATTCTTGATTATTATTTACAAATATTTACCTGTATTATGATTAGGAATACACAGAAATAAATAACATTAAGATTTCGTAAGTCTAAATTAGTACGTATAACTTTAGTCAGATAAACATTTATTATCGTTTCATCGTTTTTTAATCTCCCCCCAAATTTTAATTTTTTTGGCTGCGTTCGTAAACAGATCCGTCCACCTCCGGGAGGTGGCTCAGATCTCAGCTCTGGGATCTCAAATCCGTCGACTAAAAAAACACTCAACCGAGCTTGGGCACCTCCGCCGCTAGGTACCGCCACCTTCCGGCGCCCGCTATGCATGCTATGCATGGAGATCCCGCCAGCTCCGTCTCAGAACACCGAGCTGCAGAGCTGCCTCTCGGACTGCCGCAGAGGATGCGCGCGCATAGCTCTGCGGCAGATCTGCGCTAACGGGAGCAATAAAAAAACACTCGGGAGGTGGCGGGAGCTAGATCCGTGGCAGGCGGAGCTGTTTGCGAACGCAGCCTTTATTTATTTTTTTTTTGTTCAACAGCGCCTCTTTTGGTAAAAAATGGAACTCATTGAATATCGCGCAAAAAAAAATTAAAAGTTTTTTGAAGCTCGAGTGACCGAGTGACCCCACGTCCATATATGCATGCAATTCGTAATACGCTGCTATATATCTGCAATATTATAACTAGGGTTACCAACTGTCCTTTTTTCAGAAGGACAGTCCTTTTTTCGAGGTTTTTGTCCTTTTTTACTTTTTTTCCAAAAAAGGACACTTTACTCCCCTTATTAGAAATTTTAGATTAAAAAAATAATTAAAATGTTAAAAATTACATTTCATGCACAGTATTTAATTGATAATAAAAAAAAATACAACTTACAGAAGTTCAGTGTGCAGTGCACACAGTATTTTTTGCAATTATATTATCTATGAAACCTATATCTACTACCCAGTAAACCACAGTTTTTTCACATGTACATTGCAAGTACTTTTCCGATGGAAGAATGTCAGTACCAGTGACGTCACATGAGCTGGGAGTGACACTCTTACATCGGAAAAGTACTTGCAAACTACTTGTGAAAAGCTGTGGTTTACTGGGAATGTAAATATATGTTATCAATAATTATTAGGAACCGGATTTTCAGTTTTGAAAATGTGCATTTTCAGTACTGAATTCAGTCCAGTTATTTTGCATAATCAGTTTGTAAAAACAACAAAATCAGTTCACTTTCAGTTCAATTATACAAAAACAGTGAAATTCAGTTTTGGTAATTTTTAACTTAGAAACAAACATTTTTCAATAAAGAAAGATATTTTTATTATTTTTTTTTTTATGAAAAAAAAAATAATAAAAAAAATCGGTTAAATTATTATTTGATACACTTTACCTGCCAGTAACAATGAGAGCTGTTCTTGTATTTTTGAAAACTTCTTTTTAACCTTTTTTTATTCGTGTTCAGTTGAAATCAGATAATTTTGAGATATGCCTAAATTATTTTTTTCCTTTTTTTTAACACGTTATTTTAAGTTTTTGCACAGTAAAAGTCAATTTTCAGTTTCCAAAACTGATAAAAACTGGTACAAACTGACAAAAACTTAAAATAACTGACCCATTGCAGTTTACAAATTTCAAAAACAGTTTTTTTCAGTCCAAACTTTTTTGCCTTTTTGGCCATAAAAATTCATGATTCGTGGACATCTGTAACCTAAGCATGCATATTTCAAAAACTGAACAATAAACTGGAGATCCGGTCCCTAATAATTATTAATAATTTTGTCAGTGTCAAATTTAATTAAAAATGTGTGCATTTTAATTAATGTATTTTTAAATTATTCTATTCATTAAGTCTAGTGATCTAGTCTATTTCTATTCTTTTTTTTTTAACATTAAAAATAAAACAATAAAAAAAAATCGCTACTTTTTTTTTTACCAAACATAAAGAAATTTCTATCTAAATGTTAAAAAAGTATGTGTTACATACACAAGATTGAATATTAAACTTTACTTTCATTACTTATAAAAATGATTATTTTGCTTGTGTTTTCAAAGAAAAAGGGGCGTGGCATAAAAAAAATCGCGCCTGCGGCGGGCTTCTGGGGGGCTAGGCCCCCCAGACCCCCCGGTTGGGTATAGGCCATGTCCTTTTTTCGCATTCTGAATAGTTGGCAACCCTAATTATAACGTTTCTTTATTTTAAATTAATTTACAAAAATAAATTTACTTTAAAATAATTAAAAATCAATAGAAAAGTAATCAAAAGTATATATTTCCTCGTTAAAAAAAAAAAAAAAAAAAATCAAATATAATGATATATGGTAAAAGGAAAATACAAAAATGACAGTATTTTATTTTTAAGTAAATATATATGCGGCGCTATATGTTATTATATATATTATAATAATATAATAATTATATATATTATTATTATATTATATTATTAATTATATATCATAAATTTATTCAAAATTTATTGTAAATATCGAACACAAAATATTTTTAAGTTTTAACTTATCACCCGAATAAAGCTATACGAGTATACGTACACGATCAAGTATTTATTATACAATTATAGCATTTTATTATTAGCAATTATAGCAAACTTAAACACTTATTCTTATATAGACGTGAAAAAGTCAGACATTAAAATACAAAACATACTGTACAATAAATAAGCATAAAATAAAACACAACATCACAATAACATCATCCTAAAATAATGCTGTATATACGCTGTAATAATTCTTTATCATATTATCATGAAGCATGATACCTTATATTATATAATACTATATATATATATATATATATATATATATATATATATATATATATATATATATATATATATTATACGGAGTTATATAATATTAGTCATAGTCATGCACCAGATCGGTAGGTAGATAGAGATGTCCATAGAAAAACATGGACAATAGTCAATGGGAAACTCTTTTGGATTGGAAAATAGTAAAATCCGTGGGTAAAGTGGTAAAGCTGAAAACACCATGGTAACTCGCTTGATGGTAAATCTGAAAACCCGATGGGATTTTCCTCTGGGATGGGTAACTTTTGCTAGGGGAGTATGCGGAGTATGGAAAAAAAAACTCCAGAAACATATAAATTTTCAATGGCCCGATACATGTATGGAATTTTAAAAACTCATAAAAATTTGTTCAAAGCAATAAATAAATTATTAAAAAAATATAAAAAATGAAATAATAATTTAATAAATTAAATCAATTCAAAAAAATATTCAAATATTTATAGTTTGTAATGTTTATTGTTCGTAATATATGTTGGTTTTATAAATATTAAATCATAGAAAAGGAATCAATAAAATCGTTAAAAATTGCCAATACATGTCCAGCATTATAAATTATATTAAATTATTTTATAAGCCATGAATACACGGTTATGTAACATACTGGATTATATTTAAGAATTAAAATCACGGCCATATAGATACCAAGACATTACGTAAATTTTAATTAAAAGTACTTGTCAGCTTATCAAATATTTTGTGTACCAAGTCAACTCTCAATCGAAGGTTCACGAGTCATTTTTGATATTCAATAATAAAATATACAATAGCAAAATGTAGCACTGCAGCTTTTTATCGTCAATTTTAATTTTAGCATTGGGATTATATATATTCATTCGTAACTATCTCAGACACGTAAATATCTTTAAATGTTTATAGAGATCTGAATTATTTAAATTTAATTTAAGTTATCTGTTATTTCTTTTTAGTTTATTTATTATACTTATATTTTTATGCAGATAATTTTAATTTGTCTTCATATTTATCCTATATAAATAAAGCTGCTTTCCATTATCATATATAAGAATCCTTTAAAAATAATAATGTTACCCACTTCGATATAAAATTATTATGAAGTAATTCAATTTTGCTAAGATTTTGAGTACACAATCACAAGATATGTCATATTTTAAATTTTTGAAAATTGATATTTTAAGGGGTTATTTGGTTTGCAAAATGTTCACCGGTATATAATTCTGTATAGTAAAAATAAAAACCAATAAATTTAAAAAATCAATAAAAATGGATATTGATGTAATGTTAGTAATAAAAATAAAAACATAATTTATTAAAATTAAGCAGCTGTTAAAAAAAAAAGATAATAAAAAATTAGATAATTTTTGGCCACATTAAAAAACTAGACAGCAGTAAAAAAAATTATCAGTAACTGTAACCTTGAATTACCATGAGTCCCTATATATATAAAATTTCAAAACTATAGTCCTTGTATTTTAATCTAAAGCTAAAAGAGATGAACCTATATTAATGACAATAATTGTAAGTTTGAAGAGGGTTAGAGACAGTTAATCAAAATCTCTCCTTTTTTTTTTCTTTCTCACAGTCTGGTTCAAACAGCGTTTATCTACACTACACACGTGTGTATGGGGAAACATCATATTTAAAAATGTGATTTGTAATCGAGTCAATAGAACTTTATCTTTTTTTAATTTTTTTGTAAAAAAATCTTTACCCCAACAGTATTTTTCTTATAATTATTATTATTAAAATTTGAAGTTATAAATCATGGGAAAAATTAGTGAAAATGAAGTTAAATTTGTGCCGGTTTTTAAACAAGAGGTATAGTAAAAACAACAATATAAAATTTTAGTGAATATAATACATTGTGAAATATACATTATTAGTTGTATTTTTTTTTTCATTCCCGTTTTATAGTGTGTATTGTGTATGTGTGTGTATATCCAGTACAATGAAGAGAATGCATATCATATAGCATAATAGCTATACGTAATTATGTATCCTTGACTCCTTGTCTTATTTTGAATTTACAAAAGAAATAATTTTTTTTATTAAAATTTTAATTATAATTTATACAATATGAGATATCTTCATTTTTATTCCTTTAATTTTATACACATATAAATGAAAAAAAAAATGCAAAGACTTGTTCAAAAATTCAGGAATATTACGTAATATATGAAACAGAAACATTGATTTACTATATATTTACTATTTTTTTAAACATAATAATAAATTAAGATACAATTATCTTTTATTGAATTCAATGTTATATAGTTAAAAAATTATTGCAATGCATATCTACATTGTCAGAGAAATATCTTATAAATAATCTGTACTTGATTGATTATTTGATTATACAGTACTTGAGAATGCATTTGTCAATGTAAATGCATTGATTATACGTAATACGTACATGTAAAAAAAATATGCATGAACTTGAAATATAAAGTCATTGCGCTCGATAAATGTGATTACTTTTGTGTCACAGCAGGGTTTACTATATATTAACATTATAATGTTTGTTACTTTTCTGTAATTTTAGTATTATGCTAAATTGCTTAATTATGTTTTAAGTTCATTAGCTTTTGTATAACAAAATAGATGCGTATAGAATAGTAAACAAGTCAATTATTAATCATCTATTGTTCAAATATAGCAGGTAGAAAACAATTTTTGTAATCTTATACTTAAATAAAGAGTAATAAATTATAAAAATTATTATATATATAAATTAACATTCAATTAATTTGATTCTTAAATCGATTTAAAATTTTGCCAGTTAAAAAATACTGAGCAATATCTTTGAGAAAATTGAAGTTATTTTTATTATTATGTTGAATTAGATATTTAAGTGTGAGAGAAAAATAATAATAACCAAAAAATTGACTAATTTTCCAAAGAAAATAGCCAAATACCACGTTTTATCTATACTGAGCAATATTATTCATCGCTCCAGTATGGCGTCGATGCGTATTCTGTATGACGTCATGTGCATACACCTTAAAAGAATTTTTAGGTCCTTTATTTAATTTATTATCATTATATTAATATTAATTAATTTAAAAAAAATCACGAAATTAATTAAAATTCACAAAGTTGCTTTTAACAAATATTATTATGTAATGACATTTTTGATACTATATAAAACATGTGTACTAGTGTGCTATATAATATGATGCTGACAAGTGAGTTAATTAAAAAGTCATAACAGACAATTAAAAACTATTATATAATTTAGCTTATTGCGCAGCCATATGTAGAGTAAATTATGCATGATGTAATGTAAATACAAAAAAGAAAGAAAGAAGAAGAGAGAGAAAAAAAAAAAGAAGAACAACAATGTTGCAATGCAATTGGTTGCAACATGTAAGGTCAAGTTCGATGTTTGTATACTTCTAGCTTTAGACGCCAAATGACTTTAGATTTATTTTTGTCTAAAGTTGCACATTAGTATAATATAGAGTACAGTACAGTGCAGTGTTATGTTTGCAAAACATTTCTATACTGCATGACTTTTTTTTTTCTGCACTTGTGAGAAATATTTATTCTGTTGTGTGAAACATGGTGAGCTCAATTTAGAAGTGAAATGCATTTTTTAAAAGCAATTTTTGTATATTTATGTATTTTTTTTTTTCGACCTTTTTCTTCTTCTTCTTCTTCTTCCTCTTCTTTTTTTTTTTTTTTTTTTTTTTTTCTTTTTCTTTTCTTTTTTTTTGTTGATTTTTTTGAAAGTTAATGGTAACTGCTATATGATTAAAAATTTATAACTTGTGGTCGATAAGGAAGAAAATTTTTTTTGAAATTATCGCCAAGGCTTTTTATGGAAGCAAAATCCTTAATTAGAACTTTTGCTTGTTGCCCCCTAAATTTTATATGCATATTGCAAGTACCACTGTGCAAAACCTTCAAATATTTCTGCTTTTGCAATTTTGTGTCATTTCATTATTATTATTACTATTATTATTATTATTATATTATATGTTTTATACATGTTGTTAGTTTATAGTGATATGTGATATGAGCTTATAGGTCAATGTTTGTTTATTATTGCAATTTTTTTTTTGTTACTACGAAAAGCCAACGGTCTATTATATATAATTATATATATATATATATATATATATATATATATATATATATATATATATATATATATATATATATATATATATATATACATATATTACATAAAATCAGCTCATCAGTGCATCACATTTCTGTATATTTATTTGATTGCAATATCAAACTGTATAGTCTATATTTTACGATTATGATAATTTGCATTTCTTTTAATCTTTATCAATTTTTTATATCGATGAAACAATATGACATTATGATGAAATTGCAATTGAGGAAATAATGCGTTGTTTATTTATTTCATATTATAATTATTGTAATGTTTTCTGAAATGCCAGAATATTATGATATCATTATATATGAACACTCAAATTATATGATGACTAATTAAATATTTTTTTTAGTCTATATATTCGAATACTTATGCACATTTATATCACAAAACAGTAAAACATTTATCAAAACATACATATCATTTCACATTTCTTTACTTGAAATTTGATCATATATTTACACAAGTTTGCGTATTTCTCAGCAATAGTATAAGTTTTAAAAACCTTGATTTTCACAATACGAGCCGTATATAATGTAAACATAACATAATATCGTTTCAAAAATTTAGCCCCACACAGGGTCGGACTGGCAATCAAGGGGCCTCGTCCGCAAAAGGGGTGTAACACCCTCTTTAGGGGCCACAAAGGGGGCGTAACACCCTAGTTACGCCCCTTTTTGGGCCTTAGGGGCCTCCAAACAGGGGGGGCCACGTCCGCAATTGCGGACTTGCTCTTATGGCCAGTCCGAGCCTGGCCCCACACTTTAATTAACTTGTACATGTTAATAATTCTCTTCTATTTTTGAATCACTCTATAGAGCGCGTCTTAAAATACACATTCGTTCTAATAAACTTTGAAATATCTCAGAAACAACACAGTTGTGTTGCTACAACATAGTTTTGACACTACGAGTGTGAAAAATATAATTTGTTCTTTATATTATATGCAAATATTTATATCTACAGTATATGTGCACAATGTAAACAATAATTTAATTAAATGTGAGCTAAATATATATGTAAAACGTAGAAATGTCACCGAATATAAAAGTAAGTTGCACATAGATACAAATCTAAGATCAAGTTTAACTATGTTTATTAGTTCATTTATAGACTTGTACTTTTTCATAAAGCATCAAATGAACCAGCAAAAATTATTTTCATGCATGTTTTTGTTGCATTTTTCTTTAGTCATTTAACGTACGAATAATGAGGAAGGTGATTTTTTTTTAAACCCCACTTTTTATGACATTTTTGAAAAGAGCGTTAAAAAATTTTGAGGCGCTATTTTTTCTTAAAACGATTAGAGCATGGGAAGTATTTTTAATTAATTTTTGAAAATCGTCCCAAAAAGAATCTGACGTCATCAATCGGGCATTTATTTCGGAAAGTATTGACCGTAGAAGGTTCAGTAGCCAGTTTTTTGAAATCCTGAGAACGAGCTGATTTCATTAAACTGGTTACTGAACCTCGAACGATTAGTATTTGCCGAGAAAAAAGTGGAATGATGACGTCAGAGTCTTTTTAGGTTGATTTTCAAAAATTAATTAAAAATACTTCGCATGCTCCAATCGCCCTAAGAAAAAATAGCACCTCAAAATTTTTTAAAGCTCGTTCCAAAAATATCATAAACTCAACAACAAAATTTCAATTCACCTTCCTCATTCTATATCTTATAAAAAATCCCATATTTTAGGAAAAGCTTTTATTTTTTAAATGATATTTTGTTTTGACATTTTTACAATTAAATTTTGCGAGTGAATGACATAATTTTTTTTTGTCCTGTGATAAAACCTATATTACTATTACTATTGATATCTTATTATGAAAATGTTTTTTTTTTTAACTTTTTAATTTAATAAATTTGAATGCACCAGTGAACATATAATTTATGTAATATAAATACTATAATTTAATTTTATCATCTGCAGGTAGGGGTATTCGATGACATTTTGAGTTGTATTGGTGAATTTGGACGTTATCAAAGACGTATTTATTTTTTACTGTGTCTACCTACAATATCATGTGCCTTACACAAATTATCTTGGGTATTCCTGGGTAAGTTAATATATTTATATATTTTTTTCCATATATCATTAACATTAAATTTTTTTAATGATTCTCTTCTGTTAGCTTTAATAAATAAAAATAGCACTCTTAAAAAAAAAATAGCTATAAATATCACTAACATATTTGATAGCAAAAGCTACACGCTTAAAATGAATACCCCATTAAAATTATTATATTGATTTAAAATTTTTTTTCGTATGATCGAAATATTTGAAAAATTAGGATAAAAATAAAATTAAATATGCCCTATATTATACTACAGGACCGACTGCGAACCACCGCTGTTTACTTCCATTCGAGGACCCACTGAACACGACGTTCCTCCTGGGTGAACATGTACTGAATATGTCGTTACCTCGCAGCAGCTCTGGCTGGTCACAATGTCACAGACTGGATACTAACTTCAGCGAGGAATATTTCCAGTCTGGAGTTCCTGCCTCGGACATCGTGCCTTGTCAAGCATGGGTATTTGACACCTCACAATACGCAAGCAGTGCTGTGTATGAGGTAAAAATCGTTAAATAAACTGAACATTGGTTGTAAGGTGGATACTGAACACGTTGGAAAGTTATAAAATACTCATTGAATCCATTGGTGTCGGTTACTTTTATTTTATTATTATTAATTTTTGCCTGAATAAAAAAAAAAAAAATTATTTGTTTTCAAGTTACGATTTCAAAAGTGTATATTATAAAGTTTTGAAATGAGGAAGACAAAAAAAAAAAAAAAAAAAAAAAGTAAGGTAGTAAATTTATTTTATATAATAAAAAAATGGCATTATTGTATAATGAATCGATAGATATGCACATTTTATTTTTTGAGTTCATAAAGTATTTTTAATTATTTTTTGTAAAGCAAAATATGACGTCACGATCGGTAACTTATGCATATATAGGAAAAAGTTACCAACCATAACGTCATTTTGCAGCTTTCAAAAATTTATTAAAAATACTTAATGTTCTAATAAATTAGAAATTTGCATATCTATCGATTCAGGACAATGCTTTTTTTCAGAATATGTAATAAAATTATCCCCTAAAAAGGTTATTCTTTCTCATTCTTAAAATCTAACAAAAAAAAAAAAAAAAAAAAAAAATTAATAATAATAAAAAGGTGCCTTTGCAATAAAATATTATTTACATACTGCTTTCTTATTAAAATCATTCAAGTTAATCCATGATTAAATTTATTTTCAGTTTGGATTAGTGTGTGACTTAGGGTGGGCAAAAGCTGCAGCCAACACTTTTATGATGTTTGGTGATCTCATGGGAGCACTCATCTTTGGTGACATGTCCGACAGGTACGTGTGAGAGGTATGATCAAAGCACCCTTGATGAGATTTAATAATTATATTACATTAAAACGTACTATTTGCAACAAAAACACAACAAAGTATTATATATTTTTTTATGTACAGCAAATAATTACAGGTTCGGTCGCTTACCTGTATTTTACTTCGCGCTGGTCGCGCAGCTATTCTCCGGTGTTCTCACATGGTTAGCCCCGACCTACCTCACCTTAGTTCTCGCGAGACTGGTACTTGGTGCCACTGTACCTGGAGTCTATATTGTCGGTTATGTCTTAGGTAACCATATCATTTTAATTAACAACTTTTAATATTCAAATTTCTTGCATTATTGGGCTGGAAGGTTACAGGGATAAGCAGAACCATTTTTAAGCTGAAAATTAAATAACTTTGCAGAATGATACCATAACGTAAAGTAAAAACGTTGCACTTTAAAATTAACAGAGTTTTAGGAAATGACATGTCTTTTAAATACAAGAAAAATGTCACTTTTTTTAGAAAAATATAAATTTCATTCATCTTCAGTCTTCTTCGATATTGCCATCTCCTAGCCCCCTGAAAATTTTATAGTTGGACGTTTTTGCTTGCTATTCTTAAAATAAAGGCATATTTTGGTATCATTCCGCGAAGTTATTTAATTTTCAGCTTGAAAATAGTGCTGTTTACCCATAACAACGCGTGTTATTTTTAAATAAAGATTTTTAACATTTTCCTAACCTCGATCAAGCCCAACGATGTAAAATAATTGAATATTAAAATAGATCAATAATTTTTGGTTTATATATTTACTTATTAATTTCCTATAATTAATTGTTCAGGTATCGAGATGGTTGGAGCCTCAAAGCGTCAATATGCAGGTGTGATTATGCAAATGTTCTTCAGTATTGGATACATGCTGACCGCGGCTTTTGCTTACCTTGTTCATGACTGGAGAGATCTGCAGCTTGCACTTACATTGCCTGGACTCTGCTTTGTCGTGTACTGCTGGTGAGTTACTGACGTGAGTGAGTCACCGCTACGCTACCGTAAACAAATAACAATGTTACATGTGATGAAAATATCTTGAAAAATATTTGTACCTAAAAAAATTGTAAAACTGAAAATTAATTAAAATTGTCCGGACTCGTTGCTGTAATGCTGTAATCTCTCTCTCTCTCTCTCTCTCTCTCTCTCTCTCTCTCTCTCTCTCTCTCTCTCTCTCTCTCTCTCTCTCTCTCTCTCTCTCTAAAATATGGTCTCGCAACAGGGAATGAGGAGACGAAGCTTTTCTCGTGCAACTTGCGATTAAAGCGTACTGCATGGATAAACCACAATGCAATTCAGTTGTTTTTTTTCGTATTAATAATATTAAAAGTTAATAAATTTAACTTGTAATAGAGATGCCATAATCGATTTAGAGAAATTAATTAAATAAAGTTTGAATTTTTTAACACTATAGTGCCGAAGCAATTTAAAAAGAATAATTTTTACAGCTTACTTTTATTAAAACATGCAAATGATATTCAAAAATTGAATCTCATACATAAACATTAAAGTTGAACTATTAATTTATTAACATTGATATTCATATTTTGTATGCAAAGAACAAAGAAGTATTTTAGGGGGGGAGGGGAGATAATATATAAGGAAGGCAATCATCAATAAATAGTTATTTGCAGGATGTAATTAATATATTTCTGATATTATTTTGCCCAGGTTGATTCCCGAGTCACCACGTTGGTTATTAAGTCGCGGTTACGTCAAAGAAGCAACGAGTATTTTGCAACAAGCAGCACAGGAAAATAACAGTGAAGTATTTCATGTCGTACAATTTACAGTATAATTAATGCACAAATATTGCGTTGTAGAAAAACAAAGCAATAAATAATAAAATATATGCTTGCATTTATTTACGTAACATTGAACATCGACTCATAACAAAAATTTAAGAGATATAATAATTATTTTCTTTTATCCTATGATATTAATAATAATGCTTCTTACCAACGATTCATTTTTAAGTTGCTTAAAACACTTTAAAGTATGCTTAATATCCCTCATTTAAATTTTTCCGAAATCAATGTCCAACAATCGCAAAAAAAAAAAAAAAAAAAAAAAAAAAAACTCTCCCTATTAGCGTAATGTTAAATTAGTGGTCCCACGAATTTTTCTACCGTACGTGCCTCTGATTGGTGCTACGTCACCGCTGGTAAGAAGCATTTAAAAGCATAACGTTTTAGTGAAAAAAAAATAATGTTTTAATGCTGGTTAATAAAGATTAAAAGAAAATAACCAAATAAAAAATTAATGTTTCTCTTTGTTTTCCCATAGATCTCGGGTGGTGAACTTGAAACCCTGGTATCCAAGATAGCTGAGAACGTACGTGCAGACCAAGAGACCCGACAAAGTCAGTCGTCTCTTTATGACATTGTCAAGTACCCCAGTCTAAGAACTAATGCTGCAATCATCTTTCTAGTGTGGTAATTAAACTACGTATTCTCTGTGTAATAATAAAAAAGGTTCATAATTCGCTATTAAAAGTCTATTCTATTATATAGGCTCTATATATGCATTCATGTTAAAGTCGACGCCATGTTGGGTAACTCAATAACATGGATAGCATAGGATAAAAAATCATTTTGCCAGGTTAAAAGCACTATGCAATATTTTTGAGACCATTGATGCTGTAAATATGTGGAATTAGTATCTCAAGTATGTGAGAAAAATAACAAATAACAAAAAATTAAGCGATTTCCCAAAGAAAATTGGCTTAAATGAAGTTTGTCCTATGCTGAGCAATGTTATACACTACTCCAGTATGGCCTCGAAGCGCAATAAATATGACGTCATCCGCATACACCCTATAAACCGTTACAATCTTATCAACTTTTGATTAGCAGTTTCAAATTACTGATTTATTTCATTCCTGAATATATATTTTAAACATATCGCATATAATTACTCATATGCTGAAAAAGCTGCCTTACATTTTAGGCTTATGAGCATATCGTATACGGCAGATTTTTCATTTGGATTTAGTTCCATACCTATATAGACGTTTCTAAGTACTGTACATGAATAAATTTTTTGCTCGTGGTTTTACTATAAAGTTATATTTTTAATACGAAACATTTTACTTTATTTTAATATTTGACAAAGCACAATTTGCGATATTATAATGTGTATTTTTTAATATTATATATAATTAAATTTGTGATTATATAATTATTATTGTAGAAATTATACATTTTTTTTTTTGTAAATGACATATGAAATAATAAAGCTTGCACTCGTAATTTACTACGAAATTAAATCAAGATTTGATTCATATATTTGATAAATTTGTATTTGAAATTATTTTAAATAACAATAGTAATTTTTCTGTTGTAATTCGCAGGTTTGTGAACAGCCTGGCTTATTATGGTCTTTCATGGAACACGGGAAATCTCTTTGGCAACGACTATGTAAATTTTGTGATATCTGGAGCGGTAGAAATTCCTGCGTACCTCTTTGCAATGTTTGCGGTGAGCTGGCTTGGTCGCAAGCCCGTGTTATGTGGTACCATGATAGCGGGCAGCGTGGCTTTAATTCTTACTGTCATTGTGCCTGACGGTGAGTGAAGTAATTTATTTGTCGAAGAAATAAATATTATACTGAAAAGAAGAAAATTATATTTATAGTACTTATAAATTCAAAATATGGATGGAAGAATTTCTAATGAGGAGACTAAAAAAAATTAGGGGGCTATTTTATTGCATATTAAAAGAGAACCTCTTCATGAATCGAAAGATATGCAAATTTCTAATTTTTGAGTCCATTAAATGTTTTTAATTAACTTTTGGAAGTCACGTAATGACATCACGGTCGGCAACTATTCTATTTCGCATTCTATTTCAGTGCAGCATGCACCATTAATCATTATTTAAAAAAGTTATAAATACGTTCCTTATTCAGAGCGTTCATAATTCTTTTTTCAAGGGTTTTTGATATTATAATCTAATATATAGCAAGATTATTTTCTAATTAATTTCTACACTACGCAGATCTCCCATGGCTCCTAACTCTACTTGCAATGCTTGGTAAGATGGCGATCACTTCTGCATTTGGTGCTTCTTACGTCTTTTCTGCAGAGATATTTCCGACTTGCGTACGTAACGCAGGTCTTGGTGCAGCGTGTACTCTAGCTGGTGTAGGGGGCATGTTGGCACCCTTCCTTATACTACTCGTGAGTATATTCATTCATTATAGTATGTAAGTATATACCATATGATCTATGGTTATATTATACTACCTCGCTTTTCTATAGTGTGACGAAGACGTTTTACGTACTGCTTGTAATCACATAAAATATTGTCATTTTCAATTTATGATATTGATAAACCAGTTCAATATTAATATTTTAATTATATGTAATGAAATATTTACTCAAAAACTTACAAATATATGAGTCTAAAATGATACAATTAAAATTATAACTGAGTTATATGTCATTTTTATATGCCTGTTAGCTTTTTATTTTAATTAAATATTATAGGAAATGCAATCGTTGCAAATAAGATTATAAATCAATCGAAAATTTCAAACTATATGGTTTAAACAGTAAAACTTTGAAATTTTTGCAGAGAGAGAGAGAGAGAGAGAGAGAGAGAGAGAGAGAGAGAGAGAGAGAGAGAGAGAGAGAGAGAGAGAGAGAGAGAGAGAGAGATAGGAAGTAGGAATAGCTCTCTGTACCAATATTTAACTGTTAAAAGTCTCTTATTTCAGGCAAAAAATATATTTGAAAGCCTTTAGGAGTAAATTTGTATCACCTTTACAATTTGTTAACTATATCATTATAATTCAAAATCTGATTTCTACTTATTTTTTCCTCAGTCTGATTACTGGACACAACTTCCATTCATGGTACTAGGTTGCGCTTCACTAGTGACGGGATTGATCGCCCTGAGATTGCCTGAGACTTTGAACCATGACCTACCAGAATCTATCGAGGATAGTGAAATATTTGCCAAGTATACCTGACCATCTTGTATATAAACATTAAAAAAACTTAATTACATTGAGTGTAAGAATAGGAATAGCTGTTAGCTTGATTCTTTTATAATGTTTATTATTATTATTATTTTTTTTACAAGCTTTAATTAAAGGAATTTTCTCATTCATACATTAAAATTGTTAATTGCTACACATTGCACCAGTTAAAGTTCAAAGATTTTTTACTTTGACAAAAAAAATTGAATCATATATATTATTGTAAAAGTATAGTAAATATCTTTTTGACGTTTAGAAATTTCTACTTTGACTATCTGTTAATCATAATTATAAAAAATAAACAAACAAATGAAATAAGAATTTTTTACTGTAACTTACTCTGAGTTTTGAAGCTTTCAGTTTCCTATATTAAAAGTCAATTCTAAATGGAAAAATGACTTGTAACTAAATTGATTGAAATTTAGAGAATAAATAAGAAAAATATTCATACGTATTCAAAAATATTAAAAAAAAAAATGTAATAGTTTTGAAGTTGTGTTAGCTGCAGTAAAAACTTCATTATTAAGAAAAACAATTCTACACTCGAGTTATGGCTACTTCGCATTCTCCCGTAAGAAAGCATGTTAAATCAAGACGACGGTTAGTCGTCTGCTAGAACTTTTTTATAGTATTGTCATAGGCTCTGAGATCTGAGTTTGTTTATTTTATTTTTTAATTAAATTCTCATTTGCAAGTCTTTCTATTGCATTTAAATAATATCAGTTTGTTTTCTTATTATGTTATAGTGGCGAGGTAATGTTTTATATCTGCTAAAATAAAAAGTAATACGATTTTCAATTCAAGTATAATTCATTAAGAGAGTATAATAAAAATGTAACATCATATTATATATATATATATATATATATATATATATATATATATATATATATATATATATATATATATATATATATATATATATATATATAGAATATAGAATATACACTCAATGTAATTTTACAAAATGTTATTAAAATGGTATAGGAAAAATAAAATTATAATCATAAAAAATTAATTTAACTACTATAATGTATAGCTTTGTTTTCTTTTATAAATGAATCTAAAATGATATTCATTTTATATGTGTGTATAATTTAACCACTTTTATATTATATCTATTATTTTTATATTTAAAAATAATATTTTATATTATCTTATTTACCAATCATAAATATAATTATTGTTATAAATAATTTTATAAATAAAAAATAAAAAAGCTTTTTAAAATACAATTTAATTATTCAGTACGAAAAAAAATTCAAATACTTTATGAATCTGTGCAAAGTATATAAATAAATTTCAACTTCATTAAAATCTCATTGTGTATTTATTGTAGTATAAAAAGATGACGTATTATTTTCCACATATATCCATTATCTTAATTTATAATTTATTTAATCACCCAAAAGAAATTTATTTTAGCTCTAACGTACTTTCAGTGTAATTATTAACGAAGATAAAGTCAAGCTTGTATAATTTTTTTTTCATATTTCATATTAATAAAATGGTAATTTAATTGTTAGCTTTCATGTTACACCGTTAGATATAAGTAGCAAATTGATGTTGACAAGGAATTCGTCTCGACTGGGACTCTTACTGGATTCCCAGATTAATTGGTTACCATTACGCATTGGTCTGGGAAAACAAAGATCCAGTCGAGCTGCATTTCTTTTCAACATTAATTTACTGCTTATATCACATTAATACGGTGTAACATGAAAGCCAACCTATAAGGGTCATGTTAAAGTCGATACCATGTTGGATAACTCAATAACATGGGTGGCATAGGAAAATAAATCATTTTAAAAGTTTAAAACCACTATGCAATATTTTTGAAAGCATTGATGCTGTAGATATGTTGAATTAGTATCTCAAGTATGTGAAATAAATAACAATAACATAAAAATTACCGATTTCCCAAAGAAAATTGGCTTACATGAAGTTTGTCCTATGCTGAGCAATGTTGTTTACTACTCCAGTATGGCCTCCAAGCGCATTAAATATGACGTCATCCGGATACACCCTATAACTTCCCGTGTAAAAGTATATAGGCTTAAAATTACACACTCTCAATAATTTAAATATTAAATATATAATATTTATTTGAATTAAAGGTGTTTATATATGGTGTCAAAATTATATCTAAAAAAGAAAAAAAAAATGAAATAGAAAATTATACCACACAACAGGCTAAACCCAAACGTGTGATTTAATAGAAATGTAATGGGTGAGATGAGGTGGATTTGGTGAACCGTCCCGAGACAATAGCATGCGCTTAAGCCACTTTTATTATTGCAGGAGATTTAACTAAAAAATTACCAATAATATTTTGCATCATATACTGAATCACGTTTATCAGTAAATGTATATAAAAAATCGAAAATGAACATGTTCAATATGGATCACAATTTCACAATATAAAAGTGACAAAGAATCTACAAAAAGAGGTAAAGCCCGCATACATTTACTGCGGACCACGATCAACATTGTTTCAATTCTGTGATCAATATTAGAGCCTGAAATGTCAATGTAATATGGTCGTAAACTAAAATTCATTAATTCCCTAAACTATCAGTTTAGATTCAAAGGGTTTTATGTTATGGAAATACAAATAAAGAACTCATATTTATGTTTAGAGGCGGATGTATACATATATATGCATATTTTCACTTATCTCAACCCAAAATGTAATAAAAGTAATTTTAAAATAAGTAACTGAATACTAAAATATACCATAATAGTCACTAGTGAAAAATAATAGAAATATAATATTCAGGTAAATATGTAGCTGAAACTATAATATTATACTTTTGTTACTTCCTCAATTTTTTGTTGCTCTTTGCTCTTTGCAATTACAACCATGTTGGTGCGCCTGCAAAGTTGACAGGTTATGCAACCTGTTAAACGTGCATGTAATCAGCTACGCCTATATTTCTCTGGCAATATATATTATTTTTTTAATTCATTTTTCCATTCTCTTATATTATGAGAAATATTATTTTGCAACTAAAACAAAGAGCTCTCAAAGACCTTCTCGTAAAAAATTTATATAAAAGAAAAGTTTTGACACTTAAATAGGTTTTTAGTTTTTCAATAAATCTGTCATGCGTCATGATCTCACAACAGTCACAACGCCTTACTAAAGTTTATTATTATTTTTATAATTATTATTATTACAAGAATAAATGAAAATAGAAAGATAAAAAATATATATTTAGGTTAAATAAAACATCTGAACCTAAAATTATAAAATGTGCAAAATATTCTACCCCTGGAGCTATATAGATCCTAATAGTCTATAACTGCTAAACTCCTAAACTAAAAGCTATGCTACTCTGATTCAGATGGCAATATTTTCTGAGCGCAGCATGAAATTTCCATACGGCAGTAGAGATATACCAAAGTAAAAGCTCATCACTCATCACTCTCGTTTTAAGAATTCAACAACAATATATTATTATTATTATTATATTTTGTAGCTGTGCCTAGAACCTATACCCAATATTTATTAAGAAATCAGAATAAAGATATTTAAAGAAATATTATTGATACAATTAATTAAATTAAATAAATTAGAATTATACAGCAAAAAAAAGTTGCGCCTACAGCACGTGGTGTTCCCAGGCGGTCACCCATCCAAGTACTGACCACGCTCGACATTGCTTAACTTCGGTGATCGGACGAGAACCGGTGTTTTCAACGTGATATGGCCGTAGACAATTCTATATACCATTGATTCTGCTTGATATTCGTCACTTGCTTCTCACGCGATCAATATAAATGACGTCACACGCAAAAATCAATATTTATCGTGACGTCACATAGCTGTGAACTGCGAGCTGGTTATCAGATAAATTTACTGAGCCTTGCTTAGCTAGATCGTCTACGGCCATATCACATTGAAAACACCGGTTCTCGTCCGATCACCGAAGTTAAGCAATGTCGAGCGTGGTCAGTACTTGGATGGGTGACCGCCTGGGAACACCATGTGCTGTAGGCGTATCTTTTTGTATTATTATTATTTATTAATTTTTATTACTGTATACTTTCTTTTACTAAATTAATCTTTTGTTTAATTTTGATTCTTCGCAGCAAAATAATTTTTCTCATTTTAAACAATTCTATTTCACAATTTGCTGCGCCAAATTGTAAAAATTTAAGAATATGTAAATGCACCAGGTATATACTGTAGCGTCTTATTATATAATAACAAGCTAAAAATATGAATATATGTAATATTAATTTAGATAACAAAACGAGAGTATAATAATCAATTAATGCATTAAGAAGAATATATACTCGTGTATATATTAGTACACTTTCTCTATACAAAGACAAAACAGTATACAATTAAAATTAAAGGTTTTAGTGATTAAGCTGCACGCAAGTCAGATATTATTTTTTACATCTTATAGCAGTTATAGCCATATATATAGTTCTAAATTCTTACCATACTATGGGCCATAGTATGGGTAGCTTAGGAACTTTGATTATATTTTGTAAACTATATAGGGATGTGCTTCGGTTTCAGGGGAATGAGTTAAGATCAATTAAGGGAGTAGGGTACCGACGTTGGCCATTAGACTCAAACTTTTATCGTCCAAAAAAAGCTGAAATTTTACACAATGATACTTCAGCTTGAGACAATTTCAAATATATAAAAATTTTGGGGGGTCATTGTGCAAAGTAATTTTATATGATTTTTTGAAATTTTAGGTTAATAGCCCAATGTTATTTCAATAATTTTTTTGTTTTTGTTTTCGGGACGGTCAAACATCTTGAAATTTTTATCACGGCTAGTTATGACCTTTAGCTAAACAATGACACCAAATTTAGACCCAAAACACGTTCTAGTTTTTGAGATATAAGTTTGGTACCCTACTCCCTTAAAGCCATCAACATAGTTCTACAAAGTACTTCCCAAAAATAATTCCAAATTGTATATTTCATGTCTTTCTGCTACAATCAGTTTATAAAATATTCCATCTGCTAAAGTTAACATTTGCAAAAAATATAGCCATGCACTGAGAAATGATAGTCAAATTTTACGTATATACTAAAATGCCAATTTACAATATTTACTTTATATATACGTATATAACTTTACTTTATTATAATTAAAATTATTCGTGTATACATGTTTTGTATATCACATAACTTTGTGGTCAAAAATGTTTACAGTGAGCCTGTTTATAAGAGCCTTTATGAATCGCACCCAATATTTAAAATGGAAAAAAAAAATGTGGAATCAAAATAAACTATTATTAGTGCAGTGGACCTTTGTCAAAGTTTTAAGAAACAAAAACATAAAAAGTAAATAAATAAAGAGATAAATAAATATATTAAAGTTTGGCAATTTCTCAATGACCTTACAAAAAAAATTAAGTAGTTAATTATATGTGTGTTTTTGTATATAATAACAACATGCGGGCAATTAAGTCAGCGTGAAGATTATTGATAATTATTATTGTGACGTCATTGTGGTGTGGAGGGATTTCCTGGCGAGGTATAAGTTGTTTGACAGCGCAGGTTGACCAAAGCCGTGTATATAGTCAGTGTGTTTGTGGTCGCTGATTGAGCGAGGATCTATCCGTGTATGTAAATTTTATTAACATGAAGTTATCAAGCAGATTTATCATAATATTCTTCTACTTGTATTTTGTACAATGTATTGCAGTAAAGAACAGAACTAATTGTAAGTACTTTAGAGGTGTAGTAATTATAATATCATCGTATTTCCGCTTCTCAAGGTTACAATACATTTTCATTACTTTTTATAAATTATTTGCGCATTATATATAATTCTATATTTTTATAATGTATATTTTTGTATTATATTATTATATAAATCCTTCTGTTCACTTCTTTAGTTGATATGTAAATTCCTTTCGTTTATTCGCGATATTCATTAAATCTCATTTATAAGTATTTCTACCATTTATGTAATGCTTCTTACCGGCGGTGACGTAGCACCAATCAGAGGCGAGCTATAGAAAAGGCGCGGGACCTCGCTAATTCAACATTATACGCTTATGGGGTGAAATACACTTTTTGCATCGATTCCGGAGAAATTTAAATGAGAGTTTTACTAGGCATGTACTTTTTAATTTTCATTGCCGATAAGAAGCATTGATAATTAATTAAAAAAATTTAATGTCATTTTTTATATAAAAAAAATGGAATACAGTAGTGGTTAACAGTAAAAGATTGAAAAAAAATAAATACATCATCATTATTATTATTTAGAACATTAAAACTCCATGGCTACAGATTTATAGTTACGTATATTTTATAAAGACTATACATAAAAACTTGTCATTTTAATTTTAACTGTAAATATACGGAAAGAGACCATCTTAACTTTAACTTACATTAAACTAAAATAATTGAAACCTTGATCAATTAGTATAAATAAAATTCAATTAACGGTAATAAGTAATATGCCTCTGGCCTAATGATCTCATCCAAAATACTATAGAAACTTAAAATAAATACTAAAATTCTGTCTAACGATTAAAAAAAAAAAACAGCTTTACTTACATATTATATAATCAATAAAAAAAATTAGTTTATACAAACTCAGTACGCATATTTAGGTAATTATTTAGTCGTTTTACTCTTTTATTCAGACTTGCAATAATGACATAATATGTAATTTATTTGACATTTATGGTATTTAGATTACCATAGTATACAACTATTCTTATACAAAAGCCCCATTTTTATTTATTTTTATTCTTGTTTGTATAAAAAAAATAAATTTATTGATCAGGAGATTACACATTATACTGTCATAATATAGATCTTGTCGTACCGCAACGAAATCATAAAATTTCACAAATATACACTGAAATGCATTACTAAAATTGAAAGTTATTCATTTCGTTTCGGTACAATAACACAACACATACTAAAAAACAAATGTTATAGAATTCTTTCAAATTGTATAGAGCGCAATTACACATTAGGTTCACCATTATTTTGTCCTACATCCTACATTTTCTTCGTTATGAGTTTGGGACGTCAAAAATAAGTTAATAGTAGTATTTACGTAATATTATAGTTCTATATACCCATATAGGAGTCCGAGCAAAAAATAATTAGATCCGAGTTATGTACTTTTTGTCTTTAATGCATATTTGAATAAAATAATAACATTTAACTGTTAACATAAATACGTTAAATAGTTTTTTTTCTATTCTTTAATTATTTGTTTATCTATTTTTTACATGTTGCATGTTTATTTTATATAATATTTATATATAATAAATATACAATATAATAAAAATATTTTTTAATCCACAATTTTATTATTTTCCAGCGGGTGACTATGGCAAAAACATATTCCCACAGGCAGAAGACGGTAACTCGGTACACAAAGATGACAAGTGTAACAATGCACCTGGTGACGTCACAGGCACGTGTGTATTGTTAGACACGTGTCAGAGCATAATGAGATTATTATACGAAAGTAGACCTATTAAACCTGAGACTGTGCAGGTGTTGGTGCAAGTTCACTGTGGCTTTCAGAGCAAGTTACCATTGGTTAGCGAAATATTAATTTATATAACATAAATTTAAAATTATATATACTAGCTCTATCTCTATAGGAGCAAAAATAACTAGATGTAAATTAATGTATAAATTTGGAAGAAAAAAAAAAAAAAAAAAAAAAAAAGACCCTGAAGTCTTGATAGGGGTGATTAAGCATATTTTTCAACGTATAAATATTAATATAATTAAAAATATAGCACTTGATTTCTGTATGTGTTTTTCTTATTGGAAATTTGTACCGAAATTTTAGTAAAAAAAATATATAGGACACCAAAATTTTATATATCTTATTTTTATTTTTTAAATTAGTTTGAAATAATGGAAAACATTGAAATCCATCGATTTTCAATGCCTGTAATTTTCTAAATAAATTTGTTCAGCATTATCCATTATATAGCATTTATATTGAATAATTAAAAATGTATCAACATTTTATAAGATCTAATATGAATCAGAGTAAAATCAATAAAAAGTAGCAAACAATAACTTGTGTTCTGATAATGAGATCTTGGTTGTAGGTATGCTGCCCTGACTCGGTATTACTGAACACCACATCCCCACCAAAGGTTGAAGGTGCAAGTATCCCTGACAACGGCAGCTCATCAGTAGATGAACATAAAAATTTGGCTTTACTACCATTGGAAACATGCGGATACACCAGTTCTGACCGCATCCAACTTCCTCCAAACATCGTGCAACTTACTGATGTCTTGCCCACCATGGTTCGACTTAATTATCAGCGTGGTCAGGATCCAATCATTTAATTTTAGTTGTTTTTTTCTCCCTATCTGTTGAACTTGAACTTAATATTTATAAATATTTAATAATGGCAGAGATTCAAACATATTATAACTTCTATAATTTACTCTCTCTCTCTCTCTCTCTCTCTCTCTCTCTCTCTCTCTCTCTCTCTCTCTCTCTCTCTCTCTCTCTCTCTCTTCGAGAAAGAAATGGAACCTTAAAAACAGGAGATGCATGCAAAATGCAAAATTTATAGGGAGTCATTTTATTCTATATTCGTGTACAGAAATTTAATTACAATATGTATGGGAAATTTGCGCGCAGTTGGAAAAAATATATAAGCTCAAGCCAATTAATATACCTAATGATATATTATGAACAATGTTAATGTTATACCTAATGTTACCATCTTTCCCTTCCGTGTTCATTAAAATAGCTTAGATATGGCGTAGTAGATTATTCATTTCGGAACAATATTTACATTTTATGTTCATTATGTAAATTTGATTACATGGAAATTTAATAGTTTTTTATGAAATTTGTGTGATATTCATGCAAACAAATTTATTGCACATTAATAATAATATACTGATATATATGTAAATGATTTTGGTACAATATATTATGTAATTGATTTTAATTTATATGGCTTATAGGTTCTGAGAACAGTTTTCGATGCGGAGGATCTTTGATTTCATCTCAGTATGTCCTTACTGCTGCACATTGCGTCACTAACCTTCCAAAGAGCATTCAACTGTAAGTATATATAATGAGTATATAATGTGTTTGTGCATTAGTTTTTGAAGTGGATGTTTATATCAGTTACATTATATTAGTTAATGCAGGCGTGTTGTACTGAAAATTCATCGCAAATTTGTACTTTGTGTATGTCTGTATACGGACGGTCTGTTTACACAGAGCATATTTGCACTACGCAATAAATTTAATTACATAAAAATTTATTGTTTTTCATTGAGATTACGTTTAAACAAATTTATTAAATATTATCATACTTAAAGCCCTTATACACTTATTTTTTTATCATTTAGAATACTAGATTGATAATTACCATACCTTATTATCCATGAATTAGAAACCAACATGTTGATTTTGTATTTATTTTCATTTTGACAGTTGAAATAAAACTTATCTGACGTCACAATGTACCGGTGACTGTGATTGGCTGACTTATCACATAAACAGACCCAGTGGTTGTGATTCGCTGATGAGTCAGCCAATTACAGTCACCCGTCGAGTCACATGATAAAGTCAGCCAATCACAGTCACCGGTACATTGTGACGTCAGATAAGTTTTATTTCAACTGTCAGAAAATAAATAAAAATAAATACAAAAGCAACATGTTGGTGTCTAATTCATGGATAATAAGGAATGGCAATTATCAATCTAGTATTCTAAATGATAAAAAATAAGTATACATAAGGGCTTTAAAGTATTGATCTGTATAGGGTGGTTTATTCATACATGTTAAAGTCGACGTCATAAGTGAGTACTATATAACATTGGCCGGTATAGGAAAATGGCACATTTTGCCAGTTTAAAAATACTTCGCAATTTTTTTGAGAGCATTGATGCTGCTAACGGGTTGAATTAGTGCCTCAAGTATGCAAGAAAAATAATAATGACCAAAAAATAGCTAATTTTCCAAAGAAAATAGCCAAAAACTACGTTTGTCCTATGCTGAGCAATGTTATTCATTGCTCAAGAAGAGCATCGAAAAGCACTCAGAATGACGTCATGCGTACACACCCTATATGAAAACGAACTCAGAATAATAATTATTAGAATTAGTCAAATTTTCATAAAAATTAGTCAAGTCTTTTTTTTTTTTTAATATTATTATTATTAAGGTACGAATTATAGCTAACAGTATGAGCTTTCAATGATTTCATTTCATATCAATGTTTCTGTATATTATATTTATCAAGGGTATAATGTTTCAGGCAATGGGTGATACTTAATGAGTTCAATGTAAACTCTGACCCTGACTGTGAAGACCAGAGGATTTCCATGCACTGGTGCAGACAGCCCGTGCAAAAGATCGCAGTAGATCAAGTGATCCCCCACCCTCAATACTCGCCATCTTCGTACTTACATGATATCGCATTAATCAGGCTTAAGCAACCTGTGCAACATCAGGAAGGTAAGACCCTCATTTTCAAATCATATTTTATCTCTTTCAAATCGAATGCTCCTTTTTTTTCTTCTCTGTCTCTCTATGTCTCTGTCTCTCTATGTCTCTGTCTCTCTCTCTCTTTCTCGGCTTGTATTATATACAGTGTAAAGTAATGCCAGAAACTAAAATTGAGTATATTCGTGAATATTTGGGCTATTATATGAGATGACACCACCAACCCAACGATATGGAATATAAAATGAAGAGATAATTAGCTCGTAAAGTTATGGTCTGTACAAACTGTGCAATAATTTTGATGGGATATATATATATATATATATATATATATATATATATATATATATATATATATATATATATATATATATATATATATATATATATATATATATATATATATATATATTATATATATATATATTAATAATTATGCATAATATTATGTAATGCTTTTAGATGGATGCACGCAATAAAATGTATTATATTTTGCACATAAAAATAGTTCATTATTATAGTTTCATGTTGCACCGAGTAGACAGGTCTTATGATGAAGTTATTGCTACGCAAATTTATACTATGCTTGTTCTAAGGCATCTGAAAAAAGTGTGATTTTTGTGAGAGTGGTTAGTAAATATAGTAAGGTGTTGTTATTTTTCTTCTTTCTTACGTTTAATTGTATTTTAAACGAAAATATCCGTTGCCGCGATTTATACATTAATAATTCAATAATTCATAAAGGTAATTAAATAGCCTCTTCACACGGTATAATAAAATGATTTTTTACACTGTATTTTTTATTAAAGTTCTGCGTATTAAAATAATAATATTACTAAGCAATAATACTAATAATATATAGTATGGGTGCAGGGGCGGCTCGTGAAGTTTATTGACTAGGCAAGCACTCGGTGATAGCTTATATATTCTGGGGGGGGGGGGGGGGGGATAGCCCGCCGCAGGCGCCGATTTTTTTTTTTAGACACGTGGTCCCCTTATAATCTTTGATTTTCGACAAAAAAAAAGCATATTATCTGAACCTTAAAGCAACAATCATTTTGATTTTTTATAACGAAAATTTTCAAAGAAATTGTGCTGTTAACATTTTTTTTTAATTATATATTTTATTTACTATAATGACTAATGAATAAACTATATATAAAAGAGTATTGTAAAAGTAGTGTATAAATTAGATTTTTCACAAAATCGTACGTAAATATTTTCATGAAGAGCATGTTATTTAATATTATTATTATTGCGCATTTATTTTTGTTTTATTCCTCTTCTGTACAAACATTTATTCATATAAAATTATAAATGTATGGCATTATTTTATAAAAAATAATAATTAAAACGTGACTTTTTTGTTACTATAATTAAATCATATTGGATCGAATTTAACTGCAACTAGTGCAACTATACGGTACAATTGGGCTATTCAGTTTTTAATTTCAACAAGAAAAGAAGAGAGAGAAAGAGAGAGAGAGAGAACTAACTGCCGATTAGATAATTGCAAATGTAGGGCCCTATTTATCGTTTATTATATTTGTTTTGCTTTAATTTATATGCCAAGCAAACAATATAAAAAAAATTAAAATAGTTGATTTTTAAATCAGTTACAAACACCATGCCCGAAAAAACTAAACACTGTCATTTTTAATGTCACGGTTTTTATTATTTAAAAATTGACAAAATAAATAATAACTTTAGCTAAATTCAGGCACATTTGGTTAATATTTCCCCTCCCTTTTTCGGTACAATAGATCATTTTAAAAATAAATAGTCCTCTCCGTTATACCAGGTTATTCTTATAATAATATTTTTAATGGAGCTTGTCGGTTTAGCGTGCGGGCAAACGTGGGGATGTTATATAAGGATCCTCTAATGTAAC